>VZSZ01006633.1:39024-66732 GCA_013398815.1 Ibidorhyncha struthersii
ATATTTTATCAGGTGTCTTGAAGCCTTCTGGTCCTGGCAGCACATACGTAACAAATCGTCATTTATTATTATTATTATTGCTAGTATTATTAGAATTCAGTAGGAGTGGGAGTTCCACATGCAGAGCACAGGTGGCATATGTTCCTAAATGTACTTGATCAGATGCAAAAGGAAGAAAAAGGAACTGCTGACTTTAAATGCTGCTATATAAATTGATAAAATGCATGAATGCAGAAGGGGTGTTTTCTCTGTGAGATGCTTAACAAGCTTGTGGCAGAAGTGGTGTAAGCATTTCAAACAGCTAATGTTCAGGCTAGCATCTCTGTGCCATCCTGAGGCACTGCAATAGGACCGGCGACCGTAGAGGAGGTGCAAGTTGTTTAAGGCCAGTGCTTGCACAGGCTCAGCTCTCTAAAGGATGCAAGTGGAGAAGGTGGGAGGGAAGAGGAAGATCCAGTAGATGACAGCACTTTCTACCTGGGGTGTGTAGGTGAGAGAGTGCACCATGCTGATCAGCCTCGTGTTGTGACAAACTGGTATTTAGATATTTGACTGCTGGGTGTGCAGACGAAGTGAGGGAAAACAAGGGGTGGAGGAGATACAAAGTGGCTGGTGTTTCTGGGCTAAGCCAGCATGTGTTAGCTCCCTCAGACATCCTCCCCTTCCTTGTCCTCTACCTTATTTCTTCCTCCCACACACCCACGCAATCTCCCCACACACAACTGCCACACACTGGTGGCACGGCACCACTTCCCAGCGCATAACTTGTTTGGCTTAGCACACTTCTGCTCAGCGGAAGGTACTTGCAAAACTTTGTCCTTAGTTAGAAGCCATATGCACTGACAGATGCAGAGGTCCCCATTTGCTGTTCACTTAAGCTTACAAACAAATTGAAACTCCATGCTGTGAGAACTTTTCTTGACCTCAGTTTACTTGTTATAGCTATGTTCCAAGAACTGCAAATTTGCCTATGCATTAGACACAATTATCTGCGTTCCTGTAGGTCCCAGGAAGTGAGCCCTAAGAATGTGTGAGTCATGAAGGAAACCTCTGCTCTGTGGACCTGCTGCACAGCACCGGGGCTGAAGGGCATTTGGAGTGTTTGGAGGTGGATATGCATCTTTGTGAACATGTTTGATATAATAGTTATTTACTTATGCTGCACATAATTTGAAAATATCAAACTGTTCAGAAAAGCTACTGTGTTCTGTAGTGTCTTCATACGCTGTGCACATCTAAGAGTAAATTGGCCTGCTACTACTGAAGTCAGTTTAGGTGACCATTTAATGAACCATGGATAGAAGATTACAGTGGTTTGTGGTACCAGATGCTGTTAAGTTTTTGAATGTCAAAGAACTCTAGCTAACAAGAGAGAGCAGACAGCTTTCGGGTCAGCTGTCTCATGACCTATCATGGCTAGAAAGGGATATACCTGTATTTATTAAGAAACTAATGATGTTTCTAATTCTAACATATGATTATAAAAGATTAGTATTCAAATCTCCTTGACTCAATGCCAGTATTATTTCAGAAGCTAAACACCTCTGAGTTTCCAGAGATTATATTCTATGCTATTAAGTCATACGGTATTTCAGGCTAAGTTTTATCTTCTTTTTCTCGTGGTTTGGGGCAGAAGCTACTAAACTGATATTGCCGAATTAAGTCAAAGCTGTTTTGTTCCCCATTAATTATAAGGGTGAGTTAAAATTATGAGATGTATTTTATGAGAATGTATTTTAGCAAAGGGTGGAGGTACCTGTTGTTACTTTGGGGATTTGATCTGGTGGGATCTGGACTTCTTGATTTTGAAGCACAACCTACGACATAAAAGCAAAACGTGAATGTCTTTGAGGGTGTGCAAGGGATGATTCTGTTCATTAAGTGCTGGCTTTGTGCATGAAAGTGCTCCCACTTTGCCCTAATCCATTCATGCCCCATATCACCCAGTCAGGCTCCTCAGTTACACATTGCTGTTAGCTATCACTATATTTTCTGCCCTTTTTTCCTTAGAGGAACCTGCCTGCGCAATATCACTTTCCCTATTCTTCTAATCTCTTCTTACCCAGCACAGTCTCCTTGATCTTTCAGCTCTGTATCCCATTTCCAATTGCACAGTCCTCTTCCAGAAGCCTGTGTTTTCCCATCTAGTGCTGCCTTTTTTTATCCCCATAGTCCTCCTTATACTCTTTTGCCACCATTTACACATACTTTCTTTTCTCACAGAGCATTCACTGTCTTATATTGTCTTCTGCATCCTTATCCTGTCCTTCCCAAATACCAGACCTACTCAGCATCATTGTCTCGTGTAAAGTACCCTATGTAGGCCCAAAACAAAGAAGAATCAGACATCTTCCATCAGAAAAGCTTAATTTTGGTGTGGTGATAGCCTTAAAGAAACCACTTTTGAAATGATGTTACATAAGACTCTTAGCTTTGCTTTCTGTTTTTGAACAAGTTTTTAAGCATCCTGGTTACAGGAAAAAACTCCCATAAGTGTTAAGCATAATGGATCCTGATCCTAATGTTTATTATGGTGTTAAAATCTTGTCACTTTTTGGTGGTCTGCCATTCAATTTTTTATGATAAGTTTTCCAATTCAGAAGCAGGTCCTTGATAGAAATTGATGTTAGGGTTGAAAAATCAAAATAATGTCTGGAATCAGCAATCAGTATTTATTCAGACATTTTCCATCTATTCTTTTTTTTTTGTAATTTATGTATTTTAAATGAGATGCCGAAATGATTTAGATTGTATTTTGTATTTCCTAATAAGAAAACTTCTCATAATAATCATTGTGAAGTTTGAAATCTACTGCATTCAGTGTGATGAACAAAAATATTTTTGGAAATTGCATAGCTTGTCAGCTATTACTGTGATTAATAGAAGAAGCTTTTTTTTTTCATGTGAACATGTATAAGCACTTATTCCTTGTTTGTGTGGGTGGATTGGGAATGCATGGAGACACACCTGTTGCAATTTAGAAGTAGTGGAAGAGAGAAATCTGCATTTCACAGTGGTAACGTTCTATTCAAACCTACAGGGAAGCATATTCATTCTTGTTAGGGGTTGCCTGATAGTGACGAGCCCGCCATGGCTCCGTGCCCCCACGTCCAACCAGTGGCAGGGCTGAACACATGCCCGATAGGCACATATAAAAACAGAAGTGTAAAATCAGGCTGCTAAAATGTAAATCAATTCACATAAAATTCTGAGTGGACTAGGTGGTTTAGATTCAAAAATGTCTTTTTAAGACGTGTCAGCCAAATAGTCAAGTGATGACTGGAGCAAGGAGTGCTCAAAGTATGACCCACCTAGGGTGTGTAGCCTGCCTGGTTAGCGTCCCTGTGCCCAGCACAAGGGTGGGCTCTGCGCTGGGTGCGGTGTTCTGATGGGAGCATTTTGGTTTTGATGCCACTTTTTTGCAGGGAGTCTGGCCCTACCACAGGGTTTGCCCTGTGTGGCATGTCATTGGACCCAATGCTCACAACTGTCTTGTGATAAAATGTCACATAAGGTCTGTGGATCTTGCAGAGGTCTTGATATACAGAGGTATTTTGGCATTACTTCTGACAGCTAATGGAAAGGTATTCTCTCTGCATTATCCAAATTCATTCTGCTTAGTTTGCATAGGAGTTGAGGTCAGACTTCCAGTTCTGGGTGATATTCAGCATCCACACCATACTACATGTGAGTTAGAAATATGAGTTTTCAGCACCTTGCAAGATAAGACCTTAGAGCATTGAAGAGGGAGGAGTGGTGTTTGTTTGTTTGTTTGTTTAATTTCTCTTCTGTTGTGATTGTAAATTTAGAAATTATTAATTTGTTCCAGATGGGGAAAAGAAGTCAGTCTCACAATTTCTTGAGGGCAGGAAGTTAGAAAAAGTATTTCAAAGTCACGGTTTCAGTTGAACTGACCAAGTGAAAACAAAACATTTGATTGTCTTCATTAAGATACTTGGACAGAAGCACATGACAAAGGAATCAGCTGTGGAAGTGATAACTTGTTATTCAGAAATATTTTGCCAGCTGTATTAATTGAAAACTTATTTTCCTTCAGCAAGGGCAAGACCAATGTCACAAGAGCAACATAATACTGAAACTTGTGACATTCATAAATGCTACCCTTGTTTCATAGGGATTATACCTGTGCTGTGTGAGATAGTGAAAGCGAACTTCAATTTGAAATATAAAAGTGAAAGTCAGGAGGGGATGTGATAACGAGTCAAATCCAGAAAAAAACTGTTTAATTTTATTTTTTTTTAATTAGGTACATCCTGATTGCAGGGCTTAATAAGTATTTTGAAGAAGTAACCAAATAATAATAATATGGTACAAGTGAAGTCCACTTTTGGCCAATCTTTCCCCCTTAGGCCTGGTATTTCGCCTGTGTTGGGTCTTGTGCTCAATGAATGTGACTAAACAGTGTTTCCCAGGCAAAGAAGTGCAGTGATGGAGGTAAACCCATTCTATGAGATGCTTATTTGCATGGTGTTGCCTGTATCTCGGTGTATTTTCAGACAAGGCCTCTTTGGCTAGGTTGTGGTGCAGACAGCCAATGAGCCCTCATTCTGAATGACTCCAGTGTCTTCTGGGCCTTTCAGGGTGCTGGCCTCGAGTGAATATATCTTGTGTGACAGAAGATGTATCCTTGATATTCAGAATTCCATAGAGTAAACTGACCTTTTTAAAGGGCTCTCTTTAAGCCAGGTGGATGGGGATTCAGCACTGTGAATCAGACCTGGAATAGCCCCATCTTTTATTAATATAATGTCTCCTGATTTACTGCAGGAAGACGCTGAAATGATTAAGTGTACCAGCAGTCTGCATAAAATGCCTGGGTGACCTCCAAAGCACTATGACATATCAAAGAAAAATTTTAAAACCTGTATGATCCGCTTAAGGAAAATTAAGGCCATATCTCAGTTTGTTGGAAGGGCTGTTAAAGTAGGAAGACAGGTAGTGGCTGCAGAGTGGCAGAAGATCTAGGCCACATCTCTTTCCATACGACTTAAAATGGATGAGTACTCTGGACAGAAAGTATCTTTTCACTGGAGTTTGCTTTGCAGTTTTCCTCCTTGGTGCTCTTCCCAAAAGAAAGCATAGGTAAATAGTGTAAATAGCTGAAGAGTGCCTATTCCAAACAGCCAATCTTGTCCATTATCTTTATGGGTACTTATTTTTGTATCATCTCTTTCGTTCTCCATCTTCCAACAAAGAAGCAATGCACATGTAGATGGAGATCTTCTTATTTCTCTGTAGGACAAAACTAATAAATCCTGGTAGCAAGTATCTTAGGAAGAGTAAAATGGCTTTGTAGTGCTATTGTACCATCTGTTACAAGATCTCAAAGCATTTAGGAAGTATTAGCTAACTAACCCTCACAACATCTCTGCAGAGAGGCATGATTTAAACCAAATGCAAGCCCAGCGTGCAAGACACTGAAATTGGCTGGACGTATAGTCATTAAAACCCTTAAGGAGTTATCTTAGTTGTGTGATCTATGCGTTAAAACATCATTAATCTCAGGTGTCCAGGAGGTGATTTGTGGGACAGAGGCTGCCTGTAGATTATTCCTGTTCAGCCTTTGCGGTTTTTTGCAGGGTGGAGTCGGGCTGGAGTTGAGACTGGCTATTCAAGCAGCGCCATCCAAATAATCAAACATCACCTCCAGTCTGCCCCATCTCACCCAGTGACTCGCTGCTGCTGCTATCTGCAGCGAGATGGAAAGTGTGTGGACGTTGCCATCAGGTGTGAATGAAAGCAGGTGCTACCCCTTGGTGGAGTAGGAGCAACCTAACTCCACACTGGTTCCTGTTTTGGCCCCACCTTCTTCTGCTCTCCAAGATAAAAGCCATATACTACCTTAGCTTCAGCCCTTCCTAGTGTTGTAACAGGTGCTGTCCTCAATCTATATCTACCCAGCTCCTGTAAGGGAAGAGACAGAGAGGTAGAGTGCTTATTTGCATGGTAGATGTAGGAAGGTGCATTTGATGATACAGGAAGGGTGAGCTGAGTCCAGGCTGCCGATGAGGGAGAAAGGAAGAGACACAGCTATTTAAATGGTAGAACATAGGCTGCTGCTGTGGGTGCAGAGTGGGTGGTTGCTGCAGCAGAGTGTCAAGATGGATAGCTTCAGCAGGGGATGTTGACCTTCAGGAGAAAAAGAGGAGCCCCAGACCAGAGATCAGCCCCCTATGTGTGTGCTGAGATTGGGGCATCCTCAGTCTGCAACAGCTGTGGGGATTATTGCCATATTTCTGGACAGAAGGAGATATACCTGCACTGTGTAGCACACACGGCATAAATGAAGAATCTCTGAGAAATGTTGAACCTGCTGGGTGTATACTGTGAAGTTAATCCGTGTGTGAGCAGTAGGTGTTTATCCAGAAGAACTAGGCATTCAGCAGCCTGGACAAGTACCATGAATCCTCACATGCTGCCTGGAGACAGTTTCTAGCTGGGAAGAAGGAAAAATGAATGTAGGTTAGCTCTAACCTCATGGTGAACATGTAGGTTACCATGGGGGCTTCCACCCACATGACCTACTTGTGGAACAGCTTCTTTTCTGAAATAAACAGTGTGATATTGTCCATGCCTGTTTGAGGAGGACGTGTGTTTCTGTTGGCTGGAAGAAAGGAAGGTACAGTTGTCAAGCCCAGATGGAGGCTTTGAAATATGCATGATAGTGGCAGCTGTGTGTGGGAAGAATGACTTGAAGTGTGTTGAGGAGGAGGAGGCTTGTTTACTGTGCTACTGTCTTCATGTAGCTGCAGAGCTGAATGGGGAGAGAAACGAGGAATGCGTTTCGTGTCCGTAGATTATTGCTTCACTGTGCTGGACAGTTTTTTTTCCTCCAATGTCCGTTATTTCTTTGAAAATTCATAAAGGATCAGTGAGTTGCAGTGAAGGAGATCGCAAAGAAATATTGTCAGTATTTCGCCAGTCCCGGATCCTCGTGGATCGAGGCTCTGTTGTCCAGAGCGGGGCCCTTCTGCCTGAAGCGCCCTTATCGAAAGCTGGGCTGAGGCGCCTGTGTGCACGCTTTGGAGAGGAACACGTTGTTCTGGCAGCCTTCCCAATCCTGAATTCTGTGCGTGTCCTTATCTATTAGTGTATTTTGTAGTCTGTGGTTATGTAAACGCGTAAGCCTGTGTATGGCTGGCATTTGTGTGTTGGGACCACGTTCCGTTGCTGCTGTTGTCACTGGTTGCCAGTGGTGCTCGAGGGGTGGCCCACAGGCACCAGTCGGCCAAGGGGCAGTCGTGGGCAGCTCACCCTCTTCCTCCCAGGGGAGACCAGGGCAGTGGTGGGCAGACCGCTGAGGCCTCGCAGACAGGCCATGCCTACAGGCAGCCTGCCCCTTGGTTCCTGGGCACCTGCCTTCATGCCGGAGAGTGGGGTTGGGCTGCCTGCCTTCCTCTCCCTGCTTGTAAAGGTCACCGAGCAGCGGCAGCCTGTGAGGAGGTCCTACTTTCATAGCTGAGAGGGAAAAAGGCAACGCCAACCCTAGCCCAAAGGTTCTGAGATACATAAGAGAGAGTATGTGTATATGTACTTATGATTATATATAAAAGAAAGCAGGATATGTGATATACAACAAAAAGTATTGTATTCATGCAGTGAAGTGCGATGTGTCAATTTATTTCACAAACTCTTTTGGGTTTTATATTTTTTTAGATTTATGTTTTTAGTCATCTCATTAATTAACACTTTTCTGTGGGGAGAATAAGGGTTTATGGCTTACTCTTTTTCTCACAATAATGTTTTCCAAGCATGTTTTATTATGAGTACATTTTTTGCATTCCTATCCCAGAGCATGAAATTAATCTTTTCTGAATAATTCCCTAGTATCTCTCTCAGCTGTGTGGCCTAAAAAGGTCTTTGACTTAATTAAGAAAACTTGTCTAAAAAGAAAGTCTGAAGATGTAAAGTCTTCTATTAGAAGAATATTGAAAAGGTATGCGTGAACCCTAATAACAAACTGTTAGAGTCAAAGAAGGAGTTGCGGTATCAGCGGTTTTACTCTGTGCTACTGCTTGGTTCATCCTGCACTGGACCCAGCACTGGAAGACTACCTTTGCTCTTTAGACTCAGATAAGATGGTGTATCTGCTTCCGCAGAATACCAGTTAAATGTAGTAGATAGCTTCCAGATACATCTAATTTTGAGAGTAGCTGCCATTTTAATCTGTAATCATATGACAATGACTTCCAAATTTTTATCATTTGAAAAATCTACATCCTAAGTGATTTATCTGATTTGAGCTTTAAGCTTACAGCAGTCAGACCTACTTCCATTATAAGCATCCTTCCTTCCCTCTGTATTTTCTGGTGGGTCTGTGAACAAACCATGCTTTGGACCTTTTCCATTCACCAAGTATGTCCAAGTATTTTATAAAGAACCACAGCAACAAAAGGCAGCAATGTCAGTACTCATCCTTAATCTGACTTTTCCATAGCTTTATTTTTATCTCACCTCAACTGTGACATGGGACAACAATCTAAAGAGCCAAAGTTAGTGGCTCTCAAATGTTTTAAATGGCCAGTTCTCAGGCAATTGAATAAATCTCTAAAAGCCAGTTTTCCTGAAGTCATAAAAGGAACTGAATTGATCAAAGTGTAGAACCATCAAAAAGGGAAATTTACAAGTGTTTGTTTCTGTGTTGGACAAACACAACATCTTTACAACACTTCAAACAGAAGATGTTGCTGCAAATGGAGTGTGAAAAAATTATCTGCTTAATTAGTAGTAAACAATCATGGCAGCAAAAAAATTTTAGGTGTTTATATTCTTGATTAATCATAGTCCAAATTTGCTTCTGACAATTTCACTTTGAAAATTATGCTAGTTTTATTGTTGTTCCACTATCTTCTGAATGAGGATTTAGTTTCATTAGTGCTTGAACTTCTGTGCACTCTTCATCCAGTTTTAAGGCCTCTAGCTTACACCCTGTGTTGCCGTTTACATCTTAGTAATATGAATGCACATCACTTATCATTTGATATTGCTAGTGTCTTATCTTCACTTTGTGTGTAGACGTAGATGAGATTGAAGGTTCAAGGCATAGGAAATTAGACCAAGGCTGGATGAAGGCTTTCTTCCATGAAGCAGATGCCAATTAGAAATACGTGTTTAATCTGTTGAATAGACAAACTGAAGCATAGAGAAGACTGTTAAATTTATAGCGCAACTTTTCCACTTGTTCCCAGGGCCTGCAACCAGAAATTATTTTTTTCCGTGACAGACTTATCATATGGGCATAGCTTTATCAACAAGAAGAAGATGCAAGTGGTGTTTATTTAGAACTGTGTACATCTATATTTAAGTATGACCTTTCAATGATGTCTATAAGGGAGGGAGGTATTTAAATCTTGAAGAATTTCTGCCAACTGTCTTCTATCAAGGGCAAAAGGATTATTTGGTGAGTCTCGTTCAGTCAAGACTTTTTACTATCATCTTGTTCCAGAATGTCCTGAGCTTTAACATGTCATCACAGGAGAGTTAGTAAACTCTCTGGGCTTCAGTTTATCTATAAAATGTGACAATAAAATTGGCTATTGTTGCTTCACTGGATGATGTAATGAGGTATAATAAAATATGATTTTTCATTGCTTTGTACCTTGTGCTGTGAATTCTAGTAGGTATCCCTTTCGGTTTCTTTTGAAGTCCTAGTTGTGAATGTTAAAAGGTTGTGTAGACTTTGCTGTAACACTTGCTAGCTGTAAGTTTTCTTCACAATTTCATCAAATAAACCAGTAATACGGTATTGTTTAACTGCACTAGAGAATACTTCTCATCTTAATGTATAGGATATGAAGCTAGCATCCACGTATTTTATCAAATGTTCTGAACATCAAGGAAAAATAAAATTAAAAAAAACAACAAAATCAACCAAAACAGCAACCTAATTTCACCTGACAGTGCATATAAGACTCAGCTATGGACCTTCAGTGTGACTTATCTGAAAGACCTTCATATAGGCTTTACGTATTCATTTCATGCCACATACAATTAGAAAAAGTAATATTTTTCAAAAACTTTGCTGCAGTTAATGTTAGGCAGCCACCAATATCAGTGGGGTAGAAAGCTTGAAGAACATTGCGCCCTTGTGAGATCCCACCCAGAATGTACCACAGGGCCAAACAAAGGAGGAAAAATAACAGGACAGATAATGAGAATGGCTGAATCTTGTTTGTGAAGTAGAGTATGTATAGGATATGTAGTGCAGGATTTACTGTAAGGGGAGAGGTAGCAACAGTCCGACCACAGTCGCCTTGTTCTTGCTCTCTCCTAGCTGAATACGTCTCTGCAGACCACAATAGGTGTCATTAAGATATCGTAGACAGGCATTAAGCTTCAGTGTTCTTTCTCTAGTTTTAAAGAGCAATGGTGAGGAGTGGTAGACTCCTTTTGAGGCTAGCTAATATTTGAAGTGTATGGGTCTAAGGTGTTAAACTGGAAGACTCCAATATCCCAAGACAAACTGAAGCTTTGATTTCAGCCTTCACCAGCAACAGAGAAAATAACTGTGTGACTACATCCATATCTTGCCTTTTACATTTTAATTGACAGAAGACTCCACAAAGTGAAAATAAAAGATTATCATCCTAGTTTGTTAGTGTCTTCTCTACATTGCACACAGATGTCAACAGCAATCTATGTAAATTCAAGTCCTTAAAACACTTCCTCAGTTGATAAGCCCTTTAATAATATACCATTAGCCTTTGGGAAGACTAACCACAAAACTTAAATAAGCCTTTTCAAGAAAATACATTAGTGCTGCATTTCACATGCAGCTTGCTTACAGATACTTAAGTGACAATTTTTTATCAACATTGGGCATCTTGGTTAAAAGCTGAATTGGTGTTAGTTTGCTGCTGACAACCAAGACTTGGAAAGATCCGGGAAAAAATACCGTGATGAGGACCTCACCAAAGCATCATTTTAATGTGAACCGAAAGTTGGACACAGGATGTGAGTAAGAATTCTTTATATGACTGGGAAACAGTGGACTGTAAAATTACATGTAGAAGACAAAACTATTAGTTTCATTGTCTTTTGGTTTCATGGATATAGAAACAGATTTTGAACAGTCACCAGAGAGGTGAGAGATCAATCTGTGATTACATTTAAAAAATCAAACAGCAGCTTTAAAAGGCAGTACTGGTGTGTGAATGTCTGTGTAAGAACTTCCTACCTGTGAAGACAGCAAATGGCAATGAAATAACCAGCTACTTGTCTTCCTCTTTCTAAATGTCAGTAAGAGATACGTGCCTAAACATGCACAAATAGCTTGTCTTTGTTCTAATGGGTGAGTTGGGCCTAGCTAGTCTTTGCAGACATTGCAATCACAAAATGATCTTCAGTTTTAGATACATGACACAATTTGGATAGGGATTTTTGGGGGTTGTTTCTATATGAACATATAAAATGGCAATCAGATGCTACTGAGTACATATTAGTGATAGTCTGCTATAAAAATTTAAGCTCAAATCTTCAGTTGGTCTGCGCCCCCTGATTTATTCCCCCCCCCCCAACTGAGTAACACGTTTGAAGTCTTACCAGCAGGGAGACACTTGTACAAGACCAAGGACTATTGCTGCAATGTCTGTGCACCAGTATCCTCATGTGAACCTTAAACCTATAATGACTATAGGAAAAGTCCTTCAGTAAATTGTGAAAACACTTCAGAAATGTTTAAGATTTTGTGATCAGATGGAGTCATTCTAGAGATGTCTGTGTTTTGCAAATAAGGAAGAGATTTCACAGTCCTTGACAAGACTAAACACTTTCCCTTACATGAAGCCCCAGACTTGATGTAATCATAGGATCACTCAGATAATCCTGTTTGCTGGATGTGTGGCAATGTAGCACACTCATAATCTCTCATATATCCCAATACAGCGTATTTTTTATTCTTTTATCAGCATGAACTGCACATCCAGTTGTTTCAGTAGTTCTTGTTGTTGCATCTAGCCGGAGAGTGTGTTAGTGAAGTTTTTAAGAGGGGCCACGCCACAGAACTACCGAAGGAAATGGTTAAGCATCGGAGTTAGAGTTTGCTTCAGTATTCATTGTTTTTTTGACAACACTAGTCTCCTCTGCAGATGCAGAGAAAGTATTTCTCCCTGTTATTCATTAGTTTAGTTCAATAACTATTTCATTCACACAGAATGTTCTCAGTTCACTGAGAAACCAGCTGGCAGTTAAAAGTAAGAAAGCTGGTTTTCCTCCTCCTCACCTGCGAATAACAATGAGGTGTGGGAGGATAATATCTACTACCTCTAAAATCCTGTTGGCTATGGTGAAAAGAAACACTAAATCTGGTTTTACTTACTACAGAAAACATTTCATTTGTTCAGTATGTCAGATTTAAATACCTAATGTGTTGGTTTAAGCTTTTCTTTACATGTGCAACACATTTAAAGTAAGTTCATTTATTTAGTTAAAACAGTTCAAATTTCTGCTTGGAGAAATTTTAACGTGTTCCAGCCTGTCACCAGTCATGATAATTATCTATCAGAAATAAAATAAATGCACTGTTTTATTCACCATTTTCTAGTATAATAAAAAATAAGCAAAAAACATGCTTTTATTTCTTCAGGTGAAGTGTTCGCCGTTCTGTTAATTGGTTTTGGCCCTTATAAGCCTGATTACATTCCAGAGTACTAGAGTCCTTTTTTCTGCCTGTGGTTGACTAGGCAGTTGCATTCAGCGTGATGCTTTTACCATGCTCAGGTGGCAGCAATGCCTTAGGCCTTATTTCTCTGCAGTTTTCTTCAGCAGGGGCTTCATCCAAAAATGGGAAGTGGTGCAGAATGTAGCAGTCTGCTTACTTAGTATGTCTTGCCACAAAGAAACTACTTTTGTTTTTGTTTTGTCCAGCTACAGTAGCATTTCCTGTATTTTTTTCAAGCTGAATTTAAAGCACTGGTTTGAGTTATAAAGGAGTAAATTGCTGTGAATTTGCCTGCTTTGCTCTTGGTTCCTCCTCCTGTGGTATTATGCAACAGTGAAGTTAACATGTATTAGTCTGACATCTTATGAAATGGCCACTGATAGGGAACATCTCAGTTGTAAATCTTACTCCTCTGGATAAATATGTTGACCTATCAGGAAAATCTCTTTTATTAGTGCTTTTAAAAAGATTACCATTAAGAAGAATAAAGAAATTAAAAACAGGGAAGCACACCATATTGTTTTTGAGGACTGAGCTGAATTTTATTAAATACAGCCAGCAATGAATTGGTCTCTGCTTTATGATTTTCTGTTGTTTTTTAAAAAATTTATGGCTTGATAAAATATAACAGTATACAATCAGTTTATACTGCCAAGTCATGTACAGTGATACCATTAAATAGGCTGGTTTATGACAGTTCCATGTAAAACCTCCTTTCCGTGTCACATTTAGAATCATGTAAATAAGAGGTAGATAAGAAACAAGTAGATCATCTCTTTGATCCCTTATCAGTTTCAGGTTTCCCTAAAAGATGGTAAAGGTCTGATAATACCAAAGAGAAGGTCCCCATCTGAAGCTGGCTGTCTTTGCATCTAGCGGCAAAATAAATGCAAATGCTTATAAACTGAAGGCAAACCTAGAATGAAGTATGTGAGATCCTTTCTGATTCTTTCTCTGATATTTTGAGTAGTTGTTTAGAGAGGCAAGAGTCCCTCTGATACTCTCTCCATCTTCAGTCTGAAAACCTGGGAAGTAGGAATGGCAAAAAGTAAAATAAGGGTGGGAAAATGTCTGCAGGGAGAATTATAATGCTCTAGTACTACTGTGATATGCAGAGTGATTAATTTTTCTAAGCTAAAGATACTTACAATATGGAAGCCATGATATGATGGTTTACCTTTTAGGGTACAAGGTTGATAAATGCTTGGTTAAAATATGACCATTTCTACTGTAGATTTTTTGCACTTGCTTTTCAAATTGAATGTGTATTGCTGTGCTGGCCTTATCTTGGCATTGATACAAATGTTACAACTATAGACATGAAAATCCTGAAGTTATCATTTTATATTACTGATAATACTACTGTATTGTGATACTGTATCATATTTTGCTTTTAAATGAAATACATGTTTTGACTACATCCATAGCAGGATATACCCTGCCTCTTTAAAAGAAATCCCTTCCTAGAGAAACATAATGTGCTTTTACTTTATTTAGTGCGTGTGTGCAGGTTAATGATTGGATGTCAAGCATTTCATACATCAAAGCAGTATTTGATTTGT
Source organism: Ibidorhyncha struthersii (assembly GCA_013398815.1). NCBI lineage: Eukaryota > Metazoa > Chordata > Aves > Charadriiformes > Charadriidae > Ibidorhyncha > Ibidorhyncha struthersii. Next base: position 53,266 of record VZSZ01006633.1, read on the forward strand.
ATTTTCCTCCGAAAGATTAGCTAATACAATTTAATAAAAAGGCAAGCCATGGTATTTTAACTTGGAGTCAGTGTGCATTCTCTGTGTTACTGTTTTGTTTCAGCGTTCTCCTCTCAAAAGAGGATGTTTTTCTGCCTGTGTTAGAGTTGCCATACTTCTTGTAGGTTTTATTACAGGTTTTTTATGGGTTTATTAACCAATATTAACCTGTTAAAATGCCCTTAGTTTTCTAACTGGGATATTTGGAAGCAGACACAAGCAATGCTTTCACTGAGTCAAATAAAATTTCACAGTCCTCATAAAACCAGTCACTGTGTTGTAACTGCTACTACGCTAAGTACTCGATTCTTTGAAATGTAATACTAATTTTGATCACACTGTGGATGCACGTGTGCTCCCTAAATACATAAGGAAAACAATTTATCAGAAAACTAGTTCCAGTAGAGTAAGTTAACACCCTTACTTCTCTGAGCACACATCTGTGTGGATACTGTGAGAAATAACTGCTGAGCGGTATCTTGTTAGAATGAAGGTCATCAGCTACATTTTCCAGTAAACTCTTCCTAAATTGGCATCAAATTTAGTAACTCAGTGCAGTTAACCAATAGAAGGATTAACAAATATAATTTGTATGATCCATATAGTCATTTCATAGCTGTCTGTTTTTCAAAACTTTTTTGAAGTAGACAGAAGACATTGCTGGAGCTATGATGGAGTGGACCTTTGCAGTCAAAAGGCTAGGCACTCAGCCAGTCTGTAATTCAGTGAGACACAATACATTATCTATTTTGACAGTCTTCATGGTTAAATAGTCTGGGTCTTGTAATACCTAACTGTGTTTATAAATAGAAAAGAAGTCAAATGGTCCCGTCTTGACAGCAGAATAATACAGAGCTTTGGATATGCCCAGATCTCACACGTGCCTCTTTCCCTCAGTGGAGTGGGAAGAACAAGGTAAACTGATTGAGTCAAGTAGAACTTGAAAACACCTCTGGCATGTCCTCCTTGAGATTTCAATAATACAGGAAGAAATGTGATATATCTGAGCTCTGCAGTGAGGCCTGTAAAATATATTGGTTTTCTGACCAAGAAAAACAGTTATTTTAAAAGCAAGATGGTAGACTGAGCATCCACAAAGAGCTGTGCTTAGAAGAGTGGCTGTCCAGTTTGCATGTTGTGTGGAGAAGGAGGATGTAGTCCTGGTTTCTGGTTCTTATTTCTTGTTCCAGATAAAATATTTTAGCAAATAATTAAATCTAGGCAAGGGTCTGGAAACTCAGTATAAGCCTCCAAAGACATCTGTGGGCTCTCTCCTACGCTAGCACAACTTAACAGGAAGAGTGGACATCTACCCTTTGGCATTGTCAGTAATACAAGTTGTCTTGAAGACAGGAATTATTCTTTAAGCTCTCGTTTTGGGTTCACAATGGGTTTAGAAGGTGCATCACTCAGCAAGTAGTATACTTACTTTGATGTCGCATAAAAGTCAATACTAGGAATTTGTCTTTTCCTTCCACCATGTGTTAGAGTAAGCAGTCCTGAGAGGTAAGGGCTGACTCCTTAAATACCTAGCCCCTCTTTGGGCTTCAAGCTGTGAGCCCCAGTCTCACACAAGGAACGGAGCGAAGTGACTTTAGTCCTGCGAGTACGTGTCTTGCAGGAGAGGGATGGGATTCCAGACATACTCCCTTCCTTACTATACTCAGCTATGTTTTGCTTAAAAATCACCCCACTTTATGGTCTGACCCTTGGAAATTGAGTGTTGTGCGAGAGCTGCGATTTCCACTTTGGGAGCCAGGTGTCTAAAAACCCTGTGTGGTGTCACCCCTGAACCTCCTGGTGGATACAGGCCTCATCCAAACCAAGCTTTCCTGAATATACATGGAACAGCCCCATGTGGTGATCCTCAGGCAGCATCCAGGTTGGACTCACCTCAGCTCTGCATCGGGTACTTGTCCTTGCTCTTGTGACAGGGGGATGGAGGGGCCCAGACCCCTGCTCAGGCTGCGTCGTGTGAAATCTGTAAGACGTCTCTGAGCTAAGATTCCTGGCTGATCCAAAGCTAGAGGTTGAACAGGACCTGGTCTCGCTGTTAGAACTGAACGTCTCAAGATGGGCACGCCAACAGAGCTGGTCAGCAGCTCTGCTCCGGGGCTCTGGTGTGAAATTTGTGTTGCACAGACACAGGTGGTGTGGACAGAAGAGGTCCTGGTTCAGTTGCGGTGGTGTGTGTGCCTCGTGCTGCAGTGGCCTACAGCCGGATTATAAATGGATGGGCGTAGCCCAGAAACCACCCACATTCATGAATGGTATCTGTGTAACCACAAGTTGGTGTTGTGAGGAACAGGGCAGAGCACTGGAATGTACTTACTTACCAAGTATTTTGGGAAAAGAATATGTATTCTGCAAGTCAGAATTAGAGGTACCTTAAAGAAAATCTGACAGCGGCATCAGATACATTTACTCAGACCAATGCCCTTGTACTCTGGGATGATGTTTTAAATCTGTGTGGTTTCATTGCGGCCAGATGGGGGTAGGCTCTCATTTTCTTAAGAGGCGGTTCTGGTCCATGGTGCACACACACTGGTTCAAGTGTTAGCTAAAGAAACTGATTTATTTGGAGATTCTGCAGGAGGTAATACTCTTGTGTCACTGTTGTTGTTGTTGTGACAGTACAGCCAGTTCCTGTCCAGGTGGTGATTGGAGTCTCCATCACAAGTGTCCTTGTAACAGTGTTTTCAGCTGGTTTGGATCAGACTCCCCAAACTGTGGTTTGGTGAATTCTTATCATCCAGCTGGCCTCTGGTGCCACATCAACACTCCAGTGCATGCAGGATGAGTTTCTAGTTAAAATCATCTCAACCATGTGCAAAAAATTGCCCTATGCAATGATAAACATGGCTAAACAGATAAATAGCGTCTGTCGGTTCACCATTTACTTCATGTGTACAAAGCAGGACCCGCCTGGGCTGTTCCCAGGGCAGCTGGGAGCTCCCTGCCTCCCCCGTCCCTGTCACGCAGTCGATCATCTTGTTAGCGGGGACTGGGACTGCCTGGGGAGTACTTCTATCGATCCCTCAGACCTCTGGTGGAGCCGGGACTGCCCCGAGCGGGTTCCTGTAGCTATCAGTCAATTATCTCATCTCGACAGAAACTAGCTGGGGAGTTCCCGGGACTGCCCAGGGAGTTCCTACGGGTGACTCAGCAGGCTGAGCATGTGCAGGGGCACAGCCCTTGTCCCCAGCTGCATTACAATTACAGCTACAGTGTTAATTCGGAGTGCACGTGCGCGCACCTACCCGGTGCATGGAGGCGTTAGTGTTGGAGTACTAAGAGGTTTAGCAGAGGACAGTTGATATGTGAGCATTTCCTGGCGTGATCTGCCCAGCTGACCAGTAGGCTGTGTCCCTTGATAGGCACGCATGGTTTTGGTGGGTTTTTTGGTTGGTTTGGTTTTTGGGTTTTTTTTTGTTTTTTTTTTTTTTGTGCTGGGCTGTCACATCTACAAGCTGATACTTGCGAAGTGCTTTTCCTGCCATGGAGAATCCAAAACACCGTGCTCACTGTCAATAGTGCTGGTCACCAATATCATGATATAGCAAAGGTCTTTTCTGGAGTCATCTGCTACTTTCTTAACTGCTGCAACACGTGTTTGAGCCTCCTGTCTCTTGAGAAAAAAGCACAGCTTATTATTGAACTTGTGGTGTTTACTGATTAAAAAAAATATATTTACTGTTTGTCAGTTAGTGTGCAGGGGCCTGATAGAGAGCATCTAAATCTGATGGGTTTGGAACACAGTGCAATGTCAGATAGTTGTCGTAAAGTGGCTTCCTGTAATATGTAGGGGGATGTAAATTTAAACTTCCTTACAGTTAATCTCTTCCTTCCTTTTTCCAATGAAATAAATAGTAGTGAGCAAAACAGAAATACAGTAAACTGCAATGTCTGAAAGATTAGTTTGGAAACTCAAGAAACAGTTAAATGTTGGTTAGAGTAAGAAAGAATGAGAGAGGTTTGAGCTGTGTCTGCTTTCATGAGCACATAAGGCAAGATAGGGCTCCATGCCGTTTCTTTTTCAGGTCTGTTCCTCCAAAGACAGTCTCCAGGCAGCAGATGGGATGGTTGTGCTTCTTCCACCCAGTGCCCTGTCCTACGGGGATGCTGGGAAGCCAAGTGTACACCACACTGAAATTGTAGCTCATTGAACTTATTCATACAGAGCAGAACAAGTGATGGAAAAATTTAAGATTTATTCAGTGCTAGTGTTGCTAGCTAGTTTGCTGTTAAGAACTAAGGTGTAAGAACAGTGAAGGTGGGAACGGTATAATGGGCAAGCTCTCCATAGCTATTACATTTGAGACCTTGGTAACTCCAGTTGGTTGGCACAAAGATATCAGCGAGTCAGAATTGCGGTATCTAATCATGAGAAAACTTTGAAAGACACAGTAAAGCAAGGTCTTTGAAAACTATGATCAATATGAGCTGCGTAAGAGAGAAAGTATTTGGATTTATGCTAATAGTAGTATGGCTGCATTTGGAGGGAATGAAACGGTCCATGCTGTTTCTCTGAGAAAGCCAGGAGTGTTTCCCTGGTAAGCAGTGGAAATGGCTATCACTGTAAGACTGAGCGCAGATGCGGGGAAACAGCCGGATTGAATGCCTAGAGAACTGCCTAGGGATCAGGGCACCTGAGTTCATCTGCTGCGTCCCCTGCTGCCTCCCTGCCTGACTTTGGCCAGCTCACTTCTCCCTGCCTTGCCTTCACTAATGACAATCAGGAAACAAATTCTTAATTTCCTTTGAGATTTATTCATATGAAAGACAATGAAAGCAGGGAAATGTTATCATCTGGGGTTGAAATGCCACACACCTAGTGAATGTTCAATCCTCCTTGTATTATTTAATTTAAATGCAGTTAGCTTATATCAGGGGTTTTCCCATGTTTTCGTTAGAGATGTAAGATAATGAGAACTTTTTTTTCTCCTGAAATACAACTCTTTATAGCACACTGTGGCTTGCTTGAAATGTGTAGAGAATAGCCTTGTTTATGAGGACAGTACAACGTGTTAGATCACCTTTCATTGAACCACGTGCTTTATAATTAGTGTACAAAATTATGTCCTCTCTTTTTTTGAAGTGGATCTTGAATAGCAGCATCCTTTGCTGTGGGCTAATTACAGAACATCCTTATCTTAGTAATAACTTTATTTATGCATATACTTTATGTGCCCCTCATAAATTATCCTTCAGCTGCTACAGCAGTGAGCCAAGGAAGAAAAGGTGCTTCTTTTTTTAGGCAAAAGCTGTAGATGCCCCCGATTTGAGCTATTTTTCACGATGTGGGTTCGCAACTGACTTGGTTTCTGTGGTGTTAGTAGGTTGGATGGATGAAGAGGTGGAAAAAAGCTCTCAATGTTTCCTTCCCTTACCTTCCCTGGAGAGAGGGAGAATTGCCCAACTGAGACAATATCACTTAATAGTTTGCCTTGCTGGACGGGTGTGAGGAGTCATTCATTACTGCTTTCACAGTTCTCAGGAAACAGATGGATTAAAACCTTTTATTTCTTACAGCCATGGTAGGGCAGCACTGAGACTGCTAAGTCTCAGAAGATTGTAGTGCTTTTCTCATTTGCATTTCCAGCTCTGTCACCATGTTGCTGAGATACATCAGTTATGACTTTTTCTAAATTCAGCAATTTAGAAGGCAGCTGTTACCTTATTCATTAAAAAGTGAAGAAATAAAAAGCAAAACCAGTCACACTACCTTTGAAAAACTTCTGTGTAGTTTTGTTTTCAATTTTGATCTGTCAAAATTGCTTCCCTCTAGTAGTTTTCAAACTGTATTTCTAAACATGAAAAAGTTGGTGCAATGCAGAAGTTTCTGAAGTTTTAAGGCAGCCATTTATTTGAGAAAGTTCAGTACTTAATAAAGTGTAATTTCTTTTGGGGGTAATTAACTTACAAAGTGCTAGGGACTTTCCAGCCATTGGAAACCCTATCCTAAAGCTCAGTTTAGCACAGACAGCTGCAGAACAAGTCTTAGCTTCTTAGCTAGCTATCCCAAACATTGTCTAGAGAGCTGCCATTTCTGCCTGCTTGACTGCAAGGCCACTGCTGCAGAGAGCTTACCAATCATGCCGAAATGTGTAAAATTAGCATTTAAGCCAAAATAATGACATAACCTTCTGTGCAGTGTATAATCCTAATAAGATTAAGCTTTAGCAAAGAAAAACATAAAAGATATAACCTAATAAAATAATAATCTATTCTGAATAAACTGTATTATACATGTTCACTGAATGGATTATATAAGTTTAATGAAATTACACTGTCTTATAAGCAGGATACAATAAGTAGTAATGGCAGCTTTTCTATACACAATGCAAGAGAGTAAGGAAGAAGATGGGGATTATTAGAAAATGAGTTTAGTCAAAGCAATTTAAAATCAAAAAGATAAAAATAAAAATAGAATAATAATTTCTTAAATACTGCAACAACGAGCTTAGTGCTTCTTTGAGTGTATTAGCTAAGATCAAAATAAGATATCCAGACATCTATAACTCAAAAGTATCTAGAAAATACCTGTAGTTCTTAGAGGAAGAAGGAAGTCTGGATTGACATGGTGTTGGAGAGGAATGGCACAGCTGAAAAGAATGTGAAAGATTTGAGAAAATTCAACACACTCTCAGCATCTGGTCGATTTTTTGTTCGTATTGCTTTAGTATATTCTGTATTTGTCCATTCCATCTCTTCATCTGATACATGGTAGTGGATTCCATGCTGTTAGCACTCCTGAGCCAGATGGCATATACTCTGTCATGCTGAGATCACGTTGGAAATGTCATCTATGCAACACAGCTGAGATATAGTAGCACTTTAAAATGAATTTCTCAGTTGTTGTCCACTACAGCAGGTTTTTTTTGTTTGGGGTATTTTACCCATGTAAAAAGAATAACTAAATATGCTTTTTTGCCTTTAAAAATTAAAGCATTTCCAAATATTTTTTCATAGTTTACCAAATTTCAGCTTAGCTTGTTGTAGTAAGGAATAATGTATTTTTCCTTATAGAGTGCTAAGAATATTAAGAAAACTGCTTTTAAAACTATGTTAGTACAACCGCATTACCTCTCCAAGAACTGTGCTGCATATTTTTGAAAACCGTTATGAGACAACCAAGAATCATGTTAAGGCAGAATGGTCTGAGACTTAGCCTCTCCAGTAAGTGTAACACAGTAAGGGTTTTTCCTGGGTTAAGCGGAGGGAAGACAGAGCAAGAAAGGAAGAGGTGCAAGCAGTATGGTTATATTATTTATCAGATATTTTTTCATTTCATGTGCTGAAAATTGTGAATTATAATAGGTGCTGAAAGGCAGTGCTATAAAAATTACATTTTAGGGGCCCACATCTGTTTTGGTTTTCTGATTTCTTACTTAAGTTGCTTAGTTTGCACAAAAAGTTGCTTTTCTGTCTGTCCACATAAAAACACATTGTGTGTTCCAACAGGCAGAACTTTAAAATGCATCTCTCCTCTTGGAAACACAAAGTCTCATTAGCTTACACAGCTTTGCCTCCTTTCCACAGCTCTGTAGTAGGTGCTTAAGCACATCGACTCAAACAATGTAGTACCTATAAAAACTAGACCCAAGAGTCAAACGGGTTCCTTTTCTGTGCATAATAATTCCATAGTAGACTTATGCTTTTGTATATCTATAAAATCTCATTGATTTAAAACCTGATCCTTGGTTACATTTGGACAATAGCGGTGGGCTTCAAAGAAAAAGACTACAGGGAGTTGTGTACAAAGTGAAGGATGATATTTAAAGGAGTCCCTGAACTTACATCACATGGTAAGGGATTAGGCATGTTTCATAAACTGATTCATGTCATACGACTAAATCATGAAAATGAAGTTAAATTTCCTAGTAAGGACTAGTCTTCACATGCGACATTCTGGTTAGAGGAGATTTTCGGCCCACTGAAGGCCGTAAAGGGAGACATGAGTCATTGTTTTGGATGAGGGCAGTGCTAGATATTTATGAGGCAGTCTATCTATGCACTTACCGAATTTCTAGTGGCTCTTCTGATAGAAATAAGCATCATGTTTTACTAGTGGAGTTTGAGTTCTAATTTGTGTAAGTGAAAGAGAGAGGAGGAATAGGAGAAATACATATTTCAAGATTCTTAACCAACAAACAACTCAAAGTAAAATAGATGGCATTTTCAGTAAGTGTTCCTTTGCCTTATTCTGTTTTCATTCCCTTGTCCCTTACTTTTCTCCTGTATGTGGTGTATTTGGTTTTTCAGGCTACTGGCTTTTGATGGACAGGGACTATGTTCCTTTTCTGTGTTGAAGTGGCTATGGCGTTATTGAAAACTGCTTCAACAAACAAAACGAACTAAAACAGCCATGGCACTGCAGCTGGCATGGAAGAAGATGTGATAGGAAGTCTGACTGCATGCTCCAACTTAACATCAATCAATGAATCTCCTGGGGTGATGCTGCTCTTTTACCTCTGGCCTTTAAAATACAAGTCTACTTCCCCATTCCTTGCACAGAAGTAATGACTCTGAGCAGCACACAGTACTTTTTCATGGTGTTTGTACTTCAACTTTAATTAATTGTAGATTTAGTAATTAGACATAATACACTGGCTTGTGTTTTAGTACTTAAAATGCTGTTGCTTCTTGCTTTTATTTCTTTATGTCTTTTTTTCATTTGTCTGTAGCTGCAAAGATTTGCCTTTTCCTTATCTGAAGTCAGTAGCTTCTCTAACACAAAGATTTAGTGCTTGATTGGTGTTGTCCAGCTTCTGCTTGTTATTATAACTAACAAAGATACAGCAAAGGGAGGAGAAGTGACAAGAATAAAAGCAATATACCTGTGAGTAATGCTGGAATGGCTATGGACAAGAAGAATCAGTAGCTTCATGCAGTTAAGAGCAGTAACAGATTTAATAAACTGCTACAGCCCATGGCTTTGTTCTGTAAACACAGTGAATTTTCTATCAAAAATACCTTGTTGTTCTTGCCTTAGCCTGGACTTGCTCTGTATATTGCAACTATAGCTAACTGAGCTGTTGTTACAGGATGCAGGTTGTCCATGTGTGCCTGCGTATACACTACAACCCAAACCAAGCATGGTCCCAAAACAGAGTCCAATCGATCAGTTGTGTTGACAGTGGGCAAAGAGATAAAAATCTGACCTAAAGTACTTGCGTTTCTTAAAATAGAGAGTCATTTTAATTGCTGAAGCATAGTACGTTTGTACATCAAATAATAATGTCTAGAGGGTAGTGAATGGAAGCTAAAGTGACACAAGGTGATGAGGAGTAGTAACGTACTCTGAGGTTATAAATCATATTCCTGTTGTTTGAAAAGGAAAATCAGACCATGTTCTCAATATGGCAGATTGTAGAGCAATGAGAAATGACAACTTTCAGCAATTTGATTTTGTGTGCTGGTAGAGCTAAACTTTCATCTACCTGTGGAAAGCCATGGGTTGTCTTAAGCAGGGGTGTTCACAGAATCACAGAATGGTGGAGTTTGGAAGGGACCTCCGGAAATCATCCAGTCCAACCCCCCTGCCAGAGCAGGTACACCTACAGCAGGTTGCACAGGACAACGTCCAGGCGGGTTTTGAATGTCTCCAGTGTGGGAGACTGTACAGCCTCTCTGGGCAGCCTGTTCCAGTGCTCTGACACCCTCAAAGTAAGGAAGTTTCTCCTTGTGTTTAGATGGAACTTGCTATGTTCGAGTTTGTGCCCGTTACCTCTTGTCCTGTCACTGGGCACCGCTGAAAAAAGACTGTTCCCATCCTCCCATCATCCTCCCTTTAAGTATTTACAAGCATTGATAAAGATCCCCCCTCAGTCTTCTTTTCTCTAGACTAAAAAGACCCAAGTCCCTCAGCCTTTCCTCATATGAAAGATGTTCCAGTCCCCTAATCATCTTAGTAGCCCTCTGCTGTACCCTCTCCAGCAGTTCCCTGTCCCTTTTGAACCAGGGAGCCCAGAACTGGACACAATACTCCAGATGTGGCCTCACCGTGGCAAAGTAGAGGGGGAGGATGACCTCCCTTGACCTGCTGGCCACACTCTTCTTGGTGCACCCCAGGATGCCACTGGTCTTCTTGGCCACCAGGGCACATTGCTGGCTCATGGTCATGTTGCTTTGATGAGTCAGGTTATGTTTGCCCCCGACCTGTGAGCTGGTGGCCCATCCCCAGGGAGGCACATGATGCCCAGGGCTGGGGCTGCCCCACTGCCCCTGGCTTCCTTGCTGCTGGCTGGGGCTGGGACGGGCCCTGCCTGCCCCCCTGCCGCTCCCAACCCCCAGGGATCAGCCAGGCCTCTCTGACACCCTAGTGTGAGTTAGTCTTCCTGTAATATGTGTTATATTTCAGGCTCTTAAGTCACTTTCTTAAATGCAGTCTTACCTTTAAACAGTGGAAGCTTACCTGGTAAGTGAGTCACAGGTATGTAATACATGCGCACGTGCACACACACATATGCATGCACTTCATGTGCGAACAGGGCATTTTGGAATGTGTAAAAGTTTTAATTTTCCATGCTCTTTTGTTACTTCTCGCTGATTTCATGAGTGTTACTCCCCTGTTTTCTTCTGGGAGTGCTGTCTACTTGCCAGCTTACTCAGGTGCCTTATATCATAGAGGAGTACCTGAAATAATTTGTAAGTGCTGCTAATCTCGAAAATGGTGACTTGAGGACAGTGAATTCTCCATTTTCAAAGGCAGATGGAGGAAAAAATACCCATGAATGATAATAGTGCTTGCACAGACTTTTCTAGTTTTTCTGCCCTGAACTCTAAGGAATGCTTCTGATTACGAGAGTGATCTTGAAAGAGGATGAGTCCACAGGCAATGAAATCCTAGATTCAGTGAATTTAATGGGAGTTTTCTGCCTTGGTAAGAGTAGTGACAGAATTTCCAATGACATCAGTTGTGCAGAGATTTTGTCTGCGCTGTGGAGCCCCACAGCACAGGGAAGGAGGGAGTCTCCATGCCCTGAAGAAGGGTTTATGAGGAGATATATTTTCTGTCTGACTCTACGAAGTCAAATTAGGGGGAGTACGGGGAGGTCATTAGCTGCTATCCTGCAGTGAGCACCTTGTGGAAAAACTGTCCCATAGAAGCCAGTCTTTTTTTTCTTGTAGGAGACAGACATGGACAATTAGTTTACTTTATTCTAATGGTTCATAAGGTACAATGTTTACTGATAGATAATCTGAATAGATCTCACTGTTTGAGAAAGTTTCTGGGCTGCTTGCTTTCATCTTCAGTTCATAGCTGTTTTCCTCTGCAGCAACTTAACAAGTATTTTCTTTGCTCAGAGTTTTGTATTACTAAAGTGCCTGTAGATGGCCATTTCCATTACTTGTCATTACGTTATCACAGCTCAAGGATACTGTAGTATTAACTAGTAGCAGTGGCCCCTCTAGGCTTCAATGGAGAAAATGGGGTCAGCAGTAAGTTAGTGTTTTAATGTTTTAATGATTTTCTTGGGTTTGCATACTCTGCTTACAGGTTTCTGTTTCTATCACTGTTACATGGTATAAGGAAGGTATAGCTGCTTTCTGTGAAATTTGTATTTGTCATTTTCTAAATCACTGTTTTCCTTCAAACTCTAGTTAGCAGCAACATTGGAAGATATTTCTTCTGAAATGTTGTCATTGCTTACATCTTCAAAGAAAAAAAAAAAGAAGTCAGCTGTTTGTTTAGCATCTTGGGGATGTTTCATGCATAGATTCACCACCTGCAGATTTGCAAAAGGAGGTCCTTGTTTGGAAATGTGATCCTAAATCTGAGGTAACACCAGGGCACTTTGGAGAATATTATTTTGGGGGAGTTTCTACTCCCTTGCTGTGAACTTTTCACATCTGCTACGCAGCATTCACACTGAGGAGCATGGACATTAAAAATGTGTTTCATACCATAAACCACCAGTAGCTGCATGCTACGCTTATCCTATGCCAGACCCACAAAGGACGTAAATCGTTACTGACTCTGGCTGTTCAGTTTATGCTGCTGAGACTCATGCAGCTCTGGAGGTCCTCAGTCTAATCCTAAATGTGGATAGGTGTCAGAAGAGTTCTGTTGCACATTCTAGAAAGGAAAGGAATTATTAGAGCGAATGTACGTACATTATATGTATGAATAAGCTGGAACTGTTCTTCCCTGAACACAATATGATTTTTTCATTGGCTCAGAATGTTCTCAATAAATGCGTTATTTTCTCTTTCCTATATGGATTTTTATTTGTTAATCTTTTTGTAGACTAGTTTACTTCATACCTACTCTGAAATCTTTGGGTACTTTCTTTCCCTTTAGGAGTTTTCAGTTATTCCCGATTATATCATTATATTTTCCCTTGAAGCAGTGTGTTCATAACAGGATAATGGGGAGAGAAGCTGTTCAGTTTGTGATTGATTAGTAGATGTACAATCTCAATTCCCTTGGAAAGTGGGCGTGTGATTGTTTGAGTCTGTGTTTCTTTGGAGAGAGACTGTTTCAGGGAATCATAGTTAGAGCTGCAAACAATCCATTAGTCACTCGTCCAAGCCCTGCCAGTGTAATACTGTTCCCTGCAGTACATTATTGAGTGTTTTGTCCAATATTGGTTTGAGTGACTCAAGCCATGAGGCTTCCACCACTTCCTCTGAGAAACTATTTCATGGTCTGACAGAGCTCACTGTTAGGAAATATTTCCTGGTACTCAGCCTAAACTTTTTAACACCCAGATTGATCTCATTACTGTTAGGTATACTTTTTTTTTCCAGTCCTGTCTTAAATCTTTTTCCTTCTTTGGCATTCACACTCTTGAGTGAATAGTAGATGGTATCATATCTCCTCTTAAGTAAAGCAAATGCATAATTATTTCTTCTAGTCCTCCTCTCCAAATAGGCCATCTGTTGGGTGGAAAACAGGGCTGAGTATGAGAAGATTTTTTTCTACTAAGTGCTTGTTTCAAACAAATAATACGAAAAAGTGCATTAGGTGTTCATGTGATTATGTAGCTCCGGGGAGCTCAAACTTTTATACAAAGTGTTTTTCAGAAATTATGTAGAAGATGATAATTTTTCCAGGCAGTCATTTAAAGTAGTAATACCTTTTTCTAGCACAATATAGAGCTCTGCCACTAGTAGTCTGTCTCATTTCATGGCTTCAGGGAATGTTTTGTAATGTTGCTTCATCTATTTATCAAGCAAATTACACATAGCTACAGCCTGGAGAGGGGAAAGCAATGGCAGCAGAATTGCAAGCAGATCCAGGGGCCATTTGAAGGTCTGTCACAGCTTTACAGCCAGAATTTACAAGTATTTGGGTCATATAAGGACTGTTGAGGAAGGGAATGTACTTCAATCCATCCAACCATTACACATCTCTGGATTTCTTTCTAGTAGCCAACATCTGTTTGGTATTTTCCTTCCTTCCTTCCTTCCTTCCTTCCT
>VZSZ01006633.1:66842-108520 GCA_013398815.1 Ibidorhyncha struthersii
GTCCCCTAGCCTAAGGCGTTTTTTTACATTATTTATTGTAGTCTAAATTCTGCAGAGATGTATGCACATGATAAACTGTATTTTGAAAAATCTGGGTATGTGCTATTCTTATGGATGGTCTGCAGCTTACTCAGAGGCTCCTAGTCAGAGGGACACTTAGATTTACAAATAAGACTTCTAAACTAGTACTCCATGCTTGCTTTGAAAAACATGTAGTATGTATTTTAAGCATATGCTTATGTTTTTTGATGAATCACTGTGCAACTTGCTTGGGAACCAAGCCTGTGTTTTGTTAATTTTTTACCTGAGATTACCTGGTGCATGTGGGTTTATGACCCGAGCTTCCAGCTTGGGGAGTAAACAAGCTGCGTGCACTTCCTCTGAACTGTACTAGAAAGGATGCGCAGGTCCTCAGGCAAGAGCATTCCTGAGCTAACTTATTACAATTTTACTAAGCTAATTAAGGAAGAAAAATGCAATGATCAAACTAAGATGAAGTCAAGTTTGAACTAAATCAGTGGGGTCAAGTGATTAAACTACCAGTTTAATTTAACAGATAATCTTATGATATTGCACACAAATATGTAAATGCAAAAAAGGAAAAGGCAGGTAAATGACAGTCCACCATCACAAAAAGAAAGCTTGAATAACTCCTGCAGCTTGCTTGTTTTGTTGTTTGCTATCTGAGATGAAGTAGTGACAGATTTGCCAAAGCCTGGGCTGTGTGCTGCATCTCTCAGAAAGTCTCAAGCACCTTCTTTGCCTCTGAGTAGAGTGTCTGGGGTAGAGTGTCTCCAAGGGATGCCTCGTGGCACAAGGGAAAGAACCGCTCGTCTTTTTTCTTTCCTTTCTTTTTACAGGGAGCGTTCCTTATTTTTTCCACCTCAGGCGAATGCTATGGCTTTGGGGCTGAGTTGTGTGGAGTGAAGCAGGAAGGGGTGGCTGCAGTTCAGTCCCCGGCAAGTGGCACGTGTCTGAGGTGAGGGTGGGAAGTCCCACCTCTGGAACAGTTATTCCACTCCCATCGATTCCCCCCATACATGAGAAGCAGGGTGCATGCAGGGCTTTCAGTGTAGAAGCATAAGTGGCTTCTATGGGAACAAACTCTACTCATATTTAAGGGACTGATGTTTTCCCACTCCCCATTTCAATTCTGTGGCAATATTCCTCACACGCACCAAAGATCTGGTCTTCTCTGTGTTCAAGAGTGTTTTTGCTTTCCATGCAGGTTATCCAGGCTGTCTTCTTCGGGATCTGCGTCTTGACTGACCTCTCCAGTCTTCTCACTAAAGGAAATGACAGTCAAGAACAAGAGAGGCAGCTGAAAAAACTCATTTCCCTCCGTGACTGGGTGATGGCTGTTCTAGCTTTCCCTGTGGGAGTGGTAAGTACTGTGTTAATCTGCGCATGTCTTTACAAACTGGGTGAGCGGTGTTATTTACTGATTGTTTTCTGGCTGAAAGGCTTTCCCTTTCCTACCAAGACTGTGCGTAAAGGGAAAAATGGTAGAGATTATTTTATTACTCTCTTGTTTTTCGCAGGTGTAAGTGAGCACTGGTGTTGCTGAAATTATTTTTGTTTCATTAAAAAAATGTACTTTACAATAAGAACTTGCTTGTACAAGTAATTTCAAATGTGAATTGTACCAACAGCATCTTGAGAGTCAATTTGGACTTCTCCTGCACCGTGTGTCATGAGGAGTAGCGGAAGTGCTGACTGTGGCATGTTTCGCACCCTAACAACCTGACTGGAGTTCGGGCTGTAAACCATTTTGTTATGGGCAAGAAGGGAAGTGAAAGTCCAGGTTGCTCCCTGTTACTCCCATAGGGCATTCAGAGCTGACAGAAGAAATGAGGTAGGAAAAAAAGGGGGTTGTCAGTAATGTAAAAAAGCACACAGAAGGGATGGAGAAATGTGGGGTTTACATGTCTTTTTCAAAAGAAAACTATTATTTGGATCTGGTCCTGCTCCACTGGGACACTGCACATCGCTTTCAATGGCAAAAGGTGCTGAGTGTCTTTACATATCTCATACCACACACTGAAAGAAGCTGAAAATCCAGAATTTCATGGGTTTTTACATGAAGGTATGTCAGTCTAGTTCTAAGCTTAGGTTACATTTTAAAAACAGTGTGATCCCTTCATTAAAGTGTTGCTTTTATTGTAATTCAGGATCAGCCTTTAATTCTAATTTTTTATTTCAGTGTACAGTAGTTGAAAATCAATTCATTAGAAGCAAATGTTTTTCATGGCAGGGTACTAGAAAAGTGTATGAGGGGCCTAAAGTACTGTTTCACAAAAAGTTGACCACTTACTGTCAATTAACAGCAGTTAACAACATATCTATCATTTATAATTTGATATATTCAGAGATGCTTCATTAAAATGTGATTTCACCATTTATATGGGATTTCACAATACGTGAAGAAATACGAATGCTTTTGCAAAGTAAAAAAAATGCAAAGCATATGTGAAACGCTGTGCAGGTATTTCTTTCATAAAATCCCAGCTGGTAGCCTTCCCTTACTGTACTTGTTCGCCTGCCTCTTGGGAGCTGCCACAATTCATGTTGGGGTAACAGGCTGCAGTTCTCTAGCCATGGTACAAGAAACTGGATCAACTAATACAGATTTTTAAAAATCTGTGCATAAACAGGCTTGCAAATATGTATTTTATAGGTGCAGAGATTTATGTTACATTTGTATACTAAGGGAGATTGGGAATTAGAAGTAGTTGTAATTGTGATTGGCAACAGATG
This sequence comes from Ibidorhyncha struthersii, assembly GCA_013398815.1. Classification (NCBI taxonomy): domain Eukaryota; kingdom Metazoa; phylum Chordata; class Aves; order Charadriiformes; family Charadriidae; genus Ibidorhyncha; species Ibidorhyncha struthersii. The sequence goes on from VZSZ01006633.1 coordinate 69,600, forward strand.
CTTTTCCTACTGTGTTGATGGTAGAAGTGAAGCAGGAGAGCAACATCACATTATTTGTCTTCATTTAAAGATTTTAAGTGCCTTTTTCAATCTAGAAGTGTAAGCCTTTACATGAATCAAAGTACACCCTCCTTGGCTCTCTCACACCACTCAGGATTCAGGGGTTCTCTCCTGCTGCTGTTTTGGCTCAGTACTGTTGTCTGTGTGCTCCTCCACCCCTGCAGTGTTCCTGACCTTGAAACTTCTCAAGATCTTGGAGAATTTCAGCTTCACTTTGTCTTGGCAATTCTGCACATTTCTTTCAGGCGTTGTTTCTCTTACCACCGGTGTGGGAGGAGTCCCAGCTGGCCATTACCTGTACTAGAAGTACTGTTGCAACATTTGCAAGTTAGCAGTTCCCAGAGTTGTGTCGCATACCTGGAGGAGCTACTTTCCCAAGAGTTTCATACAGGAACAACTTCTGTCTTAAACAACAACAATAAAATGCAGAAAATAGTAAGGAATGGCCATGCTCGGACAGATGCTCTCCATTTCCAAAGGTCACCTTTCTGTGGTGAAGGGGACAATTGATTATCACATATTATTTCACTTTACTTCTCACAAAGAAAGCCTAAAAATGTTGTTTTCATTGTTGTTTCTTCTCCTGGCTACTGGGAGACAAACAGCAGCATTTCATGACTTAACACTGGTCTCAGCACTTTCCTGAAACCTGATCCTCTCCAGCAGCGCCCACCACACCGCACACCACTTGCCAAAGCCTTTGCCAGTGCCTGAGGGACTGCCAGCCACTGGAGGCTCTTCTTTGGTGGGACTAAGGGTAGGAAGAGTTCAGGGCCCAAAAGTAGGAAATGTCTAACACTGGTTTTGTTCTCTAAAGAGCTATTTATGTGTAAGAAAATACCCAGTGAAATTTTGGTATGCCAAAGGTGCTTGTAAGAATTTACTAAACACCAGAGTGCCTGCAGAAAAAAAAGTTGAAGTTTCCTTGTTTCCCATATTCTCTCAACAGCTTCCTCACTCAAAAAAAAAAAAAAAAAAACCCAACCCCCAAACCCCCAAAAGAACAAAAGAAAGAAGAAAAGAAGTTCAAATGCAGACTTACTTTCTTTGAGACTCACCCATCTAGCTCTCCATGGAGCTTCCCAGTGGTTTCTAGTAGCGACACCAGGGAACCTTCACACATAAAAATTGGAAGGATGTGAATAAAATCCTTGTTGGGTAGAAATGTAACAGCAGTGGTCAGGCTTAAGTACTTGTCAGTTACCTTAACATCTAAATTATTTTTATTGCTTAGTGTTTTACACAGGGCATGTTTAGGGAATAGTGCAAGTACTAGGGGAACATTTTAAAGCCCGCTAACTGTAGTTTTTCAAGAGCAATTCAACACATTTTTTTTCTGTATTTCCTGCTTACTGAAACCCTTGAGATGACTTGTTCTGAAAAACAGATGAGAAAAGGGGTTTCCACTCCCAAGTCAAACAATGATGTGTGAAAAAAAAGTAACAAAATAAAGTATTTCATTTTTAGTACTTCCTAAAAAGATATTACGTATAAACCACCTGGGAAGTCTGACCACCAACCTCCTCCCACCTCCGAAAGGAGGGGAAAGAACCAGCCCAAGGGTAAACAATCTCCTTGGGTGGCTTTGCAACAAATCAAGTCTTGCAAAATCTTTGCAGAAAATCACATCTCTCCAGTGTTGTGTTATGCGTTGTTTATCTTCAGGGGCTCAGATAAAACTGAGTTGCCCACCTACCGTTTTGTTTAGGAGCATTAAGAAATAAACATGAACCTCTTTGAAGGACATAACTAGTGTTTACCTCTTGTTGCTCTTTTTAATGTGACTCTTAAGAGAATGGAATCAGAAATCAACAGACCAATTTTCTATGCAGTAAAGCCTTACTCCACAAAAAGTCTGTGGGCAACACTTCCTAGCCCTTTTTTAGTTTATTATAAGGCTGGGGTACTATTCAAATGCCTGAGAGATCATGAAGCATCCACTGAAGAAAAATGCTTGCATAGACATTGTAGAAGTTCATTATCAATTCTCATCTATACTGGCTGCACTTACTCCCCCTTTATCAGTGTAAAGGAGATTTTTATTGGGAATAATTTACACTGCTAGAGAAGCATGAGACATGCTTAAAAGTCACTGGTGGTTTAGGCTATGCCTACTTTTTTCTGTTTGGCATAGATCATGAAGTTGCTGAGTTTCTGTGGTTAATTAGTGTTTTGTGTAAACTGTATATGGTTTTATCAATATGTCTCATGTAATTTGTACCAAACAATAGGCAGAAGAGATAAAGCAGGCATTTCTACTTGTTTAAGACTGTGTTTAGTAGAAATGGGAAGAAAGAACATTTATATTGTTGCGTATTAGAAAAGAGATTGCTGCCTAGAAAATCACAAACTCTACCATTGATATGGTCAAGGGGGAGCAAGGGAGCGTTGATATGGTCCAAGGGGGGTCAAAAGAGACTTCAGTGCTTCGGGATGGTTGGTAGGGGAATCTGGAGCACAGGTTATTTTCTCCTCTCTCCTCCCAGTTGCAGGCAGTGATGTTCTAAGAAACAGATGAGCCCAAATACATGGCTCCGTGGCTGATGGCACCACCACAGTTTTGTTTTTTTTGACAATGGGATGGCCTACACAGCACCAGGCTTGCTAGCATCAGATGGGATTCACCTTTCTGAAAGGGGCAAGAGGGTTTTTGCTCACAAGCTAGCGGGACTCATTGACAGAGCTTTAAACTAGGCTTGAGGGGAGAGGGGGGCAATATATCAGGTTTGCCTGTGACAAGCTGTGGAACGACAGGCAACAGTTAGAGGGACGGGGTGCTAGTGAGGGCCCGCAGCCAGTTGCTCTGAGACGTGCTGGCTACGCTGCAGCACACTTGAAGTCTTACAGAGATGAGCCAGGGGCTCCTGCGGTAATAGGAGCCAACAGGGAAGCACCAGTGAAATAACCCAAAGGAACTAAGGGATGTTACTCTAATACGGTGACATGACCAACAGCCCAGCTGAAGTGCCTCTGCACCAATTCCCATACCATGGGCAACAAACAGGAGGAGCTGGAAGCCACTGTGCTGCTAGAAAGCTACGACCTGGCCGCCATTACTGAAACCTGGTGAGATGAGTTCCATGACTGGAGTGCAGCTATCCGTAACTACAGACTGTTCAGAAATGACAGGGGAGAAGGGGAGGGCGGAGGCATTGCTCTCTACATCAAGAAATCGATAGAGTGTGAAGCGCTGTCTGTGAAGAATAGCCATTAGCAGGTTGAAAGCTTATGGGTAAGAATTAGGGACCAAGGCAACAAAGGGACCCGTGCAGTTGGTGTCTACTACAGGCTGCCCGATCAAGGAGAGCGTATTGATGAAGCCTTCTTACTCCAGCTACAGGAGGCATCACACCCGCAGGCTCTCGTCCTGCTGGGGCACTTCAACCACCCCAACACCTGCTGGAAAAGTAGCATAGTGAGCTGTAGGCAATCCAGGAGACTCCTGGAGTACATCGAAGATAACTTCTTAAGCTAGGTAGTAGACAGCCCCACCAGAGGAGATGCAATACTGGACCTGATGGTCACCAATGCAAGTGATGTCAAGACTGTAGACAGCCTGGGCTGCAGTGTTGATGCATTGGTGGAGTTTGCAGTCCTGAGGGATATGGGTCAGGCAAAGAGTAAAGTCAGGAGCTTGAATTTTAGGAAAGCAAAATTCCAGCTCTGCAAGGAATTAGTCAGTAGCAGCTCCTGGGAAACCACCCTCAGGGAGCAGAACAGAGCTGGCAGATGTTTAGGGACCCTTTCCTTAGAGCGCAAGAGCTCTCAATCCCGAGGTGTAAGAAATCATGAAAGGAGGGCAAGGGACCGGCATGGCTGAGTTGAGACCTGCAGGTCAAACTAAAGGGCAAGAGTTGCACAGGTAGTGGAAGCAGGGACAGATATCCTGGGAAGAGTATTGGGACGCTGTAGGGGTCGTTGGGACGTTATGTAGGGGTGGGGTCAGGAAGGCCAAGGCACAGCTGGAGCTGAACTTGGCAAGGGACGCAAAGAATAATACGAAGGGCTTCTACAAGTATGTCAGCCAGAAAAGGAAGGTCAAAAGAAAGCGTTTGGGACCTGATGACCAAGACTGGCAAACTGGTAATGATGGACGAGGGGAAAGCTGAGGTACTCAACAGATATTTTGCCTCAGTCTTCACTGGCAACCTCTCTCCCCACACCTCTCGAGTGGATGGACTGCAAGGCAGGGACTGGGGGAGCAAACTACCTCCCACTGTAGGAGATGATCAGGTTCGTGACCACCTGAGGAACCTGAACAAACTAAAATCTATGAGACCCGACAAGATGCATCCCAGAGTCCTGAGGGAATTGGCTGATGTAGTTGCCAAGCCACTCTCCATGACATTTGAAAAGTCATGGCAGTCAGGTGAAGACCCCGGTGACTGGAAAAAGGGAAACATTGCACCCATTTGTAAAAAGGGTAGAAAGGAGGACCCTGGGAACTACTGACCTGTCAGCCTCACCTCTGTGCCTGGGAAGATCATGGAACAGATCCTCCTTGAAGCTATGCTAAGGCACATGAAGGACAGGGAGGTGATTCGAGATAGCCAGCATGGCTCCACCAAAGACAAGGCCTGCCTGACCAACCTAGTGGCCTTCTGTGTTGGAGTGAGTACATCAATGGACAAGGGAAGAGCTACGGATGTTGTCTGTCTGGACAGACCTTTGACACGGTCCCCCACAACATTCTTCTCTCTAAATTGGATAGGTATGGATTTGATGGGTGGACTGTTTGGTGGATGAGGAATGGGTTAGATGGTTGCATCCAGAGGGTAGTGGTCAACTGCTCAATATCCAGATGGAGATTGGTGGCGAGTCATGACCCTCAGGGCTCGGTAATGGAACCAGTACTGTTCAATATCTTCATCAAAGGCATGGTCAGTGGGACTGAGTGCACCCTCAGTAAGTCTGAAGATGACAGCAAGCTGAGTGGTGTGTTTGACATGCCTGAGGGATGGGATGCCATCCAGAGGGACCTGGACAGGCTCGAGAAGTGGGTGCAAGTGAACATCATGAAGTTCAACAAGGCCAAATGCAGGATCCTGCACCTGAGTCAGGCAACCCCGAGTATCAATACAGGCTGGGGAATGAAGGGATTGAGAATAGTCCTGCTGAGAAGGACTTGGGGGTACTGGTGGATGAAAAGCTGGACATGAGGCGATATTGTGGACTCTCAGCCCAGAAAGCCAACCGTATCCTGGGCTGCATCAGAAGAAGCATGGCCAGCAGGTCGAAGGAAGTGATTCTGCCCCTCTACTCTGCTCTCATGAGACCCCACGTGGAGTACTGCATCCAGCTCTGGACCCCTCAGCACAGGAAAGACATGGACCTGTTGGAGTGAGTCCAGAGGAGGGCTACAAAAATGATGAGAGGGCTGGAGCACCTCTCCTATGAAGAAAGGCTGAGAGAGTTGGGGTTGTTCAGCCTGGAGAAGAGAAGACTCCAGGGGGACCTCATTGCAGCCTTTCAGTACTTAAAAGGCCCTAAAGGAAGGATGGAGACAAACTTTTTAGCAGGGCCTGTTGCAATAGGACAAGGGGTAATGGCTTTAAACTAAAAGAGGGAAGATTTAGACTAGATATAAGGAAGAAATTTTTTCTGATGAGGGTTGTGAAACACTGGAACAGGTTGCCCAGAGAGGTGTTAGATGCCCCATCCCTGGCAACATTCAAGGTCAGGTTGGACGGGGCTCTGAGCAACCTGATCTAGTTGAAGGTGTTCCTGCTCATTGCAGGGGAGGATGGACTAGATGACCTTTAAAGGTCCCTTGCAACCCAATCTATTCTATGATTCTGATTCTATGATTCTATGATATTTTATATCATGGAGCTTTAATAGCTCCGTTCAGGTCTGAGTCTAAATAGACTAGAATGATCTCATATTCTTTATATTATACTTTTATGTTTTTATAAACCTGTGATACAAAAGAGAAAGCCAGGTGTGCTTTCTTACCTCTTGTTTCTCTATACTGGTACAGTCAAAAGGAAAGTTGATCACCCTTCTTCTGTAGATCATCAATAATGCTGATCTGGGATCTTATCCCAAGAAAAAATGTGTGGGCGTTTGCTACAGTCTTCTACTTACCTTGTTATTTGATGACACTACGAAAGACTTTACTGTGCCAAAATATCTCTGTTCTAGATTTTGCCCTCATCTGTGGTGATGTGGCTGATGATGAGAACATGAGTGAGCAGTGGTGCAATTGCCTCCTGAACTCTGTTCTCCAAGAGGAGTCTTCCCTGATTTTCAGTTCCCAGTTCTTGTAATTTTCTTCATTGGCCCTTTTCAAATGCATTTGGTGTGATGCTGTGCTAGCACTAGATCCCACCTCAAGCCAGTACCATGCCAATTTGTGCTTACTGTGGTCTGCCTTTAATAACACTTTGCTTCTATATGTAATGCCTTTCACCCTCAAAGAGGCTCACAAACAATATATTTATACTTGCAGTTAACCGCAAATGTCTTGGGAGATAGCCAGAAAGCTTACCTTTAACTGTACTTAGAAGGAATTTTGTCAAGGTCAAAGGGTTGGGGTTTTTTTTTCTCTGTCGTGAGGCCATCCAGGAAATGAGTGAACTGAACTGTGCAGCCCAGCCAAAAACAAAAACACATAGTGCAGGAAAATAAAGCTCCACTGAGTTCATTCTTCGTTTGGATAAGATTTCTTGGTTGGGCTCATGTAAAACAGCAAATTATGCAATTCTTTTCACTGGCTTTCCTCTCTTAGTTTCTCTTTGCTTCTATTTGTGGTGTTTTGATAAAGCCTCTTGTTTTCCCTTTTGAATCACCAACGGTTTCCCAACTTGTCCTTTCAGATTTTTCCCTTGGCAGTGCACATGCTCTTTTTGTGTCCTGTGAAGCTTCAGAGACAGAGGACAAAAAGTCAAGGAATATCTCCTTAAGTGGGAAAACAGTTTAGTTTTCAGCCTTATTTTTTTTCCTGCTGCTGTGTATTTGTTTAGGAATACTTTAGATGCCTGCAACAAATGAGCTACTCCATATTTTCAAACAGTTTCCAAGGTCTACTTGCAAATTTGAGGTTCCCTTTGGCCTGTAATGACCCTAGAGAGGATAAGTAGCAAATGAGGGACTCTGCTGTTCTTTTATGTGTTGCTTAACCTTATGTTTAACCGAGTAATCGCTGTCCTCGGAAAGCTGGCAATCTTAGGAGGCTCCTGTGCAAAGAAGCATAAAAGCAATTGTTGGTGCCTGTTTTCTTCCTTGCATTCCAGGCCTCGAGTTTGTCTGAAGAGGAAGTGGAAGGCTGACATTTGTGCCATTTTGCCTTGGGAACTCTTTAGAAAATAAAAGTACTGGTCTCCCTGAAAGATGTCTGCATATGAGCAGCCTGTTCAGCCTGGCACATGAGGGTAGTACTATGACTGTCCCCACAATAATGATGGATTGTGCCACAAGGAAGGCAGCATGAGCATAAGAACAGCAATTCTGATCGAGCCTTGCATAGACAGTGTAAAGCAACAGCTTAGTTGTGTCATGGTCTGGCACTGCATGACCATGTGTGATCTTGGCAAAGCCCAGCCCAAATAAAAGGCTACCAGTACCAAATTGTAAGCATAGTAGAAGTGATTTAATAGTACCAGACCAACAGTTGCTCATTAATCAAAGTAAACAAATTCAGAAGCAGCCAAGGTAACTAAGTAGCAAGTCCTCGTTATAGTTCTTTTTACCCAAATAGTTCATTTTATAGTTCATTTTTATGGTTCATCTTAGTTCATAGTGCAATAGTTCATTTTATCCAAATGAACTAATTGTAAGGAAAAGTAAGGTGAACCATTCAGATACTGGAAGGGATCTTCCCCAGTGTGTTGCATTAGTCTCATGTTGCGTCGTCCTCTGGGATAGGTTAGTTCTGTAACACCTTGGGTTTTGCGCACTTCCTTTACCTTATGTCTGCCTTGTGATAGTGCTTTGCTAAGCAACATTTGCCGTCTGTAGCTCCAGATGGTTGCAACCAGCTAGGCTGATCCCGTTCCATCCATTGGCTGACTTTGGTTAAGGGACAGATGGCACGTCCCCTCTTTTCTTATCTTTACCTCCTTGGCAAAGTCTATTGTTTTATTCTGTTCCACACAAAAATCACAGGTCAAAGCATGCCAGCTTTGTTGCATTCAGTGTAATCAGGTTTAACCTAATCCTGGGTGATTTTTCTTGCTGTAAGACTTCCTTAGAAAAAAGCATTATCAGTCTTAGTCTTCATGCACCTGAGAATATGTTTTTATGTCCCAGTTGGTCTTAGCAGGTTCTCAGAGACCCACTGTGATAATACATGACTTCTAGGAAGCCTATAGAGAAGAGGATACTTTGCTTCCATTTTCCCTGCTGTTCAGCTATTCATATCTTGGCACTTACGTGTCAGCATGTGCGTAAAGAGCTGGGCTGTGCCAATGCCAAGACTGGCCCAGCAGAGAGACTTCTTGTGGGGTACTTTGCACTTGCAATATTTTTTGGGCTGTCCATCATAAACTATTTCTTTTCCTGGCCTCTGTGCACTAGTCAAATAGTCCAAGCTTATTCTGAGCAGGCATCGATAGCTATCTAACAGATGGACAAGTGTGTTGGAAGCCAAGAAACTATGTACTGTATGCACACTGAGGGAACAGTGTACTGGTTCAGGTCATTCACATAACTGGCTGGCCGAAGGCTGCGTTTCTGTGGTTAGAACAAGGTGCCATTGATAAACTGCAACCTCAATTTTAACTTTCCAAAGTCAGAAGCATATGAAACAACTTATGCCTACACTGTCACACACACTAGTAATTTGCTGACCTTGCTGTGCTCACCCCGTATTTCTTGTGCTTTCTCTTTACTGACCCCCCAAATTAGCTGTAAGATCATGAGCCACATCAGTTTGGATGTAACTGAATACTTCCTTGCTGATCTCAGTGAAAGTACTCTCTGTTGCCTCTCAAACTTTGAAATTGGACTTGTTGCTACTGTGTAGAGATCACCTGAAAATGGTCATTGAAAAGCTCCTGGCCCAGGTATTGGGTTTTACTGCTGTAAACAATAAGCCTTTTATTACTAGAAAACTATGACTCAAATTCAAGGTAAGAAAGCAATTGTGTTTTAATTAGAAGATTACTTACTTTGTTCTGTCCCCAGCAAAGCTAAGTTAAATCTATTATTTCTGTAGATTTTTGCAGTTTTATATTGTCTTTGCTTTTCAGACATCAGGGTATCTTTACAGAATTTGTGCACACTTTGGAAAAAATTTAGCCTAGTGTGAACTTTATGAGCCATCTGTCCTGTCCTCAGCCTAGAGAAAATAATGGTCTTTCTCTGGGGTCCTGGTAAATAGTATCTGACAAGAACCAAGCCAAATTTCATATTGAGAAATGAGTAGGATACTAGACCTCTTTTCTGTGGATCCCAGTCCATGAATTGTGTGCAGAGTAGTTAAAGGGTTAATATTTTTTTTAAACAATGCTATTTTGATGACTGACATGAAAAAGTGCAAAGATGAGTTTATAGGCTTCTGTTCAGGGGTGAATGTTTCATATTTATACATTCTGTAAATTCCAAGGGATATTTTACCTGATTTTCCATTTTTTTCTATCCTATTAGTGGTAAAACATTATTTATGTGCCACATCTGCTACTAAAGTATAGTACTCAGTTGTAATTTGGCCACAGGCATGTAAGTCAAAAAATGAGATTTTTTTTCCAGACTGAAAGTCAGAAAAAAACACCTCCTGTGAGTGCAAAGAGTAATCCAGCTTCACACTGTTGATTAAAGCAGGGTTTGGTCACAGAACAGTAAAGTCTGTGTCTGTGCATAGATCATTTGCTAAATGCCCCATTTTGCTATCTGAAATGTGTAATTATTGAGAAGCATATATTTTAAAATGCATTGTCTTTTCTTTTTTTTTCTTCTTAGTTTGTTGTGACGATGTTTTGGAGCATCTATATCTATGACAGGGAACTGGTTTACCCAAAGCTGCTTGATAATTTTATACCAGCATGGCTAAATCATGGAATGGTGAGTAAAGTAATGCAAACGCTTCCTTGCATAAACAAAAGTGTAAGACACTGATTTCTCCATGCATGACTCTGCATACACTTAGAGCTAATCCCCTCAGAAGTGATTAAGGAATATTGTTTGCAAGCAAGAATAACATCTTTCCTTGAGTCATATTTTAATCCCTATTAGGTTGAAAGAGTGGAGATTTGAAGTTGTGTATCCTACATCCCAGGCGAGTTGTGGGCATCAGCTGTTTTGTGTGATAAGGTGCCTTTCCCAGAGCGATGTCAACCTGGTCATGAGGAAATTTAATCAAAAGAGCCTTTTCCACAAAACAGACGTTCTGACTTTGACAAATCTTGCTCTAAAATGACAGAAACGCTTAATTGAATGATTCTTTATCATTCTATCAAAGTATAATTTGTGATGAAAACATTTTGGTTAAAATGCTTGTTCAAAAAATCTCACTATTCTTTTTGGACTTGTATGTTTTTATAAAAAAAATGAAATAATGACTCATTTCTCAAGTATACCAAACTTGTGTAGCAGAACCCATATCTGAGTATTTTTAATAATGTGGAATTATATGCATCAACACAAAGTTTCAAAATTGCTACATCGGTAATGAGAAAAGTAGCTTCTTGAGAAGAAATCTGACCTTTTCATCCCTCTCTGGTATGTCAAGTGGACATTCTTTCTCTCAACTATATGTTTAAATGCTAAGGGAAAGATAAGGCCACACTTTGCCATCAGGTACTTACTACTGTTTATGCAGCATTTGGAGCTGAAAAGAGTCGTCATGTTAGCTTCTCTAGTTGCATCTGTGCAAGTATTTCATTATTACTTTGTTTTCCATATCAAAGCATGGCAAACCATTTGGCACTGCTGTTCATCAGTAGATGACAGCAGAGCTCATCCTTCAGGGTGCGAGTGCTGTATCACCACAGCAGATCAAGATTTGTCCGCTACTGCTGGGCTTGATAAATGGGTCCTTTGTGGGGTGGGGCAGATGGCACTGCTATTTATTTATCCGCTAAATTGTGTGTTAAAGGAGCAGTATGAGAGTTACTACTGACAAGAGGAGCATCAGCTTCTGCTAGATACTGTACTGTTTTATGATGTTTTGAAAGGAACAGCTGTGTGTAGAGCTGAGGAAAGAGTCTGATGACTCCTGCTGTGTTTGTTCAGACTGTCCTCCCTTGAGTTTTGAGGTTACAAACTGAACACTTGCAAATGCTGCCAAGCCATACATACATTGATTTTTTCCCCACGCCACATCAGTGCCAACTCTGATGACATTTCTTCCAGGTGACATTCCACATACTGAAAGTGCCTAACGTATAAAATTTTTCATGAATGTACATTGTGAAGCAGTTGACAACAAACAGCCCTGTGTAGTCAGGAAGTCTCCTCTGTGCCATAACTAAAAGGCAATTCAAGCTCATGTTGCTCTGTAGAAATGTATACTTACTGAAATATTTGAAGAGGGCTTTTGTTTGAGATTTTTGGACATAATAGAGTTTGCTGAAATGAATTGCATGCAAGCATCTTAGACTTTTTTTTCAACTTGAAATATTGTAGAAGGCATTTTTGAAAGTCTTTTGTAAAGGAATTTTTTGCTGTGTCAGGCTTCATTTATCCAAGTGTTCCTTTAGCTCGGTCACAGAGGAAGCTTATGACTGTTGGGCTTTTCACCACCTTTCAGTCTAATTCTTTCTGATATCGTAGCCATCATTTTATCTTCACCAGCTTTCATACTAATTAATTCTGATGCATTGCTCATCATAATATGAAGGGGTTCTTAAACTACCTTGAGAATGCCAGCACCTCACTTACTAGTAGTTACAATTTTGACATGGCAGATTTTAGAGAATATGATAGAGGTCCCCTTGGTGGAAGGGTCGGACCTCTGGGAGTACAGTTTTAGAAAAGTCGGGATCCCTGGCTATTGTTTTTTACTGAAATAAACATTTATTCCCATCTTTTTCTGCGTGTTTTGATGGCAGCTCTGCACATTCAGTGATAATTTTTCTGAACGCAAGGGTGGCTGTGCTGGAACCTGACCTTGTACAACAAAACTCACACAAGAAGTTCATCACCCTTGGTGGAGTGAAATCTGTCAGTGAGAGATGGGTCCTTTTGCTACTGCAGCACTGCCGATGAATCCCTCTCCTCTGTGAGCTTCCCCTGCAGTGCCTGGTGGAGCTCCTAAGGATCTGAGCTCCGATGTTACTTCACCTGTAAACACTCTCCCCAGGTTTTTTCACAGTAGTTTCCCTGAACACATATTTATCACAAAAAAAAAGGCCACAAAGAGTGGCAAATGTAAAACTGTACATTTTCCTCAGTAAGAAGATTCCCTGCTTTAACTGAAAAGTCATATTTTCAAAAATTTCTGACAGATGTATTACGACCAGCTGTAACAACTTGCTCAACTGTCAACGTCAGCCTGCAAAACGCACACATAGAAAAGGAATGAAAAGTCATGAAATCCGGCGGTAATAATAGCAATCATATTTCCATTAGTAATATGGGCATGCATCAAAATATTTGAGAGTATTCATACTTTAGAAGCATTTTAAGGTGACTATCTTGAAGGCTGTATGAAGAAATTACTGGAAAGGTTGGTCCAGTTCAGTGCAGTAGCCCAAGCAGAAGTGGTTCGGGCAGCAATGTCTGCTGCTTTGTTAGGTTATAATAATTAGGTTTTGTCCCTCTCTTTCTTCTCCTTCTTTCCCATCCCTTCTCTACAGTTACAACACTGTCTATAGTATATATTCTTGAATACATCGTAATGTCTTACTACAACTCAGGAGATATCACTCTTTCATAGCAACACTTTTTCAACATTTAAAAAATTCCTAATGATAAAAAATTCCTCTTTAGAAGTGGAAAACATAAGGCAAATGGACCTCAGAGCTATGCAGTTCCATTACCAATTCAATCTTAATATTGTTTATAAAGTTTCATAGAAACAGAGAGGCTCATCATTGTGCACAAAGATAAAAGCCACAAACTATTTACTATAAAATAGCATATAATGTCAAGAACTATATTTCTGTTAGATATATATACTGTAATAGTTAAAAATATAATACCTGTCTACAGAAAAATCTGTTATAAGTGGTGCCCTGTGGTACCAGATGGTACCTCGTCCATACAGATTCATACACCTGTGAAAGGCATCACTAATAGCATTGTACTGTGCCATAAAACTGATAAATGTCGTCATCTCAGTCAGTCGATTCATCCATAACCAATGGTGTCACTATGACCTGAGAAATGACATGGGGAAATCAATGGCAGGGTTGCTGTCGATTTCAGCAGGACAAGAATTTCATCTCTGTTTATTATGTGAAGGAGCACATCTGAGTAGCTGAGGTTAAGCTTCTGTCAGTAGAAATCACTACCTGTCTAAAGAGAGCTGTTGGAGAATAGGGCTATGTCTCAGCTTTGGTCTGTTTCTGAAGTGTCAAGTTCACTTCCTGTATTTATTAGTTATGCAGATGAATACATCTTTGCTGGCAACAATTTTAGTTGCCAGATTACTGAACTCTTCCATCAAATATGTTGTTTGTGTTCTTGAGACTGTCCTGCACTTTGGATACATATCAACCCTTAATTCCACAGGCATATTTTCCATGGGAAATATTCTTTCCCATTTTCTGATGGCTGTCTATCTGATCTCTATCAGTATTAGGAATTTTTAATTGAAGGCTAACCTTTAGTGCTTAAAACTAGTGTGTCATAGTAATAGGATTTTTATCCTCTCATTCATCGCACCTTTTTGTGTTGGGACTGGACAGGATGATGCATGGATAACATTTGTTTCCAGAAGTTACAATCTCTTCAATATTAGCACAGACTGTAAAACTAGAGGCTGCCCCTATTCTAACTGATGCCCATATAAACAGATCTGTAGACTGAATTAATTTAAGTTTGAGCATTGCTGGTTTTGAGCCAGGTTGCATGGCAGGACTGCATGTAGTATCTGTCCAAGTTTGCATACCATTTCAGCAAGAGTCCTTCTTTGTTTTTCACAGGCACTTCCCAAATTCTTTTTAAAAATGGGAATCATCTTTTGTTCGTGGCAAGGAAAGTAAAATACAGAGATAGAAATTACTTACTGAGGAGTTTAATTGCTTTGGAGGTCAGAAACACAGAATTGTCTTCATATGAAAACTCCAGAGGAGAGGTCAGGGAAGGAGGAAGGGGAATATGTTCTGCCTCTGTGGAGTTGGAAAATAGATTATTGTATGGGTTCTGTGCCACTACAATCGATATGAGCTCTTCCAGTTTTGTACTCTATTCTTTTTATGCTGCTTTGGGGAAACAAAGGCGTTCCTGGAAAGACATACCCTCTGTCCTTATATTCAAGAGAATGCAGAAAAACTGTGACAAATAGCAGACAAAGGTAAGTTACAGAGAGGAAGGAGCCTGTCCCAGTGATACATCTCTACCTATTTCACAAGTTGGCTCTCTTTTCTTATTGCTGGCTGCTCAGCTGAAAAGTTCAGCCCACCGGAGACTGGTATGGAATCCCTCCAGCCATCTCTCCAATTGCTGTTCTTCCTGGCAGCCTTGTCTTAGGTCCAGTGGCCTTGCTTATTTATTCCTTTGTTTTTCTGGTGGAAAGCTTTTTCCTTGATGATTCAACAAGTAGAAAAGTAGAAAAGCCGTGCAAAGATAAAAATTCATAGTAACCTTACATATAAAGATTGGAAGGTCCACATCTGGTGAGTTTTTTGACAAACCCATCTCTCCATCATTAGTTGGGTCAGTTACTGCACAGTGCTCGCTCTGATGTACAAACAAGGAGATGTCCTTTCTTTCAGCAAAGTGTTTCCATCTAGCGTGTTGCCCTAAAAATCCTTTTCAGAAATGACTCATTTGAAACGGCGCATTATATTTCTTGAGGATGCTTATCCTGATAGAGCAACATCCCATGTATGGGCTATTTTTGTACAATGTACTGCACCTTGGTAATGCCTCGTGCTTATGCCTAGAAGATATTTACCCTCTTCTGAAGTTTGTTTCTAAATCCAGTCTAAGGGTTTCAAGGATATTCCAACTCAAGTGCTCTTCTTAACTTATCTATAATATCTTCATATGTTAGGGGTGAATGAAATCTTAAAGTGCTTCAGGAAGGAGTTCCCACTTGTTACATAACTTGCAAAGTTTCCGATAAAAATCAGGGAAAATTTGTAATTTAATTTCCAACAGTATACTCACTACAAGATGGCAATTATTTAAACATCTATCTGATGGAAAGAATAGCAATTGAAGCTGGTTGACTGGGGACTCAGAGTATTTGCAAAACCCATGAAAATAATGCTGTTAGGTTTGTACACTTCTTGCATGTTCATGCTGCAGTTACGTGGCTCCGTCTGGTGTCTTCTCATTATCTGCCAGTTCCACCACTGGACCGTGAATACAATAGTATCAATTATTCCCTGCTCTGGAGAGAAAAACAGCAGCAGGCTAAAAGATTTTTTTTATTTTCTGTACTTAACGTGAAGGGCTTGGAAACTGGTAGTGTGTCAAAACCTGTGGTAGCATAGCACCTGAAAATTGAGAGAGGCTGCTAGGTAAAGAAGGCTGAATTATCTGAGTGGCATCCTCTGGGAGCATTAGGAAAAAACCCTTTACCTGATACAGTAACAGCACAACAGTTTTTGTGAAGTAGGAAGCTGGCCTTAACCACATTACGTGTCTGCCAGAGGAGGCTCGTCAGGGTAAGGTGAAGACAGCTTTCTAACTGAACACAGGTGCCAAATGTTTCTGATTATTTGCTATTTCCAGTAATCTAGAGAAAATACATGCACAGGCTTCTCCTGGTACAAATGAGCCCAATGTGTAGTAATGAGGTATGTTTTCTAAAATATCTTTGAGTGCTTAGTAACAGCTAAACATGCAAGCCCTATTCTGGACATGAGCATTGCAAATGAAAAGTCTGAGAGCTGAAATCCCCAGATGAGATCTTTTTCTGAAGTTTTGCCCTTCTGTTGACAAGGTCGTGTAACTCGGTCTGTTAGCACAGAGGATGAGAGCATGTAGTGTCAACACCAACTCGCAGGAGTGACTGCCCAAAGGAGAAGAGAAGGGGAGAGAGTCAGAGAGAGTACACACAAAAAAAGGTTAGGGAAGGATAGCTGGATGAGAGGAAAAGACAGGCTGGAGGAAAGAGACAAATCAAAAAGTCAACTGATGCTGTTCCAACTCCTACCTAGAAAAAAGAAAAGAAACAAAAACCAAAACAGATGAGGCAAGTGAATAAAAAAGCAGCCACAGAATAATGTAGACATGCTGGAAGAGACTCAAAATGCTGAAGAGGACCTAGGGGAGGAGAAGGATGAGGACAGGAAAAGCAAGGAAATAAGGAAAAGTAAGAAAGAGGAAATGAAGAGTATGTTTTCTTACCATATCTTTCCATCGCTTCCCTGGGAAAACTTCCCTGAGATCTGTTAGAGGAGTCAAGAGCAAGGAGATGGCTTATTGATGCTGCTGTGAGAGGAGGAGAATTGCTTCTGTTGCTGTTGGGTGTAGGTTTACAGGATAGATGAAGTAATATTTGCACAGTGACATGCCAGGATCTTCAAATCCTTGTAGAATGTTTAGGATTAAAACCACCTGCAACCATGAACAGTAGGAGGCCTGCGTTCATATAAATTGTATCTGTGATAGCTGTAAAATGGCAGTGGTGTCTGCATCTCCGTCTATATTTTTCTCTGACAATGCCATACATTATCTCAACTGTCTGACCCTCAAAACTACAGTCCTGCTGTTGAAAACAAGGCAGTTCAGAGCATGCCTTATTTTGTCATATCAGCTGTGAAGATGCGTTGCATATTAAAACAGATATACTGTTTGCTGAGGGTTGGATGCGTGCGGGAAGATCACATATTTTAAACACCAGAGGTAAGGAGGTGTACTGTCTGTATTTCAAACCGCCTTGCTTTAACAGAAAAAGCTAGGGGTAACTCTGGAAGTAACAATTATGGTAAGAGTAATAATACTGATAATAAAGCTAGATTTGCAGCTGAAGTAGCTCATACAAACGTTTGGTAAGGTGATTACTATGAGCTCAGAACAAACGCCCAAAGAAAAGCCCCAAAAGGACATACAAAGGGAGCCTTAGACTTTCTGCCTTTCTCTGGGTGTGGAGTAAGTACTGAGCTGTGTTTTCCTAGAAGCAGGGTTTGGCCCTGGCCTGCTAGGTCTGTTTGTTAAACCAGCAGCGGTGTGGGATGGAAACGCATTTGGTTCATTCTTATAATTCTGATGCTATTAGGAACACCTGTTTTCTTTTAACATTCACTATCTATGCAGCTTATATTGTTCGCTGTAGGCACTGCTGGAGCCACCCACAACTCTTTTGTACTGCTTAAGCTGGTACACTTCTCTGGTGCTACTACGTGATTTATCAGACACCTGGTTTGCAGGTTATAAATGTAAATAAACGTTCAACTTTAAAGTCAGTGCAAAATGCATTAATAACTGGTGTGCATTTTTGATAAAAATCTACGTGCCCTCCTCTCTTCACTCTCAGTTAAAATCAGACACTTGTTTTATCTTTTGACATAATAGATTTCTGGGGTTTTCCTGATTATTTTTTTTTTTTGCCAGTGAACATAGGCAGATAGTAGAATTAAACAGTAAGCGATACATTATTATGTTTAATGATGAGTATATTCAAACAGTGTATTTTATCAAGAAAAGAGAACATTTCTCTGGAAAAAGATAATTTATTGGGGAGAGGCTTGCTTATGTTGAACAAAGTGTAAGATGTCAGCTGCCAGCTACAGGTTCTGTACTCTAAAGCACCCCATATGCAAGTCATCCTAGAGGCGATCACTACAAAAACCTTTGTCTCTAGCAGGCAGTGCAACCACAGGGGAGGATGCAAGTATCCCTTTGAAGTTAAAGTAGTTTAATATGCACTTATTGTCTATCTTTGTGTATTTAAGGGACTATGCTTTGCCTTATGATTACGGTAAAATGCAGTATTAGGTATCCTTGGACACGCTGGTTACCATTCATTAGCACTTACTCAGATAAGAATTAGAATGTACACACAATAAAAGTGGGATTGTACTATATTGTACCCGCTTTACTAAACTGTGCTGTTATTATTCACACATGTGGCAAATATGACTTAATCAGACCACAAATATTTTGCAGCATTCCATGGTATCTCATTTATTTGTTTAATTTGCCGCTATAGCAACTGGATTCCATCCTTTTAGATTCTTTTTTTCACAGACCTATGATCTGCTTGGTTAAAGCTTGGCAGACAGCTTTTGCTTCAATTGAACGCATATGCACTAACTCAGTGACCAGATTTTTACCTATTTATCATTGTTGGAAAGTGGGTTATTTCACATGGACACGATACCAGAAGAATCAGCAGACTGGTGAAGGGAGTCTGAGCCCAAAAGCTTATATGCTTTTTCCAGCCCTTGAAGTTGGTGGAATAAAAAATATTACTTCTCCCTGTATCCTGAGATCATTATTGCTACAGGAACGCTAATATAAGGAAATATTTTGACATTGTTTTTCTAACAAATTACCACTTTTAAAAAGTAACTTTTTTCTTTGTTAATTGCTGTCTTTTTACATGTCTCTGTATTTGGAAACAGTCATCATTTCTGCAGAAATCATTTCATATTCAGATGATTAATATGTTGAAGTAGTGCCACAACAGTAATGTTTTATACATGTTGAGTGGCAGAAATCAAGGATTTGGGGACAATCTTGAGAATTACTTTTGCTCATGGTGGGCTATGAGCTTTGACATAACCTGATGTCTGCCCTGCTGTTCAGTTCAATCCCCATATTTTTACTTTCCAACATAGATATACATAAGGAAAAAAAGTGTGTATTTTTAGTAACTCCTCAAATACAAGGGACTCAAATTCAGGGTGCAGCATGAAGGATGTTTTTGACAGATGTGTAAGCCATTGCCATTAGTCATGCAGGTCTACAATTTTCCCTTTTCCCTTTAGACATTTACCTAAAGCACCGAAGTCCCAGCCTGGTGCCCTACTCAGGAAAAGCCATCACCTTTCAGAGGTGTCTGTTTCTCTCAGAGAGACCATAAGGAATACTTGACTAAGGTGACTCTTTTCCTTCCTCTGACACCACAGTTATCTGAGCAGGAAAAAGCTCCGGCCATGGAGAAATAGCGCAGGGCATGGAGGTGTCCCAAAATGGCAAAAGGCAGACCAATGGCTCTTATGTTTTTGTTGCGATATTAACTGGTATTCTTTAACTCTTCCCAGCTTGCTTTCTCTTCAAAACAAGTAACACTGCATATTTGAAGTGCTGTTTAAACTCTGTTTTTAAATGTCAGTTTTATTCCTAGTTCTGCCACTGTTTTACTGAATAATCTGAGAGAAATTATGTAGTGTTTGATCAAAAGCATTTTTTATAAGTCTTAATTAGCTAATGTCTGCATTTTGTGGGGCTTTGTAATGATAGAAAAACAGTGCTGGCTGTTACTGGGTTTATAGCACTGTGTGTGATTCTGGTTATGAAGTGTCCCAGACAGGGCAGCTACTGTACCAATCCAGACTGCGTCTGCCTGCGCTTTGCTCTTCACTGTGCTGGGGGCTTGCTGGGTGCGCAGAGGTATTTATTTCCATTTTATGTGCCGCGGCATCCCATTCATTCAGTTGCAATGAAGAGGTGAACTGCTTTTTGCAAATTACTTTGAGGTTCGTGGATGCAAATGCAACTCAGTTAGAGTTGTTATTGTTGCCCATTCTGCTGCAGAACAGAAGTGACCTCCACTTCAAATAATAACATTACTTATGGTTATATACCAAATGTAGTGCTCCTGGTATGTCATAAAATACTCTAGGCAGACATGATGCATGCTATAGAAAGTTCAAATATACCTAGAAAGGAAATTCTTCTTTATCAAAAATGGCTGTAATATTCAAATCACATCCTTAAGTTTGTTTCCAACAGGAAGCAATTTTATTTGCACCGTGGGGCTTTTAGCTTTTTAGTCTGTTACTTTGAGCTTTACCAGCTTTCTGTAAACCCTATATGCAGAGTTCCAACTTGCTGAGTCACTGCACATTTTTGTGGCTTCTTTTACAAATACAGTATGTTATGTAGAATTTTTTTATGAACTATTTATGGGAAGGATGAAATATGTGTGTCAGTCTACTGAACTTTGTATTTTAAGGCACTTTTTAAAATGAAGAAATGTGAAATGATACCATTTGCTATAAAGGAAACATCCATTAAAGAATTTTTTTCACTAGTACACAGATTTACTGATGTTTCCATGAACAAACAAAATTGTGTTGGCTGCAAGTTGTTTAAAAATGCATACAGCTGCAGATCATTTTAGAGGTGAATATATGTATTCTTAGATCAAAACCTAAGGTGGATGGCATTTTGGTCTTTGCTTCTGAAGCGGAGGAATGAAACATGAAAAAGAAGGGGGAAATTGAAGGGGAAAGAAATGCATGTGTCAGAAGCTAAGAAAAAAGTGATAGTCTTAGAGGTTGTTAAGGAGGAGAAGACAGTGCGCAAAGTAGAGTAAGCCAAATACTGAAATAAAGAGGTGATAATAGTAGTCAGCTGGAGAGAGCCATAGAACTAGGAAGTGATAATTGGGTGTACTGTACATCACTGAGAAAGAGCTTGAAAGGGAAGTTTAAAGTACCCAGTGTATATATTGAAAATGTGACCCTTCATTTATTCTAGACCAACATGCAGAAATTTGGCTCCATTTGGTTTCTTGTGACCACTGTGCAGGATCACCTTTTGCAGAGCAATTTTCTTTTTCCAGCATTTTTGTGTATGCAGAAGTCAGAGAAGTGCCCTGCTTTGTACACTCATTGCCTTGAATATCCCCAGAGTTTGTGGGTCTTTAGATCACACAGTTGTTTGCCCAAGCACTATGCTACTGTGCCTCCCACAGTTTTATTCTCCATGACATCAGTTTGGTAGGATTTATAGTGTATATATATACACACACTATATATAGTATATATATTCACTATATATACTATATATAGTGTATATATAGTATTANAGTTTATAGTATAGTATATATACTGCACATATATACACACTATATATAGTGTATATATAGTAATATATATGCTATATATATTACTATTCATAAATTAATAACAATAGTGGTACTTAGTACCATTTTAAAGACCACGTCCTCTAATTTTATTTAAGCTAAGCACTGTTGGTACCGATATGAAATGTTTAGGCCTCAAATTTCTTTCAGCCTAAATGAACAGGACAGGTAAAGACTGGCAGAAAAGAGTTGCTATTTTCCGCATGTTACAGAGGAGAAACTAAACCATGGAATTTGTGGTTTGCCTGTGGCTACAGGCAGTTTTTTAAAGACTGAACTACGAAGTGAATGTGTGTTTGCTTCATTAGCCTGTGCTTTTATTAAGAAATGATATCTCTCCAAAGGAAGACAAATTCACAGCGAATGAACAAGCACTCACTTGGGTTTCAAACTCATGCTCTACTGGAAGGAAGAAGTGACTCAAATTTGAATAGAGAGATGTTGCTCTAAGTCCTGCTTCACTTAGTTACAATAGGCGTTTCATTATTTTCATCTTGTTTATATTACTGGAAGCACAGGTTCATCTCACTAACTGCTTTTGTGTTTATGTTTTGTTTTAGTATAGCAACTACTGTCAACTTATTCCAAATAATTTGCTTTGGGGCATACCTTTTGTCCGTAAGGAGAAAAATCCCTTAGGTTTCCATTCCTTCTCTGACGATGATTGATTTGAGAAGGGAGACTGACATGTAAACAGAAGGATGATTTAAGAAGGATGAACTTGGAAATTGAAAAGATGTCAAAGGAGGAAAAGTCCCTCTCATTTACCCTGTCATTTGGAATTGTTTTTCCTTTTGTTGTCCAGGAATGCTGTTGGCACCAAAGAGGAGGGTGTTACCCATAGTGAAAAATCAAGGAAAGCTGAGAGGTTTGCTTGCAAATTTTTTTAAGTTCTTTCAAAACTCTCTTTTATGGAGGCAAAGCTATTTCAAAAGCTATGTCAAAAGTTGCAGTTGCAGGGTTGCAGGTATATGGCAAGAGGAAATAAAAATACCCTTAAGATAGAACATAGCTTGTGCAAAAGTGTGTCACTGACAGTGAAGTAGTGGCCATGAAGAGTTGTACTTTGATTATTTTGAATGAGGTAATAAGATGTGTGTTTACTAGATAAAAAATTGTATGGGAATGTGCAGTGGCACGATGTAGAGGCCAGCACCCACTTTGGGAAGTACCTTTCTTCAGGCAAGAATTCTGTGTTTACCAGTCCTGTGTCAAAGCTGAACTCTACAGCTTAACTGGCAATAATACAAATATTCACAGCTGTATAAAAAATGTTATTTAGTTCACAACAGTAGCCATGGTTACCTGCATACTTTCATTGCCTTATTCATGTGTAATTCTTTTTGGTTTGTTTTTTTTTTTTTTTATCTGGAAATACCATTACCATGTAATATAATACTGTACAGCCTCTTGGTAAGTTTTGCACTGTAAGGAAGAACATTTTGCAGTGGACCTGAAAGCATCTTATATCAAATTGGCTTGTACATGGAAGATCCCATCTATACATTGCTAGGCAGAGAAGGGCGAGTCTGAACACTCTGTGACTGCAATGTCAAAATATAAATAGGAATATGTAAAATTCCTTGGCATTAACAAGTTTCTGACAGTGTTTTAACTGCACAATATTTGAATAGAACTAGTCCCTGCTTGGTCCCCTCACGAGTGACACAGACCAGGCAGTTCCTGTCAGTACATGTTAGAATAGCAAATTATTCTCATTTACTCTTGCAGGAAATGTGAGCCACAGCAGCCCCATGGTGTCAGAAGGGTAGAAAAGTGCTGTAATTTTACTCCTCTCTCACCGTACTTTTGTCTGTATAACTCAGTGCACTCAGTGCAGATGTGATGTACTTGAGAATCTAGTATTTTCCTTATGTTCGTGGAAACCAGTCTCTTTAGCCTTACCACTGCAGAATCCCCAACCATATTCTGACCTTTGCTAAGGAAAGAAAATAGTGCTTAATCTTTCCAAATATCTCAGATCACTTTGCAAATGAATTAAACTTTACAAGAGTATTAAAGACAGTTTACTTAGCCTTATATATTCTTTTTTTAATTGAGAGGTGTGACATTCTTCATGTTCCTTACTGCTGTTACTGCTGTTGTAGAGAAAACTTACTGGAATAAATATAAAAACTGTATTTAAAGGTCGTGTTCCTTGGCATTTTCATGTAAACAGTGAAATCTAGGAATTTTATAGGTATTGCATAGAGATTGAACTGAATTCCTAAAATGAAATTTTAAAATTACTGGTGTAACCTTATGCAACCTTGTTGAAAGCATGATAGAGTTTTAATATACTATCCAGACCTGTTTTCAATGTGTCTCCCACGGCAAGAAGGAAGATGGCATTAAGATGAAAATTTCTATAGCGAAGCCGGCTGTTACCACAGTCTGGCTTCTGTTACTGCCATAGCGCTGCCAGCTTGGGAGCTATTTATAGGCGTTAGCCTATATCTATCCTTGCACACAGATCTAGTACTCTCTTCAGAAGTAGTTGTGTTTCTGAAGAAGTTGGTCTGAGGTTTCAAGCTTCATTTTTCCTTTCAGAGGCCAGTTTCTTCAGCTGTCCTTATTACCAATTAGTAGGAATTTGGCAGGCAGCCTCTCCCTGCCAGACCTCTTGCATCAGCTTTCCTGCATTGGCCTACAAGCTGGAAGGCTCACTTGCGATGTTTTCAAAATCTTCAAAGTTTGTTTCTTACAGTACAGGACTCTCTCCATCATCTTATGATTTTTGCGTTTTTTCCTCCTTTCCTTAGGTTAGAATGGTGTGCAAAATGCTTCAAAAACGATACTCGGTTCCGTTAACTCAAAGCTGCAGCTTGTCTCAATTCAAAAAAAAAGGGTCCCTCTTTGTCAGAGATCACAGGCAAACCTTTTGTTTTCTTCTGGCTGCAACAGACTGTTTTGGTGCTGTGCATGATTTGTAGCAGAAATAAAACCTGTTCTCTTTCATTTTCCTGAGTACCTGATGATGAATGCTGGGTGGTAAACCCTTTCCCCAGGAGCCAGAGCTTGCTTGGGGCAGAGGTACTGTTTGAGTTTGCTGTACCACAGCATGGCTGGAGCCTCCTGTGGTCTGCAGCAATCTCTTAACACTTCATGCCTACATACACCCATCCATAAATTAGATACAGCCAAGTGCAGCCTCTCTGTGTCCTGTGCTACACCACCTTTATCCATGACATAAATCCCGAAATTAGATAAACACACTGGCAGATTCTGAGTGAGAGCACACTCCCTTGACGGGGTAGCAGCAGCAAGCCTCAGGCTGCAGCCTCGGGATGCATTATGTCTTCTGCCACCTCGTGCAACACAATGATGTAGCACTGTGGGCAGCAAAAGGTTCTGGTAGCTGGTAAATTTGCAGCAGTGGGCTCAAAATTAAATTAAACTGTGAAAGTAAGGGAATAAGTATTTGACTGATAAAAACCATCATCTCTTTCATTCTCACATTCTCAGTTCTAAAGATTATTTCTCTGCTGCATGGTTTAGGCACATGGGTGATCTCATGGGGGAGAGTTTTTCCTGCTTGGATAGAGCAGAAAGCATTCTGCAAGTATTAAATTGCATTTTTCCTGGTAGTGGTGATTTTTAAATAAATATCTTCATAATATGTTGGTTTCTTTAGTTACTTGTGGTAGTTTACTTTCGAAGAGCATTTAACTTATCTTTCTTGCTTTCACCTAAGAGTAGCTTGAATGTTAAACAAAGATATTTCTGCAGAAGTGTTTTTACACCAAACAAGCCTTTGATAAATTCATAACCGGCCTTCTTCTGGAAAGGTATTAAATTTTACTATCCAAGACTTGAGTAAGTTTTCCTCCATGTTAACAACTTAAAACCATTTTCCCAGCTCCACTCAGTGCTCTCCCCTGCTTTATTTGTCTGGTTTCTTCTTTTATGCAGTTGCAAAAAATACATATATGTATATGTATCCTTTTCCCCCCTGCACTGTTTTGTCCTTTGGAGATTTGAAGCAATGCATTCAGCTTCTGCTAATGTAATATAATTCATGACAGCAAATTATGACTTTGCAAAACCAGAAGATGCTGTAAGCTGTTGGGATCCAAGGGGAAGTCACAGCCTCACAGCATCAATTTTGAGTTTTAGCTGGGACTTCCGCCACTCATAAGCACTTAAGCTCTCCTAAACAGAGATGTCATGCTTAACTTATTTTCAGCTTTTGACCTTTTCAGTTCTGAACTTCCAACCACTAAAACATGAGGTTTCCCTAGTATTTATTTCAGAGGACAGGTCAAGGTGAAATGTCAATGTGAAGAGGAAGGCAGAATAAAGTCCCCCATACAGTACTATTTTGGTATCCAGTGTCCAGTTAATACAAATAAATCGGTTTTACTAGAATCTGTTGGAGTGTTTTGCAGCTAAAACTCAGACTGCATGGGAAACAGTTAACAATCTCCAGATGTGAAACGGAAAGGACCATCAGCACCACAGAAAAAATGTATTTTTCTCAGTGAGGAGGTCTACTGCAGCTGGAATTCACAGAGATGCGAAGAGAAGGCAGCTGTTCTGAGAGCATGAGAGAGTCAACAATCTTCTTCCTCTTGCTATGTTCATGGCCGGGAATTTACCAAACCAGATGTCCTATTAGATGCGCAGGGAAGGAGCTGGTGAGCTACCCAGGGAGAACCAAGCTGAGCTGTCTAGCACACACCTCGAGCCAGGGATTGATGTTTACCTGTTGTTAGTGCTTGGGGAAATGCCACCTGGGGAGGCATTTACATTAGCTGTGTGTTGAGTGAAGCCTTGTGGGACTGAAGCAAACCCAGAATCTGCTTTCTTTTCTTTTGCAAGTCTATCCACAGGGAAGCCTTGGATGGCATTTGGCACTGTCTCGCTTTTCAGGTCTTTATCAAACTCTGGCCACATAGAGGCTCTGTAAGGAAAGCAGACACTGGGACAAGGAGTGGGTTGGAATCTTCCTGCTCACCAGATACTCTAAGTGCGTTTCTTTCATCAAAACCTTTTCCACCTTGCTGATGGAAAAACTGGATAATGATGATACACAGATCCTTTTTCAGAAAATTTTATGGACGTGTTGCCTTGTTAGGAGCATCGGTGGCTAAATGAGATATACTGCTTTTAAAAAGCTGTTATTTAGTTGCACTGGTCCCTACACAAGTTCAGGGAAAATGAATGGACGTAAAAATATGTCCAGCACCAAATAGCCTAAGGTGCAGTACAGAAAGTTGTACTTAGAACATATTATTATAGATGTTGTCAGGGAGTATTCCTGTTGCACGATGTTCTGAAAACATCTCTGTTTGCCTCAAGGGAATGCCCGTCTGCCCTTCTTATGATCCATGGGAAAAAAAAAAAAACTTGTGGTAAAGGCAAATGGAGAGTTTCCAATGTCTACTATCCATCCTGTTTTTATTCCTAGCACAGCAACTGAAGTGATGTGTTCGTGAGAATCATGCTGGTGCACAACAGAGAGGAAAGAAGGAGAGTTTTCAACTTTCAAGTTCCTATGATTACAGAAAACTTAACTTTAAGGGCATTGTTATTCTAAATGTTTCTGGTTTGCAATTAATATGCCTTTTGAAATGTTTACCATGCTTTAAAGTTTATATGCAGTACCTGCAATACTGCTTAAATCGCACCCCCAGTGCCTCTTTCCAAATGCGCTTCCCGTTCAGCTGGGCATTATTCTTTCAAGGAACTGTCTGTCCACCCACAGAAACTAGTGACACAGAATGCTTTCAGGAGCTATCCTGTGGAACAAGCAGTGCTAGCGCAGCTCATGCACCAGTCCTTCTTATTGAGTATTTCTTTACGTAATCTCAGTGAAATCTGTAGATAAACCCTGAGCACCCTACACCGGTGCCAGTATTTTTGGGCTCTTTATCAGAGGGTGGTCTTGAGGGTAAGCCTGCAAGTATTAACATATGAATGGTCAGGATTAAAAATAGCAGAACCTTAGAAATACGCAAGGTTGGGAATTTTGTCTTGATAGTTTAATCCTTAGGGCCTCAGTTTTAAGCTCTTCTTCACATCATGAAGGATTGGAAAACCTTTTTTATTGAATAAAAGCTGAGATTATCAACTAATCACGTAAATTGAGGATCTGATGCCTTAAAAAGGGGGGGGATCAACCATTTCCGGTTGATGTCTCAGGAAGTACAGCCTGCTACAAAGGAGTTTTTGCTTGAAAGGTTAGCTTATATTTATTGTTTTTACCATTGTCTGTCTTATTTTTATTCAGTTCTCTGTATAATATCAACTTCTGCTGCTTCTTACAATTCTTAAGATACTGTCAAAAGTGTTCTTCTGTATCTATGTTTCTGGAGAAGTGGTTAATTCTGTCTCCTATATTAATTCCTTCCCAGGACCTACCATTTTAAGTCAGATTGTCGGAAGTGGAGTAAATGTCTGAATTTTGCTTTTGGTTTGCACTTTTACTTCAATACTTCTTCGCAGCATTAATTCAGTCCTGTGTTATAAGCCCTTTTGGAAAACATTCTTCCCTCAGGACCACGTTCTGTCTTCTTTGCTCAACCTGTACTTTTCCTGTCGGTGTAGAGCTCTGTGCTGGAAAACTAATGTTTTCAGTGTGTTGCGCTCTACTTCCTGTAAAGACAAACCATGTGGTGGCAATGATGTTAGCACTACGCGCTTTATTTGCCCTTCCTTGCACACCCAATGCACATTCTTACCACCTTGTTCATTATTCTATTCTTCAGATGCTGAGCACAGAAAACAGTGGGACCGCATCACTCCTTTTACAGCTGGAATTGCTTTGGTTCAGTTCATGCTGAGAAAAAGAGACAGGTCACCAAGCAGGTGCTGAGAGTTTGGTAGAAAGGAATGGAGGTTGTCCTTTTGGAGCATTTAAGCTCCAGCCATGACCAGTGAGCATGTTTTGACGCCTCATTCTTGCCCCAGAAGAAGAGAATCCATGATACAATTTGCCTCAGAATACCACGTGCAGCAAGGGGACCTTATGCCCATCTGCCCTGTGGTAGGGGTGGTCACCATGGCCATCTGTGTCCTGGGACCATGTGGTACAGGTCTTGTGCTAACGTGCTGACTTGGTCCTGAAGGCAGCGTGGCCAAGTTAGCCAGCACTGGGACCCAGGGGACAGGCCTTGCCCCTCGATCAGGCTTTTTTGATGGGGCTGAGGTGGCTGTACTGCCACTGGCTCTGGTGTGAGCACCGTGGGTGCTGTCTCAGAAATCCCTGCACTGCGTTCCAGGACATGGCACAGATACGCCTCCAGTCTCCTTATCTGCAAAAGTGCACTAGGGTAGCTGGCTTGCTGGGTAGAGGTAGGTGTGCCTGTATGGTATTTTGCAGAGAGATGCAACTTTATTCTATGTTGTAAGCTGGCCGGGCATCAGCCAGCTCCAAGTCAGGAGCAAGTTTATTAGGTTGGATCGTGTGCTGTGCTAACCACATCTACACGGCTCCTGGTTCATTGTTGGCATGGATTCATCCAGACCCAGAAACAGAGTGAGTTCTCACCTACCGACAAAATACCACGCAGACAAACCCAGACACTCATGGCATTTAAGGTCTGAAAAGAATATTAGAACATTTTGTCTGACCTCCTGTTTAACACAGGCCATAACATTTCACTTGCACCTGTAGTGAGCGCAGTAATTTCTGTTTCGCTGAAGTTTGTCTTCCAGAAAGGCATTTGGTCATGATCTGCAGAGATAAACTATCTTCTGTTTCCCTTAGCAGCTTGCACCTGTCATTATTCATTGTCACTGCTAATTCTTTTCCAAATTTCTAACTTGTCTGGCTTCAGCTTGTTATGCTTTCCACTGCTACATTAAAGAGCCCTTTATTTCTTGTTCTGTATCACTGTTTTCCATACAGGGAGAGATGCGAGTGTCTCATTTTGGATAAACTGATCAGGTTAAGACCCCTCAGAGTCTCATCTCAGGAGACGCTCTGCAGTCTCCTGGTAGCACTAGAGGCTCTTCTTGCACCTGTTCCAATACCCTCTTTTAACAGGAGGCACCTGATCTGTGAGCGTGCTGTGATCTACACGGATCCATGGGTCTGGCATTCCCTCACAGTTCATTTTGATCATCTGTAGTAAATCAGCACACACACAAGGTGAGATGGTCACCACCTACCTTTCATGGAGCACAGTGCTGATTTTTTTAGGAGGAAAGCCTGACAGCGAAAATACACTGCTTAGGATAAACTGTTCACACATGGTTGACCTAGCTGACTAGCTGTAACACTTCAACCACTTATGGTGCTATTAGAGACAGATGTGAGCTTGTCACTTGTTAATGCCACTTTATTTCTGGGTATAGTTCCCTGGCCTTGGACTCATTCTAAAGCTCTCCCAGTCCCTTATTCTTCTCACATTCAAGAAAGATTTTCCCAAGGAAAGGCAGCAGATTTTGCAGCTTACTTTACCTGACTGCAAGTTTGCATTAATTATTCCTCTTTTTTTCCTGTGCAGCCTCAAATAAGCCAGTCTCTGTTTCTCTCTTATTTGGATGGAAGGATATAGCTTACCAAAGCTATATTGTATGTACTCATAAATGCAGCACAGGTAGGGCTTTCCAAGGTCTCACGTCTGACAGACCCAAACACACCACTACTATATAGACGTGCAGCAGTCTGCATAGCCATTATTCACCAGTTTTTCTTACATCCATAAATTGTATTTACTCTTTATATCATTAATGGAGGCCAAAAAAATTGTAATCTTTCATTCTGTTTTTTTTTTGTTGTTGTTGGGGTTTTTTTCATTATTTTGTACCAATATAGCTTCTTTTTATATATATTCCAAACATTTTAAGTCTGGGTTAGTTCAAACCTGCATTGTATCTTCCTATGGTACTTCACGGTTGCACTTGTGTTTCTCCCAACTAGTCAGTCTGAGAGTAGGAAACGCTGCATTATGAGAGGTGTGGTCTAGCCAGAAGCTCAGTCCACCGCTGACAGCTGGTCCATAAGGTGCTTGAAAACTAAAATACCCCTGAGGCTACGTTCTTATGGAGAGCTGCTGGGAGAAGGCAGAATGACCCAAGTGCAGCCGTGCTGAAGTAGCCTGATGGATCTTTTAGATTGTTTATGAGCATGGAAAAATATTGTCAAATAAAAAATGGCAAAATTCCAGTTGTACCCAAACAATGTTTTCTGTCACAAGTTCATTCTTATAGAAATTTTCTAACCCAAACATGCAACTTCATGACTATTTTGACTGTGATGCTTTTTCGGCCTCAGCTTTGGGTTGTGTGAAGTACCTTGAGGTTTTATTCTAATAGCATACTGTAGAATTTCTTGGCAGCCTTTTATTGCTGTTTTAATTTACATAAACACTTTTTACAGCACCTTACAGTTTCAAGGTAGTTCCTGAAGATAACGGGGAAGTACAGAAGGGATGATGTTAAATAAGCCAGTCCCAGGAAATTGCTTACCAAGCGTGACCTGGAATTTTGGATGGAGTTGGTCTGTTAAAACCCAAATTGGGGAAAAGAAGGTTGGGGAGTCACTTCTGAAATGAAGGAGTCTGCAATGTTGCCTGAATTTAAGCTGCGCTGGGAAGTTAATTTAGCTGCTCATAAGCTTTTGGGGAGCTAGCATGAGAAAATCCAGCTATAAAGACAGGTTGGGAAATGGGTAAGTCTTCCACCTGCACAATGGTCTGTAGTTCAACCATATCACATTGGGCTCAGTGACATGTTTGAAAAGAATGGTTTCCTTCAATTGCAGAGTAAAATTCTGTGGCCTGCACACTGTAGGAAGGCAAATGGCAATCAGCAGGGGCCCTCCCGGCCTGAAGTCAGTCAGTCTGCAAGGTGTTAGTGTCTCAGCCTAGCAGGTGAACATGCATAGGTACACTTGCCCAGTCTGCAGTATCTCATTCTCATCCCACTTGAGGACGTACCCAGAACTGGGGTGCAGCGATGCCATTATATTTGGATGAAGGGGTGGGTGGATAGCTGAGGGCATTCATTAACCTAATTTCCTCATTGACTCTGTATTAACCTTTGAATCCATTACCACTGCTGTTTGCTTTTCCTGCATGTTACAGGCCAATCTTCCCTGCAGGCTTTGACTATCAAGTTATTTTACAAACAAACAATACAGCTTCTCTCTGAAGAAGAGATTTCTCCCCAGAGCGCTAGTGGCGAAGTCTAAACAAAGAAGCAACTAAAAACACTTAGTAAGTTTAAAAAAGTAGAAGGCCTGCTCGCAGAGTTTAAAACTATCCCAGGTGGTGTTGTGGTTAAGTTACTGGCTGCCTCCTCAGCTTTGACACTGAAAGGCAAACAAGGAGGGTTTTTTCCCTGCTTACAGGACAGAAAAGCATCATTCCTAGTTTCTTTCAGACTTTCCTAAGTTATTAGAAAGGAGGCTCCTTCCATCTTGCACTCCTTCCAAATATGCCTTTCTATGGAGGTCTGCAAATCCCAGCAGATCCTGGGATTATGTATTCCAGGATTCCTTCTAGATGAGATCGAGCAAAGCCGTGCCCTGCCCACGCTGCGGTCCCTGCTCTCGGGCACTGTAGGTGCTCTGCAGCCTGGACTCCTTCCCAACCCAAGACCACATCCTCTCGCCTTTGTCTCACAGCTCTGCTTTGTTTAAGACAGCCTATGGAAAGGGATTTTCTGGCCTCTGGTACGTTCCTGTTCTGTCTTAAAACACCGGTGTACACTTGCACGGCTTCCAAACAGGAACAAAGAAGACTGACAGACTCTCTGCTTCCCTCTAGAAAGAGGATCAGAAAAGTCAGAGGTTTCTGTCTTTTTTCATCAGCCTTTTCAGAGCAATGCAGCCAGAGGGGACAGAGCTGTAATATGCTTTCATAGCTCTTTTTTTTTTCTAGTTTGCTCTTAACCAAAGATTCCCTGGTTATCTAAAATCCTACCAGAACCACCAAAATTGTTATGTTGTTTGCATGCCCTTCCTTGTGTTGCTTTTGGATTGCAGTTTGAACTGCAGCATAACAGATGTGTGTTCCTTCTGTGCATTCATGTTTTTTTCTTTATTTGAAAGTTCCTGTTCTGACCTTGTAAAATCTAGGGCCTTTCAGAAGAGGTGAATTAGAGCCTTTACTTTCCAAAATCTCTCTCACATAGACATCTGGGTACACACACCCATACTGATTACATTTTATTTATAAAGAATTAAAGAATTTGTTTTTTACAAAACATTTCTTAATGCATTTTAAAGATAAAATCAAATATATGGTGTCATACGAGTTATTAAATGTCTTTTTTAGTAGAACTTGGTGATTACTGAAAGTATGACTGGCAAATATAAAATGTGTTTGTACTTGAGAACATGGGCCTCCGGCAGACAAGAACATTGGCTATTTGGGCCTCAGCTTCCATATAGCATGAGTCAAATGAAACTTGGCACTAGTTGTGCTGTTTAGTCTTTAAGCATTTTTTATAAGCCTCCCTTTCTCTCCGTGAGATTAGATCAGCCACTGAGATGATATTCTGATCAGCATGGACTTGTGTTTGTTGTTCCAGTAGTCTGTGGAAGATAATTTTGGAAACAATAATAAATTGTACTCTGAAAGGATGATTAAAAATTTGTAGTTCATTACAGTTCTCAAGATTTAAGGGCAGAGAATAGCCACAGAAGTAAATTTTTTTAAAAGTCCACCCTGCTTCTAACTTAATTTTGGTTTCTTATCCCTCCCAAATGCAATCTTCTAATAAAATCAATAGCACATCTAGATGAAAATGAAAGGTGTAGCCAAAGCTCTAATCACAACACTGCAGTCCTTCCAGATTATGAGTCGGAGACCTGACTACCTGACTAGGTCTTTGAGTGGAGGATGGGATGGCAATATGAAAAAGATAGCTATAAATTAAATATGACGAAATACGTAGTTCACAGATGTTGAAGCTGTGTGCAAGTTTCTACATTGAACTTCTGAAAGGTTCAACTAACTCGTGTTCCAGAGAACAAGAGGAGCAATGGAGGCGATAGACTCTCCTAAGGCCCTCCTGCATTTTTTCTGCACCATAGGTTGGAAAGACTCGTACTGTGATTTCTATTCCTTAAATCAGTGATTTACACAGGCTACCACTAGGCTGAGTGTGTGGTATGAAATTCCAGTCATGCTGCGAGATAAACCTCTACTTTGGTATACATTATGCTTAAGGATGGTCATACAGCTGTCCTCATGGAGCTTGTGCTGGAGGGATCTTTTCTCTGGTTGCTTCTAGATCTCCTTTTTACTGCTTAATTGCTTTTCACATAGTGTAAAAGCACAAAAATAGAAGTAAGGACATCTTCTATATTGTCTTCCTTTTGGTGAAGTTAAGAAAGTTTTATTAGCTGTCTTGGATTGTTCTTGAAATAAAGTTCAAGGTAGTTTTTCTCCTCAGAGGAGCCAAATACATGTCATTCAAAATGCTAGATAATGCACATAATAAGGAAAAGTTTACAAAATGTGCACAAATTTGGTTCTTGTCTCTGAAAGATATTTAATTAATATTGTGTCTTTATCCTTCCCATGCTGTGAACATACTCTGCCAACCCTGCAAAACATATTACTATTTAATTTTATTTGCTGTAGCTTCATTTTTTGGTATATGCAATGAAATCTTACCCCTTTGACATCAGTACAAATTAGACCATTCCTTTCAGTGCAGTGAGGAATTATCCAATTGTTTACTTTTTAAGAAACATGTTCACAGATATAAAAATACATAGAATTACACTCTTCTAAGCAAAATTTTAAAATGTTTTTCTCAAGTTGTGTTGAATTGCTCTTTGATATTTGCCTGCCTTATTAAGCTCTTTCCTCATCATATGTCATCTTATGTGCTGTAAAGATGCAGTGTGAATTTCTTCACGGCAGTAAACAAAATTGCAGAAACTTGCTTTCAGTCACTGGTCTTAAAAAAGTAAGTACTGCAGTCTGAATTGCCAGTTACCCAAAAAAATGGTGTATTTCTTCTAAGCAAGTGACTTGAATATGCACGTGCTGAAAAAAATATGCCTGCGGTATGTTTTCAGAAATGTGGCAGAAGTATAGAGACAGGCAGTGCATGTGCGCCACTGATACTGGCCGTAGGGAGTGAGCATACATGTGCTGTGCATTTCTTTAGGCCAGGTGCCAAACAGAGTAGATCAGAGCACTGGGTCTGTATAGTTAATCCTGTGTTGGCTTATACCTAATTTCCTGATTCTGACACCTGCTGTCTCCTTACTTAGTGACTGACACTATCCCTTCATTCACTTAACCTGAGTCAAGTTTTACAGTTGGTAAACAGACGAAACACCTTACGGAGACAAGACTACTGAGGAAAGCACTACCTGTCATTTTTTGTTGAAACAATTACTTTTGTTTGCACTGTACTTAGTTTTTAAGGATAGTTACTGGCCTTATCTGAAAATAAATACATGTAAGTGGGCTATAATTTTTAAGATATATAAGTAAATTCTTATGACTTCATTCCTTGGACCAGCAGAAGGACGAAAAGATGAAAAACATGATGGAGAAAACTTGTGTTCTTATACTAATATAATTTCTAATTTTGGATAACAGACTGAAAGAAAATAATTAGAAACACATGCATGGCTTAGGAGCCATTAGGAGGTTTCTTCTTGATATTACAATTTTAACACAAAATGAAAGGACTTTGGCTGTTGAAATGCTGAGAAGATTTGCACCTGTAATCTCACCAAAATACTGTCTATGTACCAGAAGGAGTCAATGGCAGTTTTTTATGTTATGTCCCTTCCTCTCTGATGATATATGAGCTAACATGGTTTCTCAAGACCAACAAATAATTAAAATTTAAGAAGAAGTTGCAAAATCACCACACCTGTTGCTATCAGTTATGGCACCAGCAGAGTTTTCAGGTGAGTACAACATTTGAACAGTGGTTCAAACAGCTGGACAGAAGCAATGTTACATGGGAAGGCAGAAGGCCACTAGGGAAATTAGAGGGCATGAAAGACTTTCTGATGACTGAAGTTGATGGAAATAAGATCCTTACCTATTTTGTCCTCAGGCAAATTCCCTTTACATTGAGGAACCAACATTGACGTTTGCCTGAGAGAGCACTGAGTAAAAATACTAGATGATAAAGGCTGCCTGGACTTGGTCAGTTGTGTATGTAAAATAACATGTGTGGTGTCCTGAATTCCACCAGCTGAGAGAAGGTAAATGTCCCTGTGGGAGGGACTGGACCTCCCTAAGTGGGCAAAGTTCGTCTGAGAGTAGATGTAAATATGGGCTGAAAATGGGGCCAGACCTTGAAAGGAGACCACAGGTTTAATGCCTTGCCATATCTCTGTTGTGGTCTTTGCTTATATGAGGAAATCATCATCTTAAAAGAGCTCCTTTCCCCACCTGCTTCAGCAGTCCTTAAAAGAGCAGCCAGAGGTCCTGGCGCCATCTCATGCCTTTTCTTCAACATGCAGGAATAAATTGGGTTAGCATTTTCTAAATCCTTCAGTCTGTACTGACTTTCTGATCTCTGGTTGGTCTGCAGCGGAGTTGTAAAACTGAGCCAGAAAAGGAGAGGAGGAAGAACTGGGAATGCCTGGTCAGATATTTTTTTTCCTTTCATTTTATATGTAGTATTTTCTGCTTTTGAAAGGTGATTAAAAAGCCATTCTGAAACCAGAAACCAGCATGTGTCATGAGACACCAAACTATTCTTCTCTAGACTTCCCCCAGAAGTTTTATCTGATTGGCAGTTTTTTTGACCAGTCCTTATAGATCTGTACGTTGTGCATCTCCACGCCTGACCGGTGGCTCTGAAGCGTTCTGCTTGGCTGGAGGCACTTGGGCCATGCTGGAGAGCCCCAGTCGCAGGCAGGCACTGATGGACTAGCTGCCGCAGGAAGGCAGGACACAACCACACACTTTGCCTGCAGCTTCTTCAGCTGGTTGTGTCACTTCTGCTTCACTTCTGATGAATCAGGAAAGACTTGATACGTGAGCAGTTCTCTGGAGGGAAAGAAACAAGAGTGGGGGAGAAGAGCATAGGATGCCACAGACAAAGGGAAGGAGGAGGAGAGTGCTGTGAAACAGAAGGGAGGGGGCTCCCAGGGCTTGGGGCATGGCAGGGAAGGGTCGAGCAGATGGCATGCATCCAACCCAGCAGACGGGGAGGAGAAGGAGATTGGTGGTATGCCCTTGGCATAAGAGTGTGGCAGGGAGGTCTTGAAATCGGATGGGAGGATGTCACATAAAGGACTTCTGGGGCAAACCACTACATATGACATGTTGGTCTGGAGAAGAAGCTGTACTTATGTTTGTCTGACATGATGTCTCCAAAGCTGAAGGGAAAGCAAGATGGTCTTTCCAAGGAGACCAGCTCCAGTGCAGGTAAGTCCAGACTGGTGAAGGGAATTGAGGCGAAAAGGGCCGGCAAGGGGCTCTTTTGGGGGCTTTTCAAAGCTGGGAAAAGCGACTAGCTCGTGCCGGCAGCGGCAGCTTGGGGCAGGGATGAAACGAGAAAAGCCAAGGCAGCCTTGGAACTGAACCTGGCAAGGGACGTCAAGGCCAATAGGAGGGGATTCTTTAAGTATATAGGAGGCTAAAGGAAAACCAGGGAAAATGCGGGCCCACTGTTGAATGAGACAGGTGCCGTGGTGACAGATGATGCAGAGAAGGCGGAGTTGCTGAATACCTTTTTTGCTTCTGCCTTCACTGCTCAGGCCAGCCCTCGGGAGTCCCACACTTTGCGGGTAACAGAGAAAGTCTGGAGGAAGGAAGGCTTTTCCTTCGTTGAAGAGGAACAAGTTAGAGAACAGTTAAGTAAACTGGATACCCACAAGTCCATGGGTCCTGATAGGATGCCACCACGAGCTGGCGGAAGTCATTGCTGGGCCACTCTCCATCATCTTTGATAGGTCCTGGAGAACAGGTAGGGTGCCTGAGGACTGGAGGAAAGCCAATGTCACTCCAGTCTTCAAAAAGGGCAAGAAGCATGACCCGGGAAACTACAGGCTGGTCAGCCTCACCTCCATCCCTGGAAAGATCATGGAACAGCTTGTGCTGGGCATCATCTCCAAGCATCTGGAGGAAAAGAAGGTTATCAGAAGTAGTCAACATGGATTCACCAAGGGGTATTCATGTCTGACTAATCTGATAGCCTTCTACGATGGTATGACTGGATGGATAGATGAGGGGAGGGCAGTGGATGTTGTCTACCTTGACTTCAGCAAGGCTTTCGACACAGTCTCCCACATCATCCTCGCAGGCAAGCTTAAGAAGTGTGGGTTGGACGAACAGACAGTGGGGTGGATTGAACAGTGGCTGACAGAGTTCAGAGGGTTGTGGTTAGTGGTGCAGAGTCTAGCTGGAGGTCTGTAACAAGTGGTGTTCCTCAGGGGTCAGTACTGGGTCCAGTCCTGTTCAATATATTCATCAATGACCTGGATGAAGGGACAGAGTGTACCAAGTTTGCTGATGACACAAAACTGAGAGAGGTGGCTGACACGCCAGAAGGCTGTGCTGCCATACAGCGTGACCTGGACAGGCTGGAGAGTTGGGCAAAGAGAAACCTAATGACATTCAACAAGGGCAAATATAGGGTACTGCACCTGGGGAGGAATAACCCCATGCATCAGTACAGGTTGGGGGCTGACCTGCTGGAGAGTACCTCTGTGGAAAGGGACCTGGGAGTCCTGGTGGACAAGAGGATGACCATGAGCCAGCAATGTGCCCTGGTGGCCAAGAAGACCAGTGGCATCCTGGGGTGCATCAAGAAGAGTGTGGCCAGCAGGTCGAGGGAGGTCATCCTTCCCCTCTACTCTGCCCTGGTGAGGCCACATCTGGAGTATTGTGTCCAG
The DNA here is from genome assembly GCA_013398815.1 of Ibidorhyncha struthersii. Taxonomy (NCBI): domain Eukaryota; kingdom Metazoa; phylum Chordata; class Aves; order Charadriiformes; family Charadriidae; genus Ibidorhyncha; species Ibidorhyncha struthersii. The sequence goes on from VZSZ01006633.1 coordinate 107,534, forward strand.
TTCTGGGATCCCCAGTTCAAGAAGGACAGGGGACTGCTGGAGAGGGTCCAGCAAAGGGCTACAAAGATGATTAGGGGACTGGAACATCTTTCATATGAGGAAAGGCTGAGGGACTTGGGTCTTTTTAGTCTAGAGAAAAGAAGACTAAGGGGGGATCTTACCAATGCTTATAAATACTTAAAGGGAGGATGATGGGAGGATGGGAACAGTCTTTGTTTCGGTGGTGCCCAGTGACAGGACAACAGGTAACAGGCACAAACTTGATCATAGCAAGTTCCATCTAAACACAAGGAGAAACTTCCTTACTTTGAGGGTGGTGGAGCACTGGCACAGGCTGCCCAGAGAGGTTGTGCAGTCTCCCCCTCCGGAGACATTCAGAACCCGCCTGGACGTTGTCCTGTGCAACCTGCTGTAGGTGTACCTGCTCTGGCAGGGGGGTTGGACTAGATGATCTCCAGAGGTCCCTTCCAACCCTGACCATTCTGTGATTCATTCTGTGATTTTGTGATTCATGGTAAGCTTATGAGTGTGCTAAAGAAACAAAACTGGAAATGTTTTTCTCAGTTCAAATTGTAAATTTTGTCAAGAATTACTGTTCTTACAAACTAAAATCTGTAGATTTTATTAATTTATGCCTCAATTAATTGCCTGGTGATTCAGTGAGACATTTTGGATGCTGTTGCCAATAGCAAAATGTAGCTGGAACAAAAATTAAATCCTTCTGGCCTTCTAGGAGCTTTTTGGTATGGCCTTCCCTCAAGGACTGGCTTTCTTTGCTTTGAGCATACCAGAAGTAGCAGAGGTCAGTCAGGGACTAGAATCATTAGCCAGGCTTGGTTGTAAATGCTGTCCAAAAAAAGTTCCTGGGTGAGAAAGTGGTACTTTGTCCTCTGGTAGAAAAAGCCTATTAGTATCTCCCATATAAAGTTGGTACCTAAAAAAAAGCATCAAAAAATTGAGAGGGAGAAGTAAAGGAAGGAGGGGAAG
>VZSZ01006633.1:108582-205790 GCA_013398815.1 Ibidorhyncha struthersii
GGAAGGAAGGAAGGAAGGAAGGAAGGAAGGAAGGAAGGAAGGAAGGAAGGAAGGAAGGAAGGAAGGAAGGAAAAGGAAACTGCTTGCCATTTTTTTACTGCTGTGTAGCTTGGGTAGTGACAGAAATTTCCTCAGATATACCTGCCATTAAGACAGCAACATAATTTTTTCATTTTTTTCTAGCTGTGTTTCTACTTTTCTAGTGCCCCATTTATCCTTTGGATTCTTATCAGTGACTTAGGATTTTTGTACCTTGCCATGCAGACTGTAAAAATTATTTTTTGGGCCCCAATCATAACAGTAAAAGGGAGACAGAATCTGGCATACTAATCTCAAAATGGCCACAATTTTAATAGAGCTTTTAGCAAAACTGTTTGAGGAAGGACTGTTTTATTTGAAAGAAAGGTGTTTTTTTTAGTTTTATTTCTTCATTTGTCCACCAAGTATATGGGTCTGTGTTTCTTTTTTCCACAGATTATTACTGTAGAGATTTTATGTTAGACATACCATAAAAATTACAAACAAGTGGTTACCATGAGATTGTTATAGATGTATGCACTTTTCATTCTCTTTATTTTGTAATTTATAAGCTGAATGTTTGTCTAGCTTAAGTAGTGGAATTCAGTTTTAGTGATCATCATTTCTAGTAATTGCCTGGCTGCAGCAGAGATCAAATAATTATGTTCCTGAAACGAGTCTTTGTTTAGTCTTCATTTGTGCCTCCTCTATAGCTCCACCGTGGAGCCAGGATGGAGGGCAGCCTCTATTTGCATTTTCCTTCCTCGCCCCTCACCAGCGGGTTGTATGGACATGTCTCTGACATGGGCGGTTTGGTGTCACAGCCTTGCTTTACCACTGGCCCTTTTGCCTCATTCCAGTGAGGTTTTTCTGTCTGGTGCAGCACAGATAATTGCTCTTCGTTGGGGAACGTGTCGCACCATGGAGCGGTCAGGAAGTAGACTTCCCCCTTGGTCACCCAGCCCTTTCTGCTAGCGTTAATGATTTTTTTTTTCCCCAGCTGTGGGGAAAAACATTTTCACTGCTCTGAAAAGGGTTCATTCAGCCTTTCTGTAATAGTTCAAGTGGTTGGTTTTCTGCTGGCTTACAAATCACAATCTGGAAAAAGTTCTAACACAGTTCCAAGTCTTGCTGCTGAATTTGGATACATTGCCGGGTCTTACTCTGTAGCTCATCCTTAACAACTGACAAAATATTTACTCGGCACAGTGCAGAAAAGGCGAACTTTCTCCAAAATATTATACAGAGTTGGAGTCAGAACACAGACAATGAGGCAAAAAATTGGACCTGCCCACCAAGCCATTAGTTGAATCATTTTCCAGAATGTCATGAGAAAGAGCTTCATCAAATCACTGTGCTGCATAGCTGCTGCTTACGATACGGGAGTGGAGAGGGCAGCCAGGGCCCCAGTAGTGAGGACAACATATTGCAGATACTGAGGTCTTAAGCATATATTTGCACAGGCAGTTCCAGCAGGGAATGTTCTTTGCCATTTATTAAACAGCTACTTCATAAAAAGGTGGTTTCCCTAAACTGATCCCCTATGCTCAAAACGAACAGCAAAATCTTCAACCTGAGCTGGGAGCCTTGTTTCCTTTTTGGTACTTTTTCAGTGTTAGCTTTCCCCTGGGGAAAGGATTATTAAACTATTGGAACCAGACTGGGGTTAGTGAAGTGTGGTGTGCTGTGCTGTTCATCTCTTAATCTAGAAAACGTGGGTATTTCATCCCTCTTTTTTGAGAAATCGTGGAGGAAGATAAATTGTAGTAAATTGTCTTCGGCGTAGACAAGCCCATAGTGACAAAACTGTAAGCCTAATAATAGCTTTATTCTGCTTTTATGTTGTCTTCGTGTGATCCTTTGCAAAAGAGCCTCCTTGGTAATTATATTCCATTGTCTTTGACAGCGGTACGTTGTTGCGTTTAGACCAAATAGTACAGCATATCTCGAGAAATAAGATCACACCTCACTGCATACTTAAATGCAGTACACTGCAGTTAATATTTCTGGCAGATTCCTTGTTTTCAGTGTATTTTCCCCCACCAAAATACATCAGGAATAATGAGGCGTAATAATTCAGCCCTTCTGAAACTGAGCAGAACTGTTTTCATAAGGCAAGAGGTTTTTGACAATCTTAGTTGCAACCGCATTTATATCCATTGATGTCATGTCACAGTTTTTCTCATCTTGTTAAAATAATAAGAAATATACTGTCCCAACTCTCTAAGAAACAGCATGGCACAGCTACTATAGCTATAGAGATTTGGAGGGAGGGGATATGAGTGAGAATCTTTTTTTTTCTTTTTCTTTAATTAATAGATTATACATTTCTCTTTGCTAATAGCAGTCACATGAATTGGCATCTTGGATGACTTGTCTGCATGCTTGTCTGTTGTCATCTTTTGTGAGCCCCTAAGAAAGCAGATTCTTTGGTGGGTCCTCACCAATCTGGATCAAAGGTGTTGGTAAGGCTGGCAGTAACCTGCCACTTTCATAGGCAGTGAAAAAGCACAGAACGCTGTCTTACACTTGTTCAGAAAACCAGTAAAGAGTGCTCACTTTTCATTCACCCTGAGCCTCTGAAAAGCAGATGTGGATGTCCTGCAGCTGACTTCACAACTCAAAACATTAAAATCAATTGTGTAGTGGTTTTCAGCCGCCTGTTTTTTTTTGTGATGTTGTGTAACCTAAAGAAAATAGGGCTTTTCAAGGTTGTTATTTTAAATGTTCTATTTATATTACAGAAAACATGGCAGTCCAAGTTAATTATTGATTCAGTTGCTGACAAACTGGAAGCATGAACAAAAAACAGAAGATAAAGAAACCCTTGGAAGGATTTTGTCAATTATAAATCCTCCAGGGATACAGCTGAATTGTTATTATTTTTATATAAAACAAATGCGAAACAGTCTTTGCTATATTTGACTATAGTATTTCATTGGTAAATAAGAACAACATACCCACAAATCAACTAACATTTCCTCAAAAACCCAGTTGAGAAGAAATAATAAAATAACTATCCAAATTGCTATTATTCCAGAAACCAGACTATCCATATTCAGGAAGCATGGAATCAGCTAAAGCTTAAACGACTGAACCATTCAAGTTAACGATAACTACAGTATTACTGCTTTTGTTTCGGCATTTGGTTTTATCAAAGGTTGAAATTTTCAGAGAATTGCACAAAAAGGTTTGCCCACATCTTTTTCGCTTAATATTAATGGAAGATGTGTGGCCAAGCCTTTGCCATGTCTTTAAAAGTAACAGCAAATACAGGGTTTTTGTAAGAAAAATACATAGACTTCTGCCAAGGCGGGGGGGAATGGTAGTTAAACATTTGGTCACTCTCTTTTTATCCAGGCTTCAAAAATATTTTCTGATGTGATAGAAAAATGTTGGCTAGTTATAGAAACACATTATTTCCTTCCCATTGTGTGTAAAAACAAAAATACACAGAGAAACAACCAAAACCCGACAAGAACAAAAAAGAAAACCTTTCTGTAACTCTCAGTTTCTCTTGGTAATTGATAAAAAGTTCATATTTCAAGTTCTTCCTCGAACAAACTGCAGTAGTGGATTTTGAAAATGTGTAAGAATCTGCAAAAGAGAATGAGTATTTAGTGTTTTACAAGGAAAGATCATAAAATGCCATTTCTGTATCTTCTGAAGAAAAAATATAACTTACATGCCTGTATAGTGCTTTCAAGCAATTGCCTTTATAATGTCCTATACCGCAAGTGCTAGTTAAGGACTTTTAAGTTGCCTCCCTGGTCCTAGTGCAGTTCAACAAGGTGCAGGACTTGCAGGTGGGTAAGTGTGGGGCTGTGTGGCAGGGGGAAGGAAACCGTAGCTCACTATCTTTATTATTCTGCTGGGTCCTGTATTTGGGGACAGGATATGCGGAAAAGGAACGTGAAGAAGAATAAAATCAGTGCTCTTCTTTGCCTTATGTCCTGAAGAGTTTTAAGAAAACGCTACTGTTGTGTATAGTATAATTCCTTTATTTCCCTCGTTCTTTCCCCACTGCCCCAAGTTCACGCTTGTTGAGAAAAAAGGAGGAAGAGAGTGTAAGTTGCATTCCCCAGTTTGACCTCACATTTTCAGCTGTGGTGGCCAAGCAGTGGGAGAAGCTGAATGTGGACAAGGCTGTTGGAGCATTCCTCGTGCAGCAAGGAGGCATCTCGTGGCAGAGGGTAACAAAGGCCCCACTACAGCCACCATTTGCCAGCTCCTTGCATCAGTTCATGTCTGAGACTGATTTAGAAGAAATGGGGCAGAATCTGTGGTAGCTAACATACGTGAAAGCTGGCTCTCTTTGAAACTCGGTGCTGTGGCAGCGTTGGTTCAGGTTCCCCAATGTTGCTTCCTTTCTGTACAGAAGTGGATGTGGTTATACATACAAAAGTATTTTTGTCATTCTAGCGTATTTTCTGCCAACATAAGCCGCCTGTGCAGAATTAGGGTTTAGTAGAGTATCTGTGTGAATGCATGTCTTAGTCTGCATTGTGTTTTGGGAGGCTGATGCTAGTGGCGCTAGTTATGACCAGGCAGTGCAAAAGGTGAAGGGTTTGTATGTTTGCACACTAGCTCTTGCTCTGTGTTTATGCTGAGTAGAGTTTGAATGTGATAGAGAATTGAGCCCTTACTGTCATCTTTAAATTCAGTACAGCAGTCTTGCTTTCACCTTCAGTATAGCTGCTTGGCCATGACGTGGGCAGCCTTGAAACACACCTCTCAGACTCATGAGACAATGTCAGGGATCATAATTTTTCAATACAGTATTTCTGTTTTTCTCTCCTGCGTAGGTCTTGCCCTCCCCTTATATTCCTACTTTGTAATGAGGGTGGGGATACAGTAGTTGCATTTATCAGTGGAAAGCCGTGATCTGAAAGAAATTAATACCATACTCGAAGATAGAAATTATTACCTAATACCCATTTCTAGTGCTTGAAGTGCTTAAGGACCACTTTGACCTGCTTATGGAGTGAATTCTCTACTTTATATTGTGGAAGTGAGACTGTTTCTGGTATACATATTTTAATTTATAATGTATTTGACAATTATATTACTGTATGTCAATTGCTGGAGCATTCTAATAAATTCTGCTTAAAGTCTCAGACATAAATATAATTTTCCATAATGAAAGTATGTACCTTTTGATTAACAGGTATAGTGCTTTAATTCACAGGTTTTGTACCTCAGACGTTAATATCTTACTGCTAGTTGTTTTCATATATAGCATTTTGGTTTTACTGAGAGACACTATAAATGTATCTATTGCTATTAGAAATTTTCTGGAATCTCTACTTGAAAAGCAGTATGGAACATAATCGTAACAAAAAAAGCAACAGTGAACAGTGAAAGAGCCCTTTCAGTCAGAAACTGTTGCTATGTGGTCTGAGAAACTGGCGAGTTGTGCTTTACTTCAATTATACCCGTCTATCAATCACTTGCATTTTTCAGAATTTTTAAAAGTGGTAGAAATGGGGGTTAACTTTATTTACATTTATTCTGAACAGTATCTGTCATCAGTTCTCTGCATATATGTAGATATAAATTGCTTTGTTTGGTAGGACAAAATTCCTGTAAGACGCTACATTCTCTTTTTACCATAGTCTTAACTGGCTGATTATGTCCTTCCAGTAAGAAAGTCATCAGAAATCATCTTAAGCAAGCTTTTTCTGACTTACTTTCTCTCTTCCATCTGGAAGCTATACTTGAACATCCTTTAACTATTATGTTAGTTTGCATAAGCTAAATTTGACATGGCATGTAGTACTGTCATCCTTAACTTCGGATCATCATCTGTTGTTCCGGTTAGCATCAAGGTCCTTTAGATGTAGTTGTCTTTGTCTGCCCTAATCTTTTCATGTTGAGTTATTTTATACATATTAATAGACAATAATTTTCTGGTACAGACAAGGCTGACTTCAGCTGACTTTTTTTTTATTCAATATAAAAATTCAAGGAAAAGAATCCTGTCTTGGACCAGATATCTCTAACCTTTGCAGTCAATAACCTAGTACATCTGTTACATTTTGTACTTACTTTGGAAGCTGTCTTATTTTTGCTGTGCTGGATAGCTGCTCTGACGCATCCACTTCTCAGTTTTACCAAAGAAAAACCCATAATTCACTCCCTGGCCATGGACTATCTTGTAGCATTACCTTAATTACAGCTTGGAATTTGGTTAGGTTTATGTCAGCCCATCATTTCCTATGCTTGTTTCATCATTAGGTTTTTTTAGGCAACAGAGTATACTGGCAGCACAGGTGATAAAATTGCAATCAGAATGCATTCTTAGTAAGCAACCTCACCTGTGTGGAGATCAGATCAGTTGGTTCTTCAGCAGTGATCCTGTACGTACCTGGGAGTTTTGTTTCCAGACTTCACAGGATTTCTTTCCCGCTTTTTTTTTATTTCTTTTTTTCTATTTGAAACCTAACTGGGGACAATAATGGGTATCTAAGTGTTGTAAAATGGAACAAGTCCCTGAAGTTAACACTGTTGGTGAAGAAAATGCTAGCTGGGTGTGCAAGAGTCCTTATCCAATCCTGATATTAGTAAGCATGCTGAAAAAAATAACCTTACAGGAGAAGAGTGGAGATGTGACAGACAAGCTGGTGAAAAATCCCGGTGGCCTTGGTGGCTTGCTGCAAGGCTGCCTCTGGTGGATAATTCCCATTTGAAAGCCCTGTTTCCTCTTGTGATGTACAGAGGATAGGTTCTGTATGAGGTTCTTAGACTGAACATTAGGTACCAAGGGATGGGTATGATAATGGCATTGTTTTCATCCTGTTCATGAACCTCAGAGGCAGATGGCATCATCAGTATGCTGTATTACGATGAAGAGTAAAGCTCTGCTAAATCTTCTTCCACCCTTACACTTCATCAGCACCAGTAACAGGGAGCTGGCAGAGAGGGAGAAAAAAGTGACTGCTGGGGAACAGGCCCTCTTTAACATTGACTTTGTGATGGTTTTGTCCTGAACACTGAATCAGGTTGCCCAGAGAGGCTGTGGAGTCTCCATCCTTGGAGATACTCAAAACTGGGTGCTGCCCTGGGCAGCCTGCATTAGTTAACTGTTCTCTGACCAGTTGGTTTGGACTAGATAATCTCCAGAGGTTCCTTCCCACCTCAGTGATCCTCTGATTTTCTGATTTCAAAGTCACCTTTTCAAACGTGGATGGGTCTTAGGCTCTTAAGTATCTCCCTCTCTTGGAAGTGGAATGTGGGCTGTAGGTATAGAGATAGCTTTGGAAAAGTCTGTCCCATGTTTAGTGACTGAGGAAATGGATCTTTCAGGAGACCATAGAACATAGCAGCAGCTATGAATCAGTCCTGATTCAAGGTGACCTTTGCTTAACTGCATACAACCTAAAGTGCTGCCATTTGGCTTTTTGCTCTTTTTCTAATATGGAGAAATAGAAAAATGCTGACTATCAGCCATTGTTGCAAGCCCAGGAAAGCAAGAAGCCAAGATGTGCATTTTCTAACCTAAGGTTATTTGAGCAGAGGTTCTCCAGCATAGCGGGGTAGGTTGCAGAGGTACGTCTGGCAGAGGTGTCAGGAGATGTCCATTACAAGCACATGGGAAAATTACTAATACTGTGTGAGTGGGCAGTGCAAAAGCTTTAGCAGATGTAGTAGCAGCATGTGTTGCTGGCCCTGTGTGCCCTTGGAAAACTGTAAAATACTTCTCCATTGATTCAGCATCTCTAGTAGGCAGATGATGAAATGTCAGTATTCTTCAAATACAACATGCAGAGCCATCATTGTAATGGCCGCTCCGGAGAGATTTACAGCCTTCAGAGGCTACTGCAACACAGATAGGGAAAGGTTGTCTTCATATCTCCTCTTTTGTGTCTGCTGACAGGGAATTGCTTCTCACTGGCTACACAAGAGAGATTTATGGTCTTTACTCTTCAAGAGTGTATGATGTAGCCTGTGCACCTCTCACTGTGAATGTTTAGCAGGTGTTTAGAGGTGCAGTTTGAGCAAACTTCACCAGTGAGAGATTACTTGCACAAAAAGAGATGTGGCATTGCTTTTAGAAGTTGCAAGAGTTTAATTTGGAAGGCTTTCACCAGCTTTAGCTGGGTGATTAGAATCACAGAATCCCAGAATGGTCAGGGTTGGAAGGGACCTCTGGAGATCATCTAGTACGACCGCCCTGCCAGAGCAGGTACACCTACAGCAGGTTGCACAGGACGGCGTCCAGGCGGGTTTTGAATGTCTCTGGAGGGGGAGACTGCACAACCTCTCTGGGCAGCCTGTTCCAGTGCTCTGACACCCTCAAAGTAAAGAAGTTTCTCCTAGTGTTTAGATGGAACTTGCTATGTTCGAGTTTGTGCCCGTTTACCTCTTGTTCTGTCACTGGGCACCACTGAAACAAAGACTGTTCCCATCCTCCTGGTACCCTGCCTTTAAGTATTTATAAGCATTGGTAAGATTCCCCCTCAGTCTTCTTTTCTCCAGACTAAAAAGACTCGAGTCTTTTTAGAAGGAATTTGAAACAGCTCATAACTATATAATTAGTTGAGGTTGATACTGTGTATGTAACTGCTGTAGATGACAAGATTTAATTTTGTGCGGTACTCGAAAAGGTGTCTCTGACTTTCTTTGGGTATTTGTACAGCCTAGAAGCCTTCTCAATAATTAGGAGGGGTTTGGTCGTGGGTCTTGGGTGGAAGAGAAGGGAAAATAGTGGAGGCCAAAGAGAGGTGTGATTTTTTCCACAAGTATTTTTTCCGAAGCACGGTTAAAGGACAATGCCAGGAAGGGATGTGGAGAAAAGCATGCACTGAAGGGATATAGGAATTAGAAGGGAATCCTGTCTTGAAGTGGAGGAGTTGTTCAGTGACATCAGACTGGTTATTGAAAGAAAATGTTTCAAAACTTAGACTTGAAGAGGTAGGTAAGAGAGTTTGTTAGCATTTAGGTAAAACAGGCAGGCATGAAGACTGTTTTTAAAAACCTTAATTTTTGGTATTTTTACTTTTTTCTCACTAATTTGTTCTTTCCACTGTTGAGATTAAGGATGCTGCTGTCACCACAATCATCACCTCTTGGGAGTAAGAGTTGCAGGGGGACATGCTGGATAACCACATGGCTAAACTCTAGCCTAAAAAAATAAAACCTGAAAAGACCATGGCCCTGAACAAGCTGAAAATTGCTGAATTCTATTCCAGTATAGGTAAAAGCACAAAACCTAAACCCAGACAAAGAGAGGGCAGGTAGAAATAGATAGCAGGTTGATCAAGATGCGACAAGGGCTTATAAAGAAACAAAAGAGGTGGCACAGGTTGTGAAAACAAATGATAGATGAGTATGGTTGGAGTAACAAAGCACTGCTTTTTTTTTTTTTTCTTTTTTTTTCAAATGTCCCAGACATTTGGAGTCCCAGACAGAGTGAGAGTCTGGATCTTGATGAGAATGTGGACAGGATGGATTAATAGAGACAAGCCTTTGTTAAAATGAACAAATATCTGCTTCCCCAAAATTACTGCAGCAGCAAGCGAGCCAAGGACGTGGTTTAGAGCAGAGCAAGGGCACTAGAACCTCCTTCCTGCACATGTCCCTGTGCACTCAGGGAATAGAAGGAACCTCCAGTCCCTTGCAGGGGTGAGAAGAAGTAGCACAATGTGGAGCATATGTTCCCCCCAAAACATAACTCTCACCTGAGCTACAGATAAGCTGCTCTTGGCTGCAGATACAGAGCCTGGATTCCCACCCTTCCTAATCACCTCAAGAGCAGATCAGGAAAATTTGCGTTCACTGGCATGAAGAGGAGAGGCTGTGTTGTGTTCTGCCTCAAACCCATCCTCTCAGGAGGCAGGTGTGTTGGGGTTTTTTTCACCGCTATAAACAGCTTGAGGAAATAAGGTTTCTGACAGCCCACAGAAGCCATTACAGACCTCAAGTGAATCAAGCCAGGTAATCAAACTAATAGTGAGGCATCAGAAAGATGAATCACTATTATTTATATTGTGTGGCAGCTAGAGTCCTCCACCCCCTCATGCCTGGCACTGTACAGAGCACATAGTGGAGGATGATTCTTGCCCCAAATTCTGGCTGTCTAATGAGAGTTTGGAGTGCCGCAGCTTGTAGAAGTGGGAGCAGGGCTGAATTTTACTAGCTGATATCAGTAGTGCACATTCATTTCTGGAGTTACTTTGCTGCTTGCAGGTCCACAGAAGGTTATGGTAATTGCTTACATGGCCAAGCTGTTGTGTGTGGTCTTTTGACAAGCATGGCACAAGAGCTTCTATTCACACTTCAGTGTATTAGAACTGAAATTCTTGTTGACATGATCTGCTTGTCCTGTTTGTGTGTTCCCACAGAATCTAATTATCCTGTCCATTTGGGTGACTTAATTTCTCCTCCTTTTTCATTCTTAAAGACTGATAAAATTTTAGTACTGACATGAGTTATCTAGGGCTTATGATGATAGTGATCACAAAGACAGTGATGTTATAAATAATGAATCATGAGGCTGCAGGTTAATACCACTGAGATGACCACAGTGCAACCAAATGTTCTACTTACTGTACACGCAGAGCTGCAAATCTATATTTGGATTTTTATAAATGCTCTTTCTAAAAAAATTCTAAGAAAAACAAATCATCCCAAACACGGCTTGCTTGTACTTGTAAGCTAGGTTTTTCCTTAGTTGTTTTCAATCATGCTGAAACATGCTCAAATGATCAGTGATCTCTTCCAACTTTTAAAACAAAAAATTAATTAGCTGTCTGTTTCAGGGACAGATAGTGATTCAGATTCAGGATGTTTCTTCTTCCTTGCTACTCTGATCATGCACACCTCCAAAGCTGCTGATAGTATTTTGTATAGCTCTGTTTCATGTGGGGTGTCACGTCAACAGTTTTCTGTTCTGCGTTTCTGGTAAGGACAACTTTCCTGTGTATCTCCATTTCTCCATCCTGCTGTTGGCTCTTGCAGTGTCCTTCCCTTCTGTTCTCATTTCTTCCTTCCCACACATTTCTCTTCTCCCAAGTTCACAGCATGATTTCAACCTAAAGGCTAGCCCAGAGCTCATGTGCTAGAGGATGTCCATAGGATCTTTGGATGCAGTTTGCCACCATGGGAAGCTGCGATGACCACGGTCCAGGTTGACAGAAAGAGTAAAGCTTCCCACTCAGTATTTCTCCCTAGGAGCCAGCAAAGTTTGCAAAGCAACTTCATGGCTACCATGGGAAGAAGGTCTCTGACATATGGTCATAGCCCTAAAGGAGGCTAAAGGTGTAGACACAACGTCAAGAGTGCTTCCTGCAGCGTATTCAGATGCCAAACAGGATTCTTTCCCAGCCAATCCAGGAAATTTGATGATCAGTCCTAACCTTGCCCGCCCTTCCCTTTCTGTTTCCACTGCTTACACAATTCAGATTTAAATAGGCACAGAGTGCCTCTTAGCAGCTTGTTAAAAATGGAATTCCTCTTGCAATTCATTTTTTTCCTTCCCACCACGAGCTCCATAGTGCCTGTGCAGACACCTGTGTGCTGCTCCGTGCCTCTGCCCCAATCTGCGAGGCCACCGGCTCTGCTCTGCATTAGCAGCCTTGCTTGAGCTTGGCATACTCTGTGCCTAACACTTGGTAGTATTTATTAGTGTTGCCTTTTTGATCAGTCTGTGTGAGAGCCCAGCAAAGAGGAAGGTAGCCACCCGCTTGTGTTGATAGCTCTCCAGTGGCAAGCTTTCTCACCCTGTCGTCCCAGCTCTTCTCAGCCAGTTTCACCATATTTAGGGCAAATCTGAAGCGCAGCCAAGCTGACAGTCAAAGTTCCCCTCAATATAGCCTCCAACAGCAGGAGGCTCCCGATGGTGTTGTCATTCTCGTGCCTACTGCTCAGGTTTTTATTTTTTGCCCTAACACATGGGATATGCTAAACGTGAGACGAGGCAATGGGTGGTTCTTAGATATGCGTCATGAAATATGATACACATCTAAGTGCTACAGATTTTGGCTTTCCTTTACCATAGCAGCTGAAGCAGTGGTCCCTGCAGTGAAGTTGTGTCATGATTTCTAGTCCACTTCCCTGTTTCTAACTGTTGGTGAATTCCTGAAACTTTTGCTATCTGAAGTACTGCAGGCTTTGTCTCTGCTTTACTGTAATCAAAATCAGCCATATTTTTTGTCACTTTTCTTTGAAAAATCGTTGAAGAGGGGAAAAATAAGAGTCCCTCAAAAGCAAATCAGGCAAGTTACGAAGTTTGTTAGCTGTGTGTACAAAGTGGCTTCATTTTGGAAACTGAAACATAGCATGGAAACAACCTTTGGTCAGACATCACATGTTTCATTGCCATTGGCTTTGGCTTCATTAGTCTCCCTGGCAAATCGTAAACGTGGACTTTCTAGTGTTAAAAGAAAGGATTTGTTCTTCTTTTGTAGACAGGTGAATACGGCCACTGTAGGAAGACTTTGCATGGTAGTCAAGAGCATCGTTAAGGGTTGCGTAGGTTAAACATAACTTTCTAATCTTCAGTGGTTGTGTTTTGATGACGTCTATGAGCTCCATATGCCGTAGCTATACTCAGTACTAACTCACGCGTTGAGATGGGTGCAGGAATCAACTCTCGGTCCTCAAACTGGCACTGAAGTTGGTGTTTACGTAGCTGCATCTCAGTCCTCGGCTTCCTGGAGCTGAGTATGGAGGGGGCAGGGGCCTGGCCAGTTCCCTCAGCAGCTGAGGCTGGCTTGCAGCAGCTTGAGTCTCCCACAAGGGCATCCTGATACCACCGGGCAGCCTCTAATTCTGTCCTAAAGGGGGACAGAGCAGGGACTGCCAGGCTTTGTGCAGAGCAGCTTTACACGAGCAGAGTCCTTCGCATGGAGGGATCTCCTGCAGCCTGTGCATTATTGCTGGAGCGGAAGGACTCAAAGGCAGCCCGGTAGCTCCGAGGATCTGACTCCCAGACTTCAGTGGGCGTGGGGGAAGTCTGGGGGTCAAAGGCCCAGACCCAGGCATGCCTATTTGCTTTTCCTCTCGCCCATATCGGACTCCCATCTCCTTCCCACTTCCACAACAACTCCTGGATGTTTGGAGAATCAACTGCATGTTGCCTGCCTGGCTGTCCACCCGGAGGGCATGGGAGATGAGGTCATGTGGGAAAACGGGTCTGGTGGAGCCAAGAGGAATGTGGAATGTGGGCAGCAGCCAATTTAAGATTACTTTTATGTGGCCATCTGCACCTGTGTTTGTGGGGGCTGGGACATCTGAGGCTGTTGAACTGACTCAGCAGTTGCACACACAAAGGCTGGCAAGGTTTCTCCCCTCTCCTCTTGTCTGCTCAGTGTCTCTGCCAACACCCTATCATTCCCATCCAGGTGCAAGTAATCTGTATTGAGAAATCAGAAAAAAATCATCCCAGGAGATGACGTGAGACTGATAGCAAAGGAACAACTGCTGAGGTGTTCCATCCAGAAAATACTAGCTATTTGTGAAAAACATGCCTGTCCTTAAAGCTCGGTGTCCTGGAACAGGGATCTGGGGGAACAGCGGAGGCACTCTTCTGAAAGCCCCATCCCGCTTTCAACACAGGCCCGTAAAAGGAGGGGGGATCTGCTGTCTCCACAGTGCCTATGCTGACTTGTCTGTGTTGTGGCCATCTCAGAAAGTCTTCCCTGAGTCTGAGCTGCAGCTTGGGACTGTCATGCAAACAGAAACAGAAACAGAAAATGTTGCTGTTTTTATGCACCACCAGAAGTGGGCTTGGACCTCTGAAGACAAGAAGGCTGGATACAAGTTCCAAGCAGCCTGTGTGCTTAAAGTGAACAAGAAAAATAATGCATAGATGGATGTAGAAGAAAATGGGATATAGGGAAAATCAATGCAAAAGAAAGGCAGTTTGATGCATCTTTTTGTAAAAGTAGATTTTATGCGTAAAAATGCTTATAGTTAACTTTGCCTAACGGTTTCCATTATTTCTAACTTTGCCAAGATAAAAAAGTATAGTCTGAAATTTTCCATGTGAGGAGTTACATTCCTACCTCATTTTTTTTTCAGGAGGTAACTTCAGAAACCACAGATCAGCAATATATAAAAACTGGATTATGAGAAACAGTATCTTTTGACATTGGAGGTATTCTGACACTTTCATCCTTAGGACAAGAGGCTGAATTTTGTCAAAGAGACAATGTTATGTAGGGATACATCTTTTGCTGGTCTTTCATTTTCAGTCTACTGAGATTTGGATAACCTGCAAGCTTCTGAAGTCCTTGATTGCCCCAGACTCCATGTGGGCTTCTTAGAAGTGGGCAACTGGTTCCATCGGTCCCACAGAGGTAACACTACCCTAGCCTTGTAGTGAGGACCAAGTTGCACATGTACCCTATCCTCAGAAGGACTGAACATGTTTCTGCCTGGAGTGGGAAGGGCAACCATGACTTTTGATGACCTTGCTCTCCAGATTGCTGGGGATTTCTGTGGTGATACAGGAATTGCAAGAAGTGAATGTGTCTGTACGAGCATGCCTTTCAGTGATGTAGCTCATAATCTTGTATTAAGCAATGAGGGTTTGTCATCTTTTTTTCTTTGCGAGGCAACCAATGCTATTCTTGAGCTAATGGTCTATTTTCCCTCCCTTTTTATCTCCACAATCAGTTTTCCTGGTAGCATCTCAGAGTAGCAGAGATCAAATACATCTACAGAATTTAAAAATAACATGCTTTTCTAAGAAAATTATTTGCATGTTTGTTGCAACATGCAGATTCAACCAGTGTGATGTGTGTGCAGACAGCCAGGTTTATTGCTGATGTCAAATGAAATAGCAATATTCAAGCTATTGGCTTGACGGATTTCCTTGTGAACCTTGTGCAAGAGACACCCCTTCCCAGGCAGCACTCATCATTTCATGCCTTTATATCACTGAGACACGCTAGAGTGTTGGTCCCATATTCCTTGGGAAAGCTGGGCTTGAGCATAGGACCCAAAACCTAAGACACTTAGGTGGCCATGTGGCAATCTAAGGCTTTTGAGCTGTTACAAACCTAACTCTTCTGTGTCCTCACCTTTTCCTTGGTGGTGCCCAGTGAGTGTCGAGGACAGGAAAGAAGCAACCACACGGAAGCAGGTGGATGAGGATGCAGCACAGATATTGATTGTCAAGGGATTGATCTAGAGTCCCATGTGAGTTGTTGGGGGAGGTAAGAACTGGCCAAGTGATCTGGGAACATGGCAAGGAAGAAGGCGGCAGCAGAGAGGGAAGTCTGTGGCAGAGTGCCAAAAATGAGTTGAGTATCGAAGCCCGTGAACAGAATAACAAGGTGACATGCAGAAGGGGTCACAGGCTTAGGGTTTCTGGGCCTGTGGGAATTCCTGTGAATCCCGGTGTTCAGCATTTCCTTCCTTAGCCTCGGCATTAGCAAATAGCTGTGAATCACAGTAGTCGAGTGTGCTTCTTCAGCTCTTCTGAGTAACTGGCCTTCTTTGCCTCTTAAAATAAAGGCTCTGCTTTAGATAGCACGTGCACAACTGATACAGGAATTTCTAGAGCCCATGTGCCAACGGTGAGAAACTGAGAGGTGGCTTTCATGCCTTCAGGGTACAGTGGACTAACAGGAGTTGGTTCAGCAGAAATAAAACCAGGAACTCAATTTGCTTCCAGTCGGCTTAGGGAGAGGGTCACTCTGAACTCAGACCAGCACTGCAAGTTGCTGGTGCCATTTCTCTTCAGATCAAGTGCACTGAATTCTTTAAAAGCTGTAATTATTTTCTAATTCCCTGGTTAGCTTTTGGGGAACTGTGCAAGACTTTCAAGCTTCTCCCCCTCAGCCCTTCCAAAAAAAATCATATAGTGGTTGAGATGAATGTAGGCGGCGGTATTGCTTGTCCGTCTTGGCTTGCAACATGGGAAGATTTTCCATATGTATGGAATAGGCATCACTAGCTCCTACACGCTTCTCTGCATTACAATCAACTAAGAAGGTAAATCGGGGACAGGCAGAAATTCAGAGAGCTATAACCAGCTCTCTAATGGCTCTGCTGTCCTTTGTGCGGTCACCAGCCTGACATAGAAGCCAGTGAGCCATGTATTGCTGTTGCACTCTAGTACTCTTCATTATGAGGCACTTGAAATAGTGCTAATAAACATACTTTTCTGGCCCCAGAATTACTGACTTCATGTTATCTGCCATGGGAATTCCACTGTCTCCAGTGAGGTAGTTGTGTTACCCAGAGATGAACTGCCAGAGAGAAAATATCCAAGGAAACAAACATATGCTTAGTGACCTAATTAAGCAGAATGTTTATATTCCATTCAAGTATGAGACCATTTCAGTTTATTTCCTGCTCTGCATTTTAATTTTGCTGTCAGAAGTATAAACAACTGGCTGTGGAGTTTTTGTCTCTCAACAACTGACCCCGTCAGATGTCGAAAATACAACTAAGATGTGAGGTGCCAAGGAGTATCAGCAAACCTTGCACTTCAGAGAAAAGTGCAAATGAGAATTATTCCACTGATCTCATCTTAGTTCCCTATATTATTTTTCCACATCATCTAGTAACTCAGTTAAGCAGCCTATACGCTTATGAAAAGTGAAGTGTTTTTAATGAATATCATTAGTCAGTTCATTGCAATGTATAATAAAATAGTCATAATATAAAGCTTTGTCATAATTTGTTGGGCGATATCAGAACAATGGGGCATAATGTTAATAGCAAAGCAAAACTGTTTATGGAGCAGAATTGTCTGAGGGCAGTTCCTGCCAGCATGTAGGGTTGTCCTGCCAAACTCAGTATGGTCTCAGAAAAAAGGCTCTCCGCATCTCTGCCAGTGGATGTGCAGAAGTGTGGGCCTAAATAGGCACGCACAGTATGTCTGTGCACCGCTTAACTCAGGCTTGTACATCCGTGAACTTGAATTCTTCCAAAAGCAAAATTCAAAAGTGAAGAGAAGGGTGGCTTGAAATTGATGGGAAAAGGCAGGATTTGCCAGGTAGGAGGACAAAGATGGAGAAGGTTTATGCGGCAGCTGTGTAATTAGTGCAATCTGACAAAGAAGAGGCATTTGCAGGATGTGTTGTGTCAGTTCTTTTTCTAGACAACATCTTGGTTACATGCGGTAGCACAGTGTAGTAAAATGGCATCTATTTATACATAAGTAATTAAGGAAGCACGCAGCTTTCAGAAAAGAACATGGCTTTGGTCTAATACTGTTGTTGTGGGCCTGCCGCTAAAAATTGACTGCTGTTTGAACGACCCTCAGCTGGGGTAGTCCTGCAGGAGCGGCACAGGCTATAGGGCTTCACTGTATACATTCCTGTTAGGTGTGAAGCCTGTTAAATCAGTACTAGAAATTTCCGTCAGTTTTGAAGTTCAGCCATGAGTCGGTGACGTTACACACTTTGAGGACAGAGAGGTTATGTGTGTATCTGTGCACAAGGTCAAATATATGAAACAAAGATTTCTTTGTTTTGTCTGTTGAATTTGCTATAACTCGCTTAAATAGGATAGTAGGAAAGTGTGTCCTGTGCTGTAAATAACAAAGGAATATATTTGCAATTGTTGTAAAAAAGTACGGTTTCATTGAGATAAATCACGTCAGTGAGTCCATCAGTTAACCAGATAAACACACATGAAGCCCTCTGAGTGGTTTAAGGTCACTTTGAAAAATATGGTAGTATGCTTCTTTATGCTAATAGAAATATAGTAGCTTTTTAATAATATACAGGAATATAAAATTTTTATAGGTATTTTTGTGTTTTTACACATATTTATACATGTATAGTTGAATAAATAATCCAGGAGTGCAACCACCCCTTGTGTTATTTCCAACCTTTCAATATGAGTAGGATCATCTGAGCCAAATGAGAGGAAGACTCTTCCCCTCAGACCCTGCTGCTTACACAGAAGAAAGCTCAAGAGATGGGGGGGAAGTCTTTTAAATTAATTCTTCAGGCTTCTCCCAGCCTAGATCTTTCCTCTTTTGATGTCCTCAGATGCTCCCAAGGACTTTGGGGGCTGTTTTTGCTCAGCTCGGAGCCGCCTGCCAGTCCCATTGGGTGCCATTTCCTCTTCAAAGAGCTATTCCTGCAGCTGCTCCCTTCTGCGCAGGGAGCGGAAGGCTTTGAAATTGCTGCAGCTTCGCTGCACAGTCTGTTGGAACAGCTCGCATCAAAAAGGAGAGGAGGAGAAGTGCTTGTATCTGTTTAAATTAATTATAGAGGCTCCAGCAGAAATGTGAAGGCAAACAGAGAGGAGACCTGATTTGTGGGGTACTTTTTAGAAAATCGATTGCTAAATCTGTGCATCGACTTTCTGCTCCCTGCGCAGAATGAAGCAGATGTGCCAAAAATTCTTTTAACAGGAAATGTTCTCTGATGGGACAGACAGACAACACTGCGAGCAGCTCAATAGCTGCAGTGCTGCTAGGCAGCACCACGGGGAGGTTAAATCTTCAACTGCTTTAAAAATGGGAAGGTCCAAACCTGTAAACAACATGAGGAGTTCGCTTTTAAAATTACTCCTGAGACATCATAGCTTTACGTTCAGGCAGGGCAGTCTCTGAAGCTCCCCTGACCTACCCAAGGGACCTGTTTGACCCTGCAGCATTCCAGAAACTAGGCACCGTAGAAGTTCCCCTTCTTTCTCAGGGTATGTCTTCCACCGTGTGGGAGGTGCCACACAGAGCAGTGGTGATGCTCAGCAGTGCTTGCAGATGAGCTGTGGGGAAGAGGGTATCTTTACTAGGTGAGCATGAGATGGGCTCCTCAGCCCCATGATGGAGACTGTGGGAGTTGTCCTGAAACATGCTGAAAACCAGAAGGATTGAAATGGGTTGGGGTTTTTTTGGCCTGCAAGTCAGGTTTGTTGCTTCCAGGTGTGATGGAAAGGAACAGAAATCTTTCCCTACATGAGGCACCGCTCAGACTGACACAGCGTTAAACCATTCTGATCAGGAGGACTGGAGAAGGCCCTAAATACAGCCGAATATTTGCAGCCTCCTTGACAGCCCTGTAAGGCTGAGGCTTACGGCAAGTGCATGCAGTTCTGTACGTCAAATGAGAGATTATGCAGCATCCACCTTGAGAGGAGTTTGAGCTATGGTGTCCTTGTCTGTGTGGTGCCAGCATCCTTCATATGAAGTCACCAGAAGCGATGAGCTGAGGTTCAAATGTTATGATAAAAAGTGGGTTCACCCTTAGCTGTAAGATTTATCAGAGGTTTTGCCTGAAAGGAACTGACTTACAGGAAGATGCCTGGTCTGCATGTCTCATTAGAGGAAAGAGGCAATATTTCCCCCTCTTTTTTTTATTGCTTTGGCTTAATCTTAGTCTGTGTATGTAGAATATACCGTGGAAATCATCTTAGCAATAGCAGTGTTGGTGCTTTTTTACATCTGCTTTCACGAATACAGGCAGACTTTGAAAAGAGAAGGTTTGGGTTTGTTTGCTTCACACATTCCTCAGCTATGGTTCAAATCTGGTGTTGCTTTGGTTTAGAGTGCTTTGGGGACATGGTGACAACAGCAGAAACTGATCTCAAGTGTCAGATAAGGAACGGATCTTGTGTCATGAACCTCTTCGCTGATATCTCCTCATTCACAGGTTGCCACTTGAAAGGATGAAATAGTCTTTTAGCTGTAGGGTCTCTAGTCCCTTTGTCCCAGATTTGAGGCTTGAGTTGCTACTGGTTTTAGAGTTGAGGCAGAGTTGGATATGAGCAAATGCTGGAATAATGCTGTCTTGACATCTGAGGATCAGGAGAGGTTCAGTGAACTCCTAAGGTGTATACTCCAATTCAGGAAGAAGGACCCTATGGGTCTTAGTAAGTAGCTGATATTTAGGAGACCAAGGCGGGGTTCTGGGCTCCTCTCATCAGAAAGAAGCAGTGTTCCAGATGCCAGGTTTGGATGCTTCTGGAGCTGCTGGCCATGGATAAATTGCTCTTTACAGGAGAAAAATTCAGCCTTGCAGAATTCTTCTCCTGTGCTTTTATTGAGCTAGAGGGGAACAGGTTATTTTGGGGGCAATAATGGATGTGGCTTTTCTCATAATTTACCAGTCTTAATAGCATATTCTGTCTGCAGTGTTTTTCTCTGCCTGGTACATTTGGCTGCACTAAATCAGAGTGAATTTATAATCCTTTACTTTTGGAGGGGGTGGTGGGAAGGCAGATGACTACAGTACCTCTTATAGAATATTATTATAAAAGAAGTGTGAATTACCTCCTAGCCTCTCATGCTGTTGAAAAATTGATTTGAATGACATTTTCAAGGTGTTGTTTCTAAGACATTCAGCGATTGCCATTCATCCATGAATGGTTAGTGAGATGAATAACAAAAAGTGGTTTAGGATTCATAGGAGGAAGTGTTAAAAAATAACATTTGGCAAAAAAACACTGGTTATGCTAAATTCTCTTGTATATCTAAACTGCACCAAGGTTATCTAAGTGGTTTTAGGTAATCCAGTCATTGTGACAAAGATTATTTGAGACACAGAAGTGGCAACATCATTTCTATTTGTACATGGACTATAAGACTCATCTGACTATATCAAATGCAATATGATATTATGGCAACATGGCTTTCAGAGAAATAAAACAGGCCCTCCTTGCTGGCCATTCTTTAGGCAGGTAAAATATAGCAACATTGCCTCTGAGTTAACTCACCCTTTCATAGAACCGTAGAATCGTAGAATGGTTTAGGTTGGAAGGGACCTTAAAGATCATCTAGTTCCAACCCCCCTGCCACGGGCAGGGACACCTCCTGCTAGACCAGGTTGCTCAAAGCCCCATCCAGCCTGGCCTTGAACACTTCCAGGGATGGGGCATCCACAGCTTCCCTGGGCAATTTGTTCCAGTGCCTCACCACCCTCAGAGTGAAAATTTTTTTCCTAATAACTATTCTAAATCTACCCTCTTCAAGTTTGAAGCCATTACCCCTTGTCCTTTCAGCAAGCAAACATCAGAATTCAAACATGACAAGGAGAGAGGAGGGAAAGGAGAGTGAATCTTAGAGAACTTCATTTTTGGGTGGAAACCTTGAGAATAGTCGACCTGCCAGGAGACACATATATTTACTGGGTGGTTGCATGTAGGCTTTAATAAAAACTTACAGCAGATTGCTCTGAAAATATTACAAAGAGGTGTTGTGCCTCAAGAAACCAAAATACCTCATCAGGATCTTAAGAAGATCCATGTAGCACTCATACATACATGCTTATGGTGAAAACAATGACATATGTTATTTTGCACGTACATGACATTTAAGATTGCTGATGTGTTAGGTTTAAATCATATGAATTCTATATATACAAGATATACTAATGTATCTATGTATGGACTTTATTAAAGTACATTATTAGGGTACCTAATTAAAGCACATTATATAACTTGTGATGAATATTAAAATTTTGTACTGATTAGCACTTTATAGTTGGAAGGTATCAAAAGCTGAATAGAATAATTAAAAGCTATTTCCAACAAAAACATAAACCTTTGACTTTGGCTAGAACCTTGTTTTACATAGTTGTTGTTTAAATCTGTTTTTTCATCAAAACTTAAACTTCAGTGGTTTGGATTTTTACCCTTATGGGTTTTCTTCCTCTCATTCTATCCTTCTCCCCATGATTTCCCCTTTTTTAGTCAGCAAATGCAAAAAAAAAAAAAAAGTTGTATCTGGAGACTTTCCTCATCTTTCATTCTTTCTTAAAAAGAAATGAAGAAAGAAAGAAGAGCTGAAAAGGAAACGAGAAAATGCTGGAAAACTGCATATCTTATCTTTGAAATATACAGCTTGTATGTTACATATTCAGCCTGTGTCAGCCTCCAGGCTAAGATACATACATCCTACACAAATATCATTAGCAGTGCTGAGCTTTCATCTTATAGTTCAGATTCCCCAAACTTACATCTCTACCAAAGCAATCAGTAAAACAAATATTTTTCAGTTCCTTACAAGAAGGACTGTTTCCTTATGCTAAAGGAATAGACTCCTAAGAAAACGCTAAGAGCACTTAATAAAAAATAGTCTTCTTCCACCTATCCTCTTCTGTAAAGTCTGTTTACAGAGCATGCTTTGACTCATATGTTCTCCATCTGCTCTGTTATGTCTATCTGTATGCTTTTGCCTCACACACGCCTGCTCGAGATGCAAGGTACGTTGCCCAGCTCTCACTGAGAAGTAAGCAGGGAGCATAAATAGTTTGTGCCTTATTAACAGAAAGAACTGGCACTTGGGATGTGCAATGCATTGTCTCTAGTGGCTTCTGCACTTTGCCTCCCCCCTTTATGTTCCCTGAGGTCTGGGTGCTCGGTTGGTTTGGTTTTTGCCACTGCTTCCTTTTTCTGGTTTTTTTTCTGTCCTTGCAAGACTGGGAAAATACTGCCTTTCACAGTGTTAAAAATACCAAGTGGATAGAGAAGAGAGGAGCAGAGCAGCATCCAGGCAATGTGAGGATGGAAGCAGAAAAGGAAAGGGGGATTTTGTAGAGAAAAGACAAGTGAAAGGTAGGAAGAGAAAGAACATTTCAGGTGATAGTGGCTCATCCCGAATGAAATCAGGGCTGGAGGTTTCCCTGCTCTCAGTACAACCAAGGCACCAAAATGGTAGTTGAAGTGATTTAAGAGTCCTTTGAGGGCAGAAAGCATGGTATAATGTACTGAAGACTGTTGCCATATTACAATTAATCTAATTTTCGTTTCCCCACTTTCAGTTTGAAAGACTATTAAATACATCTGGAATTGATAAATGAATGAATAGACTGCCATTTGCAAATCCTCACCCAAAATGAAAGAATGTGGCTTCCTATTAAATGGGAGATTATTACTGTCCCAACATAGGCAGCAGCATTAGCAATGAGTCCAGTAGTATTAAGGAGCTTTCTGAATGCTTTGACAAATAGAGTGCTAATGTCCTTGATGAAAAATGACTTTTAGCAAGATCTTCCAAGTATTTTCTCCTATTTCAACTACATTTCAGTCCCACTAGATGCATCTGTTCTTCACAAAGGAATTCTAGTAGGCATTGGGACATTTTTTCAATGCCACTGGTCAATTACTTTACCACCAGAGCTGGTCACATATTAAATTCAGACTACTTTTTAATGAAAAATGGCTTTTCAGATTGAATCAAATAAGCACTTTAATTATTTTTTATTTTTAAGGGGAAAAACGATAATTGTTTTTTTCTTTAAAGATAAAAAAAGAAAGCCTAAATCCACATTGCTTGCATTTCTCAAAAATAAAAGATTTTTGTATTGACCTTCCCCCCATAAAAGCAGCTGTAAACAACTGGTTCAATACCATATCTGCAATTCTCAATTCTCAGACGAGGATTTACTGGCTAGAGGAGCTGTTGACCTCTCCCAGATGCAGAGTGAGAAGGCCTCCCCACTTTCTGGCCAAAACAGTCCATCATCTGTAAAGTACACGGGGGCAAGTACAGTAGAGAACTCCTTAAGTCCTGCTTGGGCCAAGGAAGCCGTTGCAGCGTTATGCTCCCCAGTCAGCAGCACCCAGCCACACAGCGGGGCTCAGCTGAGAGAGTGCTCATGCTCCACCACCAGCTCATTCTCCCCGGCACGGAGGGAGAACCTTCTGCCTGGGGAAAGGAGGTTGTGTTACAGCTACCAGTAGAGGAGAAGGATCAGTAGAGGTTTCCTGAAGGATCAAGGTGCAGTTCTTAGTGCTGCCGCTTATGTACTGTGTGCAAATAATTTACAGTTTTGATAACTCAGTTCTCTTTTTAAAACACAGACAGTGCTTCCCTGCTTTACAGGAGTGCTAGAGGCTGGTTGGTGTTTGCCAGGTTCCCAGCTGTTATGTGGGAGAGATGGAGTATTTGTTTAGACAGCGGTTGTGGCATAGAGGTTTGTAGTACATCCATAGCCACCATGAGGTTATCCACTAACGTTGCTAGGGTCATTTCAGCCCCTTGATCCCATCTGAAGGCAGACTGGAGGTGGAGAGCAAAGTGCCGTTTCTGTTAGCTTCTTTAGACTTGTGGTTATTCCTAAATGTGTTGTGACTTTACCTGGGAAGGGGACATTGGAAAAAGTACAGGAACTCCTTCCCAAATATTATTGTGATGTTCCTGGCTCCCTGACCTACTACTGCGTCCTTTTTGCTTCCCAGGATATGCCTAGCTGAAGGCATGCCGTGAATCCTTGAATCTCGACTGTATGAGTCACTTGGATGCACGCTGCTAAGCCTGGGCTCACATTCATGGACCCTGTCTAAAGTTGCCCTGAAGCTGAAGTCCATTAGTTTTAAGCCCCCAGTTGCTCTCAGCTTTCCCCAGCAGAGAGGGGTCAGAACAAGAATAAATTTCACACGCAACAGCCCAAGTATTCCTCTGGCCTTTTTTTGTTTCCTCTAGCATGTCTACATTGACATTTAGAGAGGCTGATGGGCTCACATTTAATAAAAAGTTTTGAAATAATCTGCTTTGATTGTGTCCCTAAACTATTGGATTTTATCCACCTGATTTTCTTCTCCCACTGCCATGAACATTTGAGATCAGTACATTGAAGCCCTTAAGTAGCTGTGGACTTCCCACCAGGACTCTTCCAACTTTGACCTCCTGACAAGGAAGCAGTGTGGTGACGTGGGCTGGGCCAGTCGAAGTCATCACCAACACCCACATTCCAGTACAAAATCCATTGCTGATTGCCTCTTTGGTTTAGAGAAGATGCTTTTTCTTTCTTTGTGTGCATTTTTTCACTGATAAAGTGCTTTTCTTTCCCCCCCCCCCATCTCACAGAAATGTTATAAGGGTTAACTGGAGTTTTTATAAAGCAGACTGACAGTCAGAAGTTATTTTAGTTATTAATAAGACCAATGATACACCACCATCACAAGGAATTATACTCTGGTAGTTCCTGTGCTGATCCCATAGTGATTGTGGGTTATGTAGCATCTCTTAATGTACTTTTCATCCCAGTTTGCTAAGAAGTCTGGGGTTTTGGGTTTGTTTTGCTCTTTTTTTTCAGTAAAATGGCAAAATGGTAACTGATACTCCTGAGATAAGAAAGCAGTGTCATGCACTGGAGAATGTACAAGAGATAATCCATTTAAAGTTTAGGATTTCTCTGAGGACCATAATATAGTTTCAAGTCTTTTTGTAGTAGTTCCACTGGTCTTGGATATTTCATCAATGTGGCAAGCTTTTCCTTATGTTTTAATATTTTTCAGTAGTGGAGAGCATTAAGAAGTTGGTTATAGGGCTTAAGAAGACCGCTCAACAAGGTAGGCCAATAGGTCAAGTAATTAAAATACTAATACCGGTCTACTGCCAGGTACCTTCTGCAGAAATGCCAACACAAAGTTTAGTAACCCACTAAGAATGCACTACACCAGCAGCAGAGGAGAAACAAGAGGGCCGACGTGCACAGTCTGGCGTGGGCGTACGTTATGTACCCTCTCTACCCAGCGCTGCTGCCAGTCAAACGGGCCGGGTCCGATCACTTAGGTATTCTTGCTGAAAATAACCCTGGCACAAGACCCTGCCTAGAAACTTGCAGAAGTGAATTCCATGTGTGGGTGCCCCTAAGCAGTGCTTAACTGCTTGCTAGCAGTGGCTTCAAGGGCTTAAAGCTAAGACATCCTTACTGGGGGNTGAGTAAATCAACAGTATTAGGTAAATCTCTTCTCCTTCTGGCATGTCTTTGCAATGCTCTTTAACTCAGTCCTCCTCCTCAGACCTGGGAGAGTAGCCGCCTGCTATCCTTGCTGTCTCCCCCATGGGCTCCACATACCTTTTTGTCCTGGCTTAGCGCAGACCCAAATCTGAGCAAGTCTGTCTTGCAGCCAGAGAAGCTGAGGTGGCGGCAGCTCTGGTTCTGGAGATGGAGGCCCTAACCAGCCTTTCTCAGCTAAGCTGCTGTTTTCAAGAGGTCTCCTTCTCTCACCTAGCTTCCTGTGCCCACCTAGCCCTCCATGCTGGCTCCCACACCTGCGCTTCACCAGGTGCGCTTGAGGCGATTCTCTGGTCTTTCCCCTAGCAATGAGGTTATCCTTATTGCCCCCTCCCAGTGGAAGATATCACTGCTGTGGAGTTGGAGTGCTCTTAATTAAATGTGCATTTTCCTCTTCCCAACAGACACCATTCTCCAGTATAAGCCCACTGTCAATCAGATAGTCTCAGGCAGCTTGCAATCACTGTTAACCCTCTTCAATGACACATGTCTAGTGATCTTCCTTGTTTGCAAAGGTTTGCTCTGCGATTCTTGCACTTGTAGTCACTCTGAGTATTTCAGTTGCAACACAACAATGTTATAGCTAACATTATGAAATGTGTCTAGTGACTGGCCAGTCTGTTCCCACCTGAAAGGCATTTCCATAATCTTCCACCTCAAACACACATTGACACACAATGGGATCATTAACAATGAGGAAACCACATGTAGAACTGGGGCCTTCCTGTCCCTGTTCCTCAGCTACAAGACAGTAATGGTTACAGGGCTATTTAGAAAATACTCTAAGAGTCTGAAAAAGAGACACTGCTGAAGTGGACAGGGTGGAAGTACTGCAGGTCAGGGTGGTTCAGCTCTCCTTCTCTGCTCTCACCCCAGAGAACCAAGGAGATGGTGTCAAAGACCACATACAAAATGCAGCAAGTTTTTACAGACCCAGCCTTGGGCAGGGAGGGAAGACGGAAGAAGAGGTATTGAGGAGGGATAAGACTAGATATAAAGGCCAGTGACCATAACAGCCAGGCAATTAGGGACATAGGGTCAAAGAATCACAGAGTTACTGAGGTGGGCAGGCACTCCTGAAGATCGACTGAAGCAGAGTCAGCCAGAGCCGGTGGCCTAGGACAATGTCCAGTCAGGATTTGAATATTGCCAAGGATGGCGACTCCACAGCCTCTCTGGGCAACCACTTTCAGTGTTTGATCACCCCTGCACCTAAAGAAGATATTTCTTACGTTTAAAGAAAAATTGTCATGAACCACTTGCATGTGTGGGTGACCTCAGTCCCAATACTGGCATCCATCCCCCAGCACAGAAGAGATCAGACCAGCTGAAGGATACATGGCAAAACTTTACAGATGACTGATTGTACAGCTTTATGAGCAGGTGCTGCACAGGAAGTTCTGTCTTGAATCCCTGTGGCAATAGGGGAATACAGATAAATTTTCTAGGACCAGAAAAATGCATTATGATACTACAAATGTCACCAAATTGATTAACTTCTCAGACCACATTTAGCAGGGTCCTGGGAAGGAGACCAAGGGGTGCCTCACATTAGCTACTTTGGACCTCAGCTGATTTCCTGTGGCTGGGAGGCTGGAGCTGAAGTCCTTGAGGACTTTATTCCATGACAGGAGCTGCAACACCAGGCAGAGTAAGAAGCCCTCCTTCCTTCAGGGTTCTTCGGAGTATGAGACATGAAACCACTCATCCCATTGCAACCCTCCCGCTCACCTACTGCTCTCCCAGGAACACATGCTAAAGCTCTGCTCCGCTCCTTGATAGGAAACATGCTACCATGTGGTAAGAAGAATAGTCACATCTCATCTCCAGCTCTTCTTCCTTTTTCACGTCTGAAATAGAAAACCCACACAGGTCACTGATGGCTGGGGACAGAGCTGTTAGTGAGGGAAGTAGAGACACGTATATCGAGGTTAAGGTGGACAATAAAAATTAGTCCGGACTCTACAAGACAACCCAGAGAACCCCGTGGCTTTATTATTGTGGGTGTCATAGCTCCACTGCAACCTGGTTGTCTTGGAGCCCTTTGGTATCACATATGTTCAGTATCACTGTCCTCTTGTGATGCTCATATATTGCCCATTACTGCAATCCTCAAACAGGTATTTGACAGCAGGAAGTAGCAGGCCATTTGCCATTGAAAGATTTCTCAAGCTCTGCATTATCTGCATTAAAGCAAGATTACTTGTGTTTGCAGAGTTCAAAGTCTAAAACTGTAAGGAAATGTGAGACATAAAATTTGTACAGGAGTGTTCCTGTCAGTTTTATTTACATCCTCTATTTTACAGTATTCAGTAAATATGTACAGAAATACATTTACAGATTATGATACCAATGTCCACATTTACTGAGAAAAACAGGTAAACAGAAATGCCTTCTATGTAAGGAACATGATTGAATTTTGCTCTAAAAGAAAACATTTCTTATTTGCAGACATTTGACACTATAATAGCGTAATCTTGAGTTACATGATGTATAGTTTGTCTTCGGCTCTCATCACTTGGCAGAGGTAGTTCACAGAACACATGAATGCCTTAGTTCAAGCATGGATGAAAGGCAAAACACCTGCCAGTCTCCAAATACATTCCTCTTCACCCACTCTTCTCCCCAAATGTGTACCTTTTCATGCTTGTCTAAACCACACTTCAGCCACGCAGCATATTTGGATTTTAGAAAGATATGACATTATCAGGATTCATACGTATTTAAGAACAAGGGCAAACACTTTCTTGCATGCTATACTGGTTAAAACTGAGATCTTTCTCAGTCTAAGTATGTATACACGTGATTTAATGTGATACCATATGTAAAAAGTATGCCACCCTCTTGAGACCTGTGTATTTATCTGCTTTCAATTACATTTGAAGTATTCAGCAAGTCTCCTATACTAATCCCATCCAAGTTGGAAGCCACATAGCTCATGCATGAGACTGTCAAACATGAGTAGTTGCAGATGTCAATGCAGCAGTGGCAGGGATCCAGGAAGATAGATCAAGGCTTAGTCACTGAAAAATACATGCCAGCACATCTCAGATACATAGCATTGTAGCACCTCATAAGGAAAACGTGTCGTGACAGGAAATCAATAACCTCTTGGAGGCGATCTGTTTTTGAAATATTCTTGATTAATTATGCCAGGGTGTGTTTGGCAACTTTGCCTGATCCAGCATTAACCTAATGCTTTTTGCATGAAGCACTGTTGTAACTAGTCTCATAAGTCAAGTCTGATGGTTCAAGTCAGGTTTTAAAGGGTCAGGTTATAGATTTTGTGATGTCCAACATTGCTGCCTTTACTATCTTGTGTAGGCTTTTACTATCAATCAAAATAACAATTGTTTTAACATGAACAATAGCATTTAGAACTAATTGCATTTGAAGAGGAATG
The DNA here is from genome assembly GCA_013398815.1 of Ibidorhyncha struthersii. Taxonomy (NCBI): domain Eukaryota; kingdom Metazoa; phylum Chordata; class Aves; order Charadriiformes; family Charadriidae; genus Ibidorhyncha; species Ibidorhyncha struthersii. Next base: position 137,656 of record VZSZ01006633.1, read on the forward strand.
ATTCTCCTAAATAAAGTGTCATATAGTGGGTAAAACAAGTAGGAAATGTCAGTGTGTTTTCGTGACGGAAGACCTTAGTTCAGGATGTTCCCCAGGCTTGTTTGCTTATGTGCTTTCTTTGCAGAGGAGAAGCAGCTCTGGGGGACACACAAGCAGGGCTGCACCTCTGTCCTTCGCCTGCCTTCCTGCACAGACTCGTTTTCCCCCTCGACAAGTTTTCCAACCATGCCTGCTGCCCTGTGTGACCCTCAGCAAATGCAGAACCCCAGCCTGTGCCTCCTGCCTTCCCTACACCCCCACTACATATCCTCTTCCCTGCACCCCAGCACATGCTAGCTGCCTTACTCACCCACTGAAAGCACGTCACTCCTGGTCTGACTAATCTTGCGGTACCTCAGGACCCTGCCGTGGCCTGGCTTCTGCATCCTCCGCACAGAGTGCAAGACCAACAGCAGTTTTTTCCTGCAGCAGGTGCTGTCAGCAAAGCCAAGTGCAGAGTTGAGAGCTGCTTTGGTGCCCGGCCACAGCTTATAACCGGTCATCAGGTCACTCGGCAGTAGGTGCCAGCGTCCAGCTGCCGCTGCACAGCTTAGCCCTGCACTGTTGCACAGGCTGGAGGAATGCAGAGCTGATGCTACTGCAGCGCTTTGGCCAGGGGCACGTGCACCATTGCTTGAGAAGCTCTTCCCTAATGCACCTCTGCCTCACAGTTGAGTACGCGCTATTTACAAGACGCAGGGTAATGCACATCATGCATAACTGGTTACAGACAGATCACTGGGTGCAGTGATGAGACCATGTTCACATCAGTCTGCTATTGCTTTCTGTATTAGGAGAGCAAAAAGGCTTATGAGGTTACATCCTCTGGAGTTATTTATTAAAGGAGTTTGCATGTACAATATAAAGAAATAATTAAATAGAATGGCAATGTCTGTGAGATAAATTGTTTGAACTAAGTTGCAGATAGTTGCATCATGTGATAAACCAAAATTTGACCTTTGGCTACCTCACCTGCACAACACCCAATAAATCCACCTCCTCGGTAACCACTTCCAAGATTTTAAATTTCCGAATAGCATCAAAGAGCCACCATTTGAAAAAGAAATTGCCAAATAATGGTTTCTTGATATTCCCAAATGTGGAATTTCTTTCCCCAAATTACACTGGCCCAAAGCCCAGGACAAGCAATATTCAGTCCTGGACCAGTGTCAGATTCAAAGTCCAATGTCTTCAGGTTAGAAAGAGGATACTTTGGCTATCGTGAAGCCAAAAGTATCCTTCTCTGAAAGTGTTAGTGCTAGTCCTGGGAGATTTCCAGATGTTAGAATTTAACATGGATGTTTTATGTACAGATAAACTTTTCAAGTCAGTTAAAAAGATTTAGAATATGTACTGACACAAATTATTTTCTCATTTTGAGTCCTGTGCAATTGGACTCATCGTATGGAAGGAGTTGGCTTTTCAGGGAGAGGAATACTATTTTCCATGTGAGTAAAATTGTTCTAAACCATTGCTAAAATACATCTGCAAGCTTTCTTTAGTGACATTTGTGCTAGGAATACATGAGGCTCAGTGGTTTTACTAGCACTTTTGCAGCATGACCTGCATAAACACTCAAGATTAATTCATGCAAATTACATCTCAGTGATACGTGTGTGTGTGTGTATAAATATTGATTTTAAGGATAATTGTAAGAGACAGGAATATATTTCTTTGCCTAAATAAACCCTTTTGCAAATGGTAGTTTAAGAAGTTCTAGGGCATGTGGTTTAACTGGTAAGAGGCAAATAAGCTGAACAAAATACACAGAAAAATTACTTTGCATAGCATTGTAATTAATGAGTGATCCTTTCACAGGGTGTATGTATATGTTCCAATTGTTAGTGGTGTGGGTTTGGTGATTATTTTGTGGGGAAATTAAGGTCTTGAGATTGAAAGTAAATTGGGGTTCGCAGGGTTTGCTCAGCTGTGTCTGAGTGCACGTAACCTGGGCTTTGTTGGTTCTCTTGTATTTTAAAAGTCTTCTAATGGTAGTGCAGTGCACACTGTCGGGAGCTGGCCGGGGAGTTTGGGCACGGCACAGAAGGAACAGAAAGCCTAGCTAAGGGATCCCAGCAAAAGGAGAGAGGTGACTTATGTGACATTGCACTTCGCGTGTGTTTAATGATATCTGGATACATGACATGCATAAAAAGTAGCTATATTGAATTATACGTTATACATTAAACACGTAGCAGTGCTGTTCCATTTGGCCATGTGGCACTGCTTTTGCACAATTTTGCTATACCAGATGTGCCATGTCCTGCCCTGTCCCGTCCCTGCCATCATCTTATTTCAAGTCCAAGTGACCAAGATTTTGACCCGTGCCTGCCCAACATACTGGTGAAGAGAAGACCTGTGGTGATTGAAAGAGGCCAAGACAGAAGCGAGGATGCGTCTACCTGGGAGCTGCTGAATTGGTGCCAGGAGGGCACAGAGAGGTCACTTGCGCTGGTAGGATGGGAGTAGCAAGGAAACTACTTGAAGCAGCAGGAGCTGGGATGGGAGAGAGGCAGACGGCCTAGAGGGAGGCAGTTGAAGAAGCCTCCAAAAGCAGAGGGGAACCAGGACAGAGAGTCAATCAAGGTAACAACTGTGAGATGCTGAAAGGGCCAAGATGGCTCAGAGCTATAAACTTGAATGAGCAGATTGGCTTTCATACCAAATTTTTGTTACTTCTCTATACGTGCTTGCTCATCTTAGGCTGACACCCAGGAATGGAACTGGGGAATACAATAGTTCTCCATTCCTCTGTAGCTACCCTACGTGACCTCGAGTGAGGTGTGCCAATTCCGTCTTGCCCTCCTGAAAAATGGGGATGGGATATCCTGCCCCTACAGATGAGCTCTGCTGTGGGGGTATGTTTAGTAACACTTTGGAGGTGCTGAAGTGCTTCAGTGATTGGCACTGTGGAAATTCTATAAACACCTATATATAAACGCCCTGACACTAGTAGTCATAGGGGTGAGATCAGATTGACGCTGCTATTTCAATATATAGTATGTACTGCATGTGTCAGAAACAATGAGAACAAATCCATCAACATTAGGTACGCGTGGAGAAAGTGATACAATTCCTGTTAAGTCAGATATGCCATATCCACTGTATTTATCTACAGAAAAGAGGAAAAGAGGCGGTAACATTAAGGAGGAAGTGTTAATTTTCTTTTCAAAAAACGCTACACTCTCATATTGATTGAAAATGGTTATCTTTGGTTCTTGTGTGTTTTGTGGTGTTATAGGGTATTGGTCTTTGTTTAGATCATACAATACTTCTTGCTCTCTCCAGCCTACAATAACAATTAACGAGCCGTCTGTGGCTGCCTTGGAGTGCATCCTGTGCATCAGCGTGTCTCAGTTAATAGTCATAATTTCTCATTTGTAAGAGGAAAAGTGCTACCAGCGCTTTCAGTCTCAGAAGGGCTCAGACTCACTCAAGGATTCCAATTTATTATGCACCCAGCTCTGATATCCTGCTGCTCTCTTTATGGATTAGGCTGCCTTGGTGGAAGGTATCATCCTTCACATGACACATAAATACTCTCTTGCCAGCTGTTACTATCTCAGAAGTTTTGCAACAAGTAAATCATAATTGTGCCCCTTGTTTTACTAGTTTCTGATCTGGTTCTCCACGCTACTCTGCTAGGAGCATGCAGAAAATGCAGGTTTTTTATTGCTATTACTGTACAAATGGCACTGACTACAACTATAGGGATTTTTAGGCTTATTAGTATTGGGTTTTAAGGTGAAAACACTGGTAGTGATTTTAAATTAAGAGGAACGGGCGTAGGTCATTTTGCTGGTCGTTTCTGTAAAACCTTTAATCTGAAGGCGCTGCACAAACCCCCGAGAGGTAAGAAGGAGATGCAGACAGATTGCTTCACTCATTCTGACATGCAGCAGCTGTTTAACAACACATAATCTGGTTGTGAGCTCAGGAGAAAAAGTGAAGGGTAACATCCTACTGATGGAAACTAGATTTTATAGAGGAATTTAGAAAGACAGAAAGCAGAGGCAGCCGGCAGACACAGCAGTTTGCATAGCAGTTTGTGCACCAGGGTGCAAAGAAGGGGTCCCCTGTCAAATTCATACCAGTGTAAGTCTCGGGCATGGTGTCAGTGTGCTGCAGGGCAGTTTCCCCAGCAGATGTTGGAGCAGCTGCCCCTGCCAGGGCAGCGACTTCAATGCAGACGCAGTTTTGGGTGGCAGATGCAGCCCTCCAGGTCCTGGGCTGCACAAGTTCTGGGTGAAGACCCATGTGCAGCCTTCTTGTTCCAGGGAGCACCAACACTGCCAGGAATCTCTCAGTCAATCAGTTAAAATGTTGGTGACATCAAAGCTACAAGGCCTCCTTTCTTGTCACTGGGCTTTCACTGACTTTTAAGAGCTTGGGCTGGATGTCACACTGAAGCCCTCTCAGTAGAGGTCTACAGCATTTCCATTGAACTAAAATGTCCTATACCCTGTAGTTTGTAGTCTGATCAAACTGACTGAAGTCGCAGTCTTCCGTTAGTTGAAGTTAATTATAATCACAATTTACGTGATCCCAGACAGTTTCACCATCCCTGCAGAACTTCTGCCTACTGACTGGGCATCTGAGAAAGCAGATCCTTACTTAGACTGTCTTAAAGGTAGTTGTGGACAGTCTGCAGATCAGGACTGGGTGACTTGGAAAGATAGCACTGCCGTGTTTGTGCTAAGGACAGAAGATACCAATACACAAAGCTGTCAGTTTAGCACCTTTTGCAAAGCTTTAACATTTCCTTTAAAACACAGTTAAGGGAGGAGAAAAGGATGAGCAAGGTATTGATGAAAACAGTGTTAAGAAAAGCAGCACTTACTAGTTGGAAGATAAAAAATATAATGAGGCTTTCAAGAATGAGCACTTAATTTGCCTAAAGACTATTACAGAACTCATTCTTAATGTACCTGATTTGCATAAAATCTTTTTTTCCAACTACCTGTTGCAGCACACACCTAAAAAGGGGAAGCACAGTCTTCCATCAAAGCTCAACTTGTCAAGCCAACACTACAGATGTGCTGCCTATTTGTAATGTGATTTTCCAGTCTCAAATGTCATTAGGCACATAAATACCATGTGTAGGGTGGTACATATTTTAATAATATCTTTTAAAGAGTATTAATGAGCAGAGTTTCTCTCAAGAAGCAGTGGCAGTGGTTCTAGGAATTAATCCACCTGCAGCTCTCAGAGTGGCTTTTTTTGCAGCATGTGCTAATTCAGCTTCACTCTGAGGTTGCTCCTTTGGAGTCAGTCTCCAGAGTGTTTTCTGGATCAAATTCTCCATATGATAACCTTCCTGCAAATTCCACCCGAGCTCCATACATTGAGCTGGTTTCTCTCTGTTTTCATGCATCGTTACCAGCAGTTGAAGATTTGGCAAGCCAAATTTCTTCCATACTTACGGGTGATGGGACCGCAGGAAGCAGCGCCGTGTGGTAGACGCAAAATGGGGATGAAATTGGAGCTTGCTGCTTTGCAGACACCAGCACTTGCTAGCAGACCTAGCAAGCATAAAGATCTGTCAGAGCTGCCTCCCCCACAGCAGGGACAGTCAGTGACAGGGCACAAGGGGTCTGAGCAGGGCGATGCTGTGGCTGGGTAACGGGGGTTTACCGTCACGCATCAGCTCACAAGTCAGTCTTGACAGCTGGATCCCTTCAGAGAGGTATTAAAAATGGGTCTGCAGGTCACTGCCTTGGCACTCCGGAGAAAAGGGCTTTGTGGCCAGGAGGGCACCTTGGCAGGCATCACTGCGGTCGCAGCAGGAGAAGCCAAGAGGGTACTTTTTCTTGCTAGTAGATATAGTTACTGAGCCCAAGCTAAGAGTTCCTGCTAACGGCAGGGTTCGTTACCTCCGTCACTGCTGCCCCAACAGGGCTGGGGGCTACCCTGAGCCTGCGTCACCCCAGGGCACATGTGCGGCAAGTGTTGCTTTCCCGGCTGACGGAGAGGGTGCTCCGTGACGTACCCGCGGCATTGCTTAGCCCAAGTTTCTGGTGTCACCACAGCCACACAGGCAAAACTGTCTCACAGGAGCAGTTGGGTCTCAGTGGGAGCAGAATAAGCTGTCCAGGTAAAAATGCAGCTTTGCTTGTAAATACTTAGTCCTTAATAAAAATACCTTGTCAGTATAGCATTGATTACTAGTGCTAGCATAGTTTACTACTATTATAATACTATACTAGTCATTATACTCTTAATTTTAAATTTGCCCTTTTCTTAAAGATTTTAAATGGTGCAAAATAACAACTACTGGGAAGCTGTTAACTGCAGCTAATCGTCTTCATCATTTAAACCTCCTTGTTACTTGAACTTCCTCATTCCTTAGTCTTCTCCCAAGGAAGCCCCTGGAGATACTTTGACAAACAAGGTGAGAAACGTTATGCTGTCCTCCAGTCTGCCAGTAAGTGAAAGGGATCAGTCCCAGAGATACCAGTCGGGCGTCTTTGATCGGCATAGCGTGATCTTTAACAAACAGGTCAAGGAAGCATCAATGTTATTTCCTGTCTAAGCCTCTGATTCCCATTGGCCCAAGTTTATTCGGAGATCAGGTGGCAAAAATGTTAGAGGGTATGAAGTTTCTGGCTTCCTGCAGCTTTCCCAGCCCTGATGGATCCCACTCCAAGCATATTTGACCCCTGCTCAGCTTCACTAGGCTTCAGTCCAGAGGTCAGTCTGATTCAAATTTGGTATTTATAGCACCTCGGTTTTAATTGGCACTGTTTGACAGAAGGTATCCCTGCCTACAAAATTAAATGTTTTTTAAATTAAGGTTTTTGGAGGGACTGAAATGTAGGAAAGGGAATTTTTATCTTGGTTGTAGTTTGGGTAAAGCATCTGAAACAGCTTTTTAGGGTGGCAGTTTCACTAGAACATTTTAAACCAAAGATCATACTCTGGATTTGTAAAACTGCCGTGTTTGCAGGTAGCGTGGACATTTGCTGTAACAGACAAAGATTAAAGATACGTCTCTGATTTTGTCCTTACCCTGTTAATTACATTGTACTTTTGACAGGATTTTGTACATAAACTCTTTTGTGATACAGCTCATTATCCTCTCCCCCAGCACCCCTTTAGAAAAGAGCAGAAGGGAGAATTTAGGAAAATAATGACCTATTTTATTATATAACCACAGGAACTGGGAGGAGGGAAGGGAGGAGAGGACTCTAGATTAAGGGTTGATTGCTGAAATTATTTTAACTACTTTTTAATTGGCAAGCTGTTGAGTTGTTATCGTCAATGAAGAGCGCATCAACAAGCAGTATCTAAAGCGGTAAACATTTCAATCGAGAAATGGAGCTCACAAGCTCTGTAACCATCATCCATGCAGTGAAGAGTTAATGCTAAGTGACTACATCACAAGAATACATCGTACAAGGAATATCAAGGGTGGGGTTTGGGGTTAAAAGTCTTTGTTGTCTTCTGTTTTTTTTCTCCGAAGAGGTTATGGAGGTGTAGGTGACCCTGCTCTGGCAGGGCGGTTGGACTAGATGATCCCCAGAGGTCCCTTCCAACCCTGACTATTCTGTGATTCTGTGATTCTGTAGGGCAGGAGATGTTTGCACCTGTGATTCTGTGATTCTGTAGGGCAGGAGATGTTTGCACAGCCTCTGTTTGCACAGCCTCCAGCTACCCTGCTTTGGGGGCTGTGCAGAGTGAGGTACTGATCTCTGCCTGAAGACCTTTTCCGTACAGATGTTAAGACATACAGGTGCATCTCCAGGGCTTGCTTTGCTGTCAGTCCCTGTTAATGGACTCTTGAAGGTCCTGCACAGTTTATAGACCTCTCATCTAGTAGTGGGCGCCTCTGTTGCAGACCACATGTAAAACGCGCATTCCCTTGATGCTGATTTATACTGTTTAAAGGGATGGGGGCAGAACAAGTTGTTAAAAGATGAAGAAATTGAAAGCTCCCCTAACTGCTTTATTATCCACCTGACATTCTCCAAATGCTGGTCATTAATTACTAATGCCTTGAAAATCAGAGCAGTTATCCAATTCAAATTACGTTACATCTCTAAGCCAGAGCATTTCCATTATCTTATCATTTCCCATTCAAATATTTCTTCCTTCTCCGCAGTTGTTAAAGACTCAGACCCCATTCTGTTTCCTGTCATTTGGATCTCTTACCCATGCAAGGATATTTCTACTCTGTGTATGTTCTGCCTTCTTGTTGGGGAAAATTGGTGTGGGTTTGCAGTAGAATTGTTACAAACTTACAAATCCGACCCTCCAGCTCACTCCAGAACTAACATGTGTGCATCTGATGGCAGAACATGGCCAACATAAGCCATAACCTTCTTTTCCAGTAGGCGGTCAGGTGCTCAGGGAAGGATTGAACCTGGTTTAGACCTTAGGCTGCCTTTGCAATCTTTGCACCTGTAGACCTCCCGGTGAACTGGGCAGGAGAGTTCACAGTCGCAGTAACACCAAGCCCCAGAGCCAAGCTGTCAACCGAAGTAATTCCCTTTACACACCAACAATAACTTGGCCCCATGGTGGCAAGGCAGGGTGTGTTTCTGGAGTCACCAATAACGCTGGTCCTAGGTGAGCTGTGTATTCAGAAATGATGTGGTTTATTTCCTGGCACGTTTGTGCTTCGCTTATGTATATTTTCATGCCTGCCAGCACTCTGAAATCTAGACATCAAGTGTTGAGGGCAGGCTAGATGCAATTTTTCATGCTGCTGACATTAATTGGATGAACAGACCTTCTCAGAAGGGGCAGTGTAGGAAATATGTATGGAAAAATGACAAAATAAGGAGTTTCACAGCTAAATAAAGACAAGTGGCTGAAAATGGTTTTTACAGCTTTGACTTTCATATGTTTCATTTGGGAATCTAAAACCATTTTGCACAACAACTAACAAATTAAGATTCACAACACCTTTCTGAAGAAGATAATTGCTCCTGTCTTACAGATGGAGGAACAGAGGTATTGAGGCTATCATTTGAAAACAGGTCCCCTGTTTTCAAGTCCCCAGATTGAGACACATTTAAACCTAATTCTGAGGAGCATTAAATACTTCCATTTATATTCATTCATTTGGCATTGTTTGTGCCTAGAGTCTCTGAAAATCAGATCGCGTTGCTTCCTAACTTGAATAGCCAAAGTGATGTGGCAAAGATCACAGAGCAACTGCAAGGCCAAAGGGGGACTGGGACCCATGTCCCGCTCATGCCACGTCCCCGTTTTACTCACTGAGTATCTGCCTTGGATTCCTGGACAAAAGGAAAAGCATGTTTTTGCTCATTCAGTTTTCCTCTGCTCTCTCGAACAATTGGACGTTATAGCAACGGTATTGTTTGGGTTATTGATCAACTTACAGAGTCATTTTACCTTGTCTTTCTAACCCTCCAGAAATTGTCTTCAGGTTTTTGTGGTTAAGTTTCTTATTGTAGAACTAGCATGGAAATGCAGTGAGAATCATTTGTATCACCTGATTTTCCCCTGTTGTTTTGTTTTTTTCAGCATACAACAGTTTTGCCCTTTGTATTAATCGAGATGAGAACAACACATCATCAGTATCCCAGCAGGACCTGTGGACTGGCTGCAGTGTGCACCTTCGCTGTTGGCTATATTTTGTGGTAAGGGCTGTACACATTATGCTTTCATACTGTATTGGGGGTTTTGTACTGCTAAATTTGGGCACATATTTCATTATGAATATAATCGCTAACAGATTCACACTGCATGCCTCGTTTGGTCCAAGACCTGGGCTTTGTCTGGTTTCCCCAGATGCTTATATTTTTAGAAAGTATATGCCAAACCTCACACAACAGGAATTTGTTGAACAATCCCATGTAAGCAGTGGTCTTTCCAAGGGTACATTTTTCAGCCTTTTTTCAAGCTAAATGTTTTTATTGGACCTTAGTTTTATTGCTTAGGGTTTTTGTTCTATCAAATAAAATTGAGAATAGGCAAATTATTTCCTGCATCAGTATTTAAGCAGCAACAGAAACGATAGAATATTGTCTTTTTTCTTTGCTAGTTCATAACTTCTTTCTGTAAAATTGATTACAGAATAAGCCAGTAATCCAAACACTCTGAAGTTTGTTTTTAAAAATTCAAATGTTTGTGAAAAATTAAACTAAATCAGAAATAACCTCTCATACACAACATTAAGTCTTTATGCAGTTTCTATTCAAGCACCTGACTTACATGACAGAGTTAATTTACTTTGGTCATTGTAGCATTTTATTTTTCACTAAACTTTTGTTTTATTTACAATGCTCCTTTGATACCATGTATCCTTTATCCTTTCTGCAAACATTTCATGACCCCCTGTTTACTTCTCATATTCTTTCTTCTGACCTCACAACACCAGTGAAGTGGGATGTTGTATCTCAGGACAATAGTCACATTCTGCCATTTGCTTTTATAAACCTACATATCCTTCTTAAAAAATAATAATATTTGCAATTGTAAGACAAGGACAGCCTCATGCAAAAAGGCACGTAATGATTCCTTCAGGAGAAAGGAATTCTTTTCTTTTTAACCCATATATAATAGTGCGTAACTGTGATATTTCTCAACTTTCCTCTGAAGGGTGCCTAGAGACAGGTTGGCAGAGTTACTGTACCTGTGATCTGACCTCCTATGGCAACTCCTGTTTTCTCAAAGTCATCTGAGTAGGCACATGCAATAGTATTCAATAAATAGAAAATTGAAACAATCCAGTTCTGCAAGTGAAATAAAACCAGAGGTGTCTTAAAATCTTTCAAGAAGCTGTTACTGTATCAGTGTGATACTCATATGGTTTGATCCTGCCTACTACATTGCATCTACATCCTACAGCTACAAGTAAAAGGTGAAAGGAAATTGGAGGACAAGTGAAGCAGGGGAAAAAAGATTCTACATTAAGAAATCAACTACTAAGCAGATACCCAGTTACAGCCTATGGTCAGCTCCCTTTGCTTTTGCTGTTTATTGGTTTTGCCTACATGTACATTATTTCCAAAATGGATAGGGCTACTCTCAAGTGACTCACCTACTTCCAAGTTGTGATTTCTCTAAAGATGGTGTGAGACAATTGATTATTCAGCCTAAAGGTCATTCTGCTAAATTCTGCACTTACAGCCCATTTCTCCTTCTACTTTTATGAAAGAAGGCCTTTGGGGAAGACTGGAGGCAGACACAGGCTACGCTGTGCCATCATCTGCAAGTTCTGCATGTCTTCAGCCTACAAGTGTTGTTGAAGCCTCTATCCAAGATCTGGTTGAGACTGCAGGCCAAATCTTGGCTCGATTATATCAATACAATGTATCTGACATTCACAGCTTGGGAAAATGTACCAGAAAGTACAAAAAGCGGGGGGCGGAGGTTCATCCCTCTCACTCAGAGTGTGCCTGCCTTTCACAGCTGAGGTCCGCAATCTTCCTGCTGCTAAGTGACCACATTGAATCAGAGATCTTAATCACTTAGAGGGTTTAGAGTTACTTAATTTGGATTTGCTGCCCTTGTTGGTGTACTCTTTAGACCCCTCAAGGTTAGCACAGCGCATTAAAATGAGACTACATCTGCAAATGACCTAGTTACATACTGCCTGGTGGAACTTCCTTCCTTTGTACCTTTGGTTGTCCATGGCTCCCCTGCTGGGGCTTAGTTCTTGGTTTATGTTTTTTTACCTAGAAGTTAGGGATCTGCTGCTTGAGAATTTGTCCTTCTCCCTATGTCATTTTTCCCTCAGCAGAAGTGTTTTCACTGCAGCTGTCTCAGTATAAAGTGGAGACAGTTGCTAATCAGATGTTGTCTATGTTTTGCCCTTGAGTTTTGAACTCTGTCCCCACCTCAGCTGAAACCTTCTTACTGTGCTATTTGATATACATATCATGTCACACGTTTGTACTGTAAAGGAGCATACAGGAGGATGTTGTTTAGATTTGATTCTGTTAACGCTTTTTTTCAGCTCCAAGTAGAGCAGAGCTTCTGGGTTTTTTCATATGTGACTGAATCCTTCACATATGGAAGAGATGGTGGAGTAGCAAGCTTTTATTATTTATATTTGGTAAATGAGAAAACAGGCAAACAATTCTGAATAAAATCACTGAAGTTGAAAGAACATAGCGAAATAACTTGATATCCTCTGAGCATTATTCAGAGACATTATCTGAGAAACATCCTTTCTTGAAGAGTAAAACCTTTCTCTATTTTTCTTTTTTTTTATTGCATTCTCTCCTTTCAGTCAGAGAGCATTTGAGTAGGCGCACTTAGCTCATGCACTCTCTGTGAGGGGGAGCTCTCCCTTGCTCTTAAGGAATTGTGCCCAGAAGAGCATTCACAGACTTGCATTGCCTGTTGCAGACCATACATGGGCTTTCAGTATCAAGGCCATGGGATAAGACGGGAAAGGCCGATTGGCTTTATTTAGCATGGCTTGAAAAGGTCACAATTTGTATTGAATTGTTAAATCTAGACAGTGCTAAGAAAACCCAAGAGCTTGCCAGTACTACCAGAAAATACTGCCAATGGGTGTATGGAGTTGGTTGTCAAGGAACAGAAAAGAGCCAGAAATGTGTTGCTCCTTGTAATAAGAATGACCTCATGGTAACTAATATCGGAGCCTAATACGTCCCTAAAATAAACTGAGACAAATACGTTTATTTAAAATGGTTTCCTTGTTCCCTCTGCTTTTGAGCCCTTGAGGATGCCAAAAAATCAGACCCTAAGAACTTGACTCCACTGCTGTAGTCATGCTGGGCTACGTGTTTGGGAACAAAAGGCTTGATCTGCTCTCTTGTTGCTATCTCAAATCCACTAGGAGCTGCCTCCACACTGCCAAGCTTGGACTTGATTCATTCTTTCATTCTTTGATAAATCTATTTAAAGAGCTCAGGTACCTTTAAACTTTCATTTGAAAATAAAGTTTCTCTTGAAGTGACTTTAGGAGAGTTATTTAGATTGCAGAGGGAGTGCTTTTAGATGGAGTAATTTGCTGAATTCTTCTTGAACGAATTTAAGAAAGGAATGTGCACTGAGAATTTGGAATGAATGTGGTATCAGTGCTGTCAGCCTTGCTGTAGGATTTCCACTAGCAATTCTCCATAGAAGGAGAGGAAGATCAGAAAGAGCAGATGTTGGCAAAGGGATAAGGGTGCAGACTGCTAGGACAAACCTTGACATTCAGAAGAGAGGGGTGGAGAGTTAGAGCGTGAAGCTTGGTGGGAATTGACAGCCATATCGATAAAGAAGGGCAGAATTGAGAAACCGGGATTGCTGAGGTGGCTGGTGCTGATGGAGCAGGAGAGACACAGCATGGCTGTGCTAGGGTGTGCTGAGGGTCTGTTTTAGGGAGGGGGTCACGAATGCTTTTGGAAGTGAGCACTGGGGACAGAAGTTCAACAGAGATCAGAGGAATCAGTGGTTGGGGAAAACCAAGTGAAAAGTCCTTGACAAGTAAAAGAGATGAACTAGAACTATGGGTTAAAAGAGAAATGGGTAGGGAAATGTGCAGCTCACACATCAGCAGCTTGAAAGCTGAAATCATGCAAGTAAGTGGGAAAAGCTGGGAGGGGGAGGGAGAGACAGGCTTTGAAATCAGAGTGGAAGGCTGATGGAGAGGTGGGTGACAGTTGAGACAATGCAGAGGAGGAGAAAAGAGAAAAGAGCCAGAGCTACTCGGAACAGGAAAGAGTAGGAAGAAGTAGAAGCAGCAGAAATAGGTCAGAAGAAGATTAGCATCCCCTGTACCTGACCCAGAAGGAGGGTGGGAGAGCAGAAATACTTTCAGCGAGAGAAGTCTGCATGGATCCTCAGCCTGTTAGGTCTGACATAGCCATTATGGACTGTTACATTCTGGCTCCCCTCCACCTCCACATCCTCAAATGTTTCAGTCAAAGCAACAGTACAGTCACAGATGACATGCATGGATAATACATTCTTGCTTGTGCAGCTCCTTAAAATACAGCTCAAGAAGGCATAGCAACCATTACTATATTTAAAATGAAATATTATTTATCAAAATAAATGACTTCCAAAGATGACAACACCTTGCAGCGAATCTGCGGAGTTTCTATCATTCTAGCTACCTGTACATAAACACAAATTTCTGCTAAGCTTTGTTCATCCAGAGGATGCCAGCACCATGTCATGCTGAGTATTTTTTGTATGTGACATTATTTGCAGCTGCAGTTTTCCAGGACTTGTCTTCTTCTGACTACATAAGCCACTCCATACCAGTAGTGCAGTCCTATGACCCACATATTGTTCAGCACCACTCAGATCAATGGGAAGAATCCAGCATAAGAAACTGGAACATGAAATGATGATTGATTTTATTTCTTAAATGATGACTGTTTATTGAACTTTTTTTTTTGGTATTTAAAATTCCTAAACAATGTACATTCTTAGTGTAGGTGACTTTCATCTGGTTGGCTGGCGTTATAAGGAGCCCAGCATCTTAATGTGGCTGAGAACGTAACAATTCTGATGAGATACAAAACAAGTTGTCCTATGTTTTGGTGGGGAAAAAAGAAGAGAAATCATAAGGATTTATGAAAATGTGCCTCGTATCACTTCAGTCAGTATTAGCAACCAAGATTAGAATGGATTTAATGTGGGTTACTGTGCTTCTGCCTCTGAAAGCACAGGGTTGGTCCCTACTCTATAACCACAAATGATTTGTTCGTTCAAGTTTTGAATGACTCAACTGCTGTAAGCCCGTCACCTCCTTTGGGAGACATTCCACAATTTAATAGTTCTGGGTAAAGTTCTCACTTTCTGTGGAAAAGGAAGAGAGTGATGCTAGGAAAGATCATAAAATAAAAGCATAGAAAATGCCCATGTTCTGTTGTTTGGTAGAGAGTAGCCACAACAAGGAACTGGCCTAGGATTTGCTTGGGACCAAAGATTCAGCCTTCCTTTCTGCCAGTCACTGGAAACCTGAACAGCACAGGAGATGCGGAAGAGGATTTGCTGCTGCAAGAACCAGAAAGACGCTGCCATAGTAGATCAGAGTAGTCATGTATCGAGGCTCTAGCTGTAGCTAATGTCAAATGCTTCAGGAGAAGATTTATCAGGCCAGTTTGGAATAACCAGCCTAAAAGAGCTTGAATCCTTCAGCTTTGATGTTCTGTATACCTTGTACTCTTGGAACTTAAGCATAACTGCACACATTCTTACTGCTTGTACAGTCTTCGGACTTCAGAAGCTTGCTACAGTTGCACAATACCGCCCAGAGAAGAGGTGTGGACTAAGAAGACTTCCAGACTTGTATACTTCAAAACTTTTTTGAATATCTTGATGTATCACTGAGAGATAGAGTAGAGCATTCCATAGGTTAGTTAGGTATCATGCAGAAAGATATTTCCTTTATCAGATCTTAATTTCTTGGCTCTGAGTTCTGTTGAAGTGTTTCTTCTGTTATGAGGAAGACCATTGGGACCTCTTTAGCAATTTTATGACATGCATTATTATTTTGTGTCCTCTCATTCATTGCTTTTGAAAAGTTACACAGCGCTTCATCTAGTAGTTCTTGTTTCCAGAATATGTAGTAATGATTGTTGTTTGGCTGCAGATTTCACTGAAGGACTCAACTTGAGCAGCAAATGGGTGGAGACTCTCAGAGTTCAGACCACAGTGTGCCTCCAAGCTGTGATGCCTGTGCAAGTGTATTCAAAATCCTGTAGTTAAGAGCAGGCATCGTGAAGGAGCAACCGTTTTCTGCAACATGGCTCCCATTGCCAAACCTTTTGGATGTTGTGGCTACCTACCATTACATCCACCCATTGAGCTTGCTTCTACCAGGACTACATTTCACACATGCTGTTGTAATAGCTGCATTGCTCAAAGCGACAGGTAGACCACATATAAACCACAAGGTTCACACATTTTTTTGTAGTTACTGTTCCTCATTAACAAAACATCTATAGCCAAAGAATACAGGTACATGTATCTTCTTTGCATAGTTTTCATTTCCTCCTGGTTACTTTGATAGGAGAGGTACACAACATCTACCGTATACTAGAAGTGAAAAACAGCCACAAAGTCAAATTTTTGACAGATATTTTAAAGAGAAGCAATATTGTGTGTTTTTAAATAGCTTTTTCTGATTTCTAGACCAGCTGGTTGAAAATTCCCCAAAATTGCCACTATTTTTAACAGACATTTTAATTTGCATACAATGTGTGAATATTTCCATTCCTACTTTTCTTACCAGTTCTAACAAATGGCTAAATGAGCTCAATGACCTGTAACACATTCATCTTTGAAAACACATGGTAATTTCTACATGGGCTGCCACAGAACCAGAAAAACAGGGAGGTTCAATTTATCTTCTCAAAGTAGCCAGTCCAGTTTTAACTTAAACTTCTTCTCCTCAGTTTATTTTTATCTAAACGACCTATTTTTTATACCCGTTCAATAACAGGGTCTTAAATTGGATCTAGATTTGCACTCCTAAGTAAATCTTAATGCATGCTCCCCTGTGCTTATCTAATAATGAGGTTGGACAAGAATAATGAGTACTAGAATTGCAACATTGAAGGCATTCATTAACATTAGTAATCAGCAATCTTGTGTGGAAGCTTTATGCCTACGGTTGATCAGCCCTTTATTGTGCGGCGTCAAGATAGCAGGAACAAACCCACTAAGAAAGGCCATCAGGTGATGTTTCCATGGCAGCAGTCATCCCTTTGCTGCTCCCGTTTGTGGTATAGACAATGCAGGAATAGGCAGTGTGTCGCTGCTCAGTGGAGAGAAGGCTAATATTACTCCATCCCAATGTAGTGAGTTGCGTGGTACAGCTCATTTGAAGGAAGATCAGGGTGGCTGATGAGGTGTGTTTGAGACTGTTGTCTCCCATGTGGTGCTCGGTACCACTTGTGCTCAAAGCATGAGCTCCTGCGATGTGGCTGCATCTGGGACAGGTGTACAACAGCTACGCTGAACGCAAGGGCAGTGTCACCACACAGTGAATGGGCTCCTATGCTGGGCAGCAGAGTGCATGAGCTGTACTCAACGACTCTGGATTAAACAGAGATCGCTGACATTCAGGAGCTCATCAGTGACTCACTGGTTGGATTTCTCTTTCCAGTATAAATGCATTCAAGTAAGTGCCACTTCTGCTTGGTTCATGAAGTTGGCTATGTAGGTGCAGTTTAGAAGGTCTCTTGAAGAGTCCCTCTGTAAAGGTGCTTTATAGTGCTGGGCAGTTTCATCACACCAGAGAAAACAAGTGAAAAAGCAGCACTGGCTGTTTTTTCAAGCTTTTTCCTTGGAGCTTGTTTTCAGAGAATGAACATAAAACGAAAGTAAATGAAACTGAAAAACATTAGGCAATAATCAATACTCCCTGCTAAGCCAACCTGGGCGTAGAGGACATCCCATTACCTTCTACCCAACTGTCCCATCTTTTTCTTCGATCAAGAGGAACTTGGTATCCCCCTGTTACCATGGGTTAGACAGGAACCCTTTGTTTTTTCACAGATACCGTTATCTTGTCAGGTTAATTCTGGCACAGAAGAATTGTGGAAAAGAACTGTAAAGTACAGAGATCATTTTCCATATGTGAACTCATTTGGAGAAAGCGTTTTTAATCTGCATTTAGATCACACAGATTAATTTACTGACACATGTAAATTCCTAGGTGAAGTGTCCAACTGTTAAGGGTTTAGCTGTAATAAAAACTTTTTTAAGGAGGAGGGAAACTATGACAGCCATGTACCTTTCCAGGGTGATAGAGAGTCGTTAAACAGGGATTCTGTACTCTCTGTGTGACAGGCATTTATGGTAACAGTTTCAGGTGGACTTCTGTGTCTCAGCCCTTCAGGAGCCTATGACTATTGATCTAGTGATCAGAAGTCTTCCTTAAACAAATATAAGTGTGAGCAAGTGAGGCAAATCATATGGACATGGAAATCCCCATCAATAATAGTCTATGCAGCTGCTGAGTCTTCTCTAGCTGTGCTCCACTGTGAGCTTCCCTCTCAAATTGCCGCATCAGAAAGGAAGAGATTTACACTCCTGAAGAGAGCTCAGCAGTGCACGGGCCCCAGCCTGTCTCCGCTGAGCACTTTCCCAGTTAGGCTCTGCGATGTTTGCTCAGTTGTTTGGCAGCGTTTGCCTTTCTTAGCTTCTGCCTTCTGGAACATGTGGACTCGCTCTGCTCCGTCTGACCTTACCACTCCACATCAGATCTAAACGCAAAAGTTGTCCCTTCAGAGAGGGTGCATGTGTCCATCGCAGTCACACGCAGCGAAACCACGTACCTGGAGTGCTGCTTCAGGCCGCATTGCAGTAAAGGTGACACCCTGGCTCTTGGGTTAGCATACCAACAATCTTCACTGCAGCTGAATGCTAAAAATCTCTGTGTCACCAGCAAACCACCATCATTCCTTTTCCTTTACTGTATGTTGAGTGTGGAGCTGGGCAGAATTTCGCTGATAAAATGGTTTCTTTTAAAAAAAAAATGTTTATCCTACCTAGGGAAAAATTGTTAGATCCAAAATGATACCAGGTAACTGAAAGGAGAGGAGTAGCAACCTAAAACACAGGTACTGAAGAAATTATTCTCTCAAAAAGAAGCTGAACCGTATCTTTCTGGCAAACCCAAAACCTGACACGCTTGCCAGGAGTAGCAAGGAGAAGCATCAGAAACACACAAACGTACAAAATGAAAGGAGGACACTGCAGAAACCAGAGAGGTGGGCTGTGTAGGAGAGCCTGGAGGACCCTGAATGCTCTTTGGACAAAGAACCTGCTTGGAACAGAGGGTACTGCAATTTCCACACTGCCGCATGAAGCAGGGGTATGTATTTCTCATAAAAGCAGCAAGGAAATAGCTGCCTACATCAGAACATTAAAACTGGCCAACTGCTCACATTAGATTTAAAACAAAGCAGTAAGAATGTGGGAAATCAGTCATAGTTTCACCATTTGTGATGTCTGTTCTGAGTGGATGTCATCCAGGTGCTCCAGTTCAGTTGCAACTTGCGGTCCTTTCAAAGAATTGCTTTTCAGGTTACAGTAGCTAAGCCTATAGCCCAATCTGCTTTTGAAAAACAGGGCTGTAAGAGTCAGTGCTTGTTATTTTTGTTTTGTTTCAGGGTGTGCTGGATTCACCACGTTACAGGAGTGTGGGTGTACCCGCTTCTTGAGCACCTCAGCCCAGGTGTCAAAATAATATTTTTTGCAGCTGTTACCATAATAATTAACATATTCTACTTGGTGGGAGAGGTCCTGAACAACTACATCTGGGATACACAAAAATGTGAGTATTTTTTTAGGAATATTAACTCATGAAATAGACCACTGGGACTTGAGCATGCTCCCCCAAAAGTCGAGGTTTTAAGCTGGCTAAAACAAAGGAGAATGACAAAAGTTCCACTGAAACGTCTTGCTTGCTTGCTCTTAAAAGCAGCCGGATGAACGGAATGGCTGCTGGAGACCATGACGAGCTATGAATATGTATTCTTTTTTATAACTTCCAATACTAATTTAAGAGCTGTTGGCAATTACCTGAGAGGTTTACAACCCACTTATTAGCTGATGAACCCATTAAATGCAGCTAGAATAAAGTATCATTCTGTGGGAATGCTGTTAATGCTAAGCTTAGACTTAGAAATAAAAATATATTCTTTATTTTCAGGTATGAGGTGTTTTCTGCTTATAAATTTACTCAAGGAAAATGAATACATTCATGTAATATAATAGGAATGAAAGATCACTTTAGTGCAGGGTAAACATAACTCTGCAGGCTGTACATCATCTACCCTGCCTAGGCCAACCATTGCTGAGTAGAGGAGAAGGGAAAATAAGGCAAATGCAAAATTAAAAGTAGGTTCCTTGAATCTATGGACGATGTTTTTCATTTATCAAATTGCCTGAAATAAGCAAACAACATTCATAATCGCCGCAGTGGCAAATCACAACTGGAGTGAAATCTGCTCCATGGGCATTCTGTCGTTACATTCGTTGGGCCCATAACATGTTGGGACCGTACAAACAGCTTGTATTGCCTTTTGGGAAACCTAATGTGCACTGGTTAATACACCATAAGTTCACATAGTAGTGTATTGCACACACAAATGTCTTAACAAGTTCTCCAGTACTAGGTAGAACCTAATGCCAGAAACTCAAAGCAGTTTTACTTGCCGTTTGCTCATATGAGCACCTGGATATAAAGTGTCTTTTTGGTTTTGCTCTAGAACCAGCAATGGTCAGTCACAGTGTTCAAGTCTGTTTTCCAGTCCTCAGTTTGATGTCGCATTCACATCTATTTAACTTATTTAAGTTAATTCAGGAAACAAGTCTCTAAAAAAGGCAGCCACAAGCAATAATTTCACTTGACCTAAGTCCTGTATGAAGAATAATAATGTGGTGAAGAATCACATGTTCTTACCAAGTCCATGAATAAGTAAATGGTGGAAAATCTCCCTCACTATTCCACAGTACGCATAGCAAAATCCCCAGTTCTTGTGGCACTCCACCCTAGAGGCGCTAACGTCAATCGAGTCATTCTTCCAACCTCTTCCAGTGTTCACCATGGCCGCCTCATTATCCTCTCCATCATTTCCTTGATTTGGTTAGAGAACTGATCCAAATTCCTTTGTGGCTCAAGCACTTGCAAACCAGAAAATGCCGTGAGTCACCTGCTGATTTGCTGTGCTTGAAACACTTCAATGAACGTAACCTGAAGCGTATGGCAGGCGCGCCATAAACAGTAGAGATGTAAAATAATGCCGGTCTGTCACCATGTGAGACTTGGGAAAATATTATTTGAAAACCATACATTTTAAAGGGGGCTTTTGAGCAGTAAGCTTGCAAATTAAAGCAGTCTGCCGTGAGACGATTTCTGGGGTGAGAGGGGGTTGTTTGGGTTTGGAGTTTTTTTCCTTTTCCTCTCGAGATGCATTAATAAAACCTCACTACTGACAAAATGATTTGCAGTTAGTTTTTCCAAGTTAAACCACAAACATGGTAGGCAAGGAAAAATTTGCCCTTTGTACAAGCCAGTGTCTGTCCACAGTTTTGAGGGTATCTGCATTCCTGCCAAACTATTCAATGCATCTGCAGCAGAGTGCTTCAGAAGAAAGGAAAGAGGCTCTTTTAAAAAGGCAAATAAAACAGCTCATTTAAAAATATTGGAAAAGTTCCTTCCAGCAGAAAACAGAAGACTCGAGATTGGCTCTGGAGCAGCCTTGTAAGCCCACTGTAATCTTTTGGATCCGGCCTCTTGTTTTGGTTGTTAAACCTTCAACTGTGGCTCTTCCATTACATTGGTTTGCCAGCAACACCCAGGGCCATTGTACTTGGGCTGCTGGCAGCGTGCAGACCCGTTTGTTTCCATGTTGCTTCTTTCAGCAAGGCAGCTCTGCAGTTGTGCTTTCTAACTGCAGATGGGTCTTACTGTTTCCCGTATTGGAATTAATTAACTATGTTTTTAAAGTGACTTTTGGTGTACCTACCATCTGCGCGTATATTGCATTAGCAGGTGATCTTACTTGTGACTGGATTTTCCTCTCAGCTTTCTCAAACGTTGCTTCTCTTTTGCCTTCGGTCCTCAGAAGTCTTTCTTTTCCAGCATGAAGCAGGCCTCAAAACCTCCAAAAGAAATATTTGTATTTGAGATGTCTGGCAGAGAGGGCTTAGTCAGAAGAACAATACTTGTGTCAGATACCAATAGTAATTCATTGTCCAGGAACAGGCATATAAAATAGCTGAATGTTTTCATTGCCAGAAAAAACAAAATCTGCTGCCCAGCCCAGACTTTGCTCAGCATAGAAAAGAGACAAGTCCTGCAGCAAGGATAAGTTCTTTAAGGAGCCCTACACTCAACTCAGCCCTCCTGATATTACTAAACAACACAGTCATTAGAAGAAGAGAGAGGCACCCTATCAGCGCTAATTGATTCTTCATTCTTGTGTTCCCAGAAAAGGGTGGTGCACTTGCAAATATTTAAAACTCCAATATTGAAATGGGGGGGTGGGGGTGGTGTCAAAGTTACCGAATTCTGAAACACAACTTTAAAAACTTGCTTTCAAGTAAAGTCAGCTGCTTAGCTTCAGCTATAATAACATCTACTTTAATTTGCTTGTAGGTAAGCAGAGGAGGTGAGGGAACTAACTGTTCCCAGACCCCTGCAGCAGTCAAAGGCTGAGCGTGCGGCAGGGGGTTAGGCTGATTTGAAAATGGTCTGGAGGGAGGGAGGGCTGTGCGGTTTGTTACTGGACGACCACTGCCATCAGGTGTGCAGATGCTCTTTTCGTTCACAGCAGGTGAGGTAACGCATGCAAGAGCATGTGAGCAAGTAGGGGAGAAACAGCAATAGAGGGAAAAGAAAGCTTAACGCATTAGAAGAACCTCTCTAAGTAAACTCTTCATTTTTATTCATTGAGATATTTTTAAAAGCTGCTCTCCATATGTTTTCAGGTATTGAAGAAGGAAAAGAAAAGCCGAAATTGGACTGAACAATAGAGGCAACATGGAGGATTGTTCATGGCTCCATGGAAGATTTCTCATCCCCAACAGAGGCTGGCATGGAGAGGAATCTTTTGGAAAGGAGGAAGTTTAATGGGCCCTCTGCTCAGTGCAAGGATATTTTTGAATTTTATATGGAGGGAAAATGATTTTAGCTAAGAATAATAATAATGTTTCAACCTCCGTTCCTGTTTCTCCATGCTTGCATGTGACATACGCATATAAGATGTATATTTATCTCCACAGCATTCTCAACGTGCGTTTCTTGCATCAAATAAGTCATTAAATCATTTAAGTCATTAAATCTTTTCACTTCCATGAAGAAGAACAATGAGTCCATTCTCTGTATTGTTTGAGAAAAGCTTGACCAGATAGGTCTAATATGGGGAAACAAAACAATCCTATGTATTTCAAAGTACAGTGTAAAAATACAATAGAAGTTAATTGCATGAATGTATCCAAGGAAGAATTCAATCTGACTAAAATATTAATGTAACACGATGTAACAGCTGCCTTAAATCGGTGATGTTAATAATTTTATCAGTCCAGTAAAATCTTATTTGCAGTGTTAACTATCTGAATATGATGCCACTTTTCTTAAATAGGCCTAAATAAAGATGAAATTATCCCCACATTTCTGTTTCTTCACACTTATTCTTGAAATTCTGGGTGGATTGATGGCATTTGAATGATACATTTTCAAGTTTTCCAGCATCAACTGTACATGATACTATTTCTACATGAGGTTTTTTCTTCTTATTTTGCTAGTACTAAACCTGATCCTGTATTTTTAAGTTGTAAGTTCTCAATAGATGGGCTGAGCCATTAGGGTTGTACCAGAGAGAGCATTTAAGCCTTACTTCAGGAAGGCACGTAAGCAAATGTTTAAAGTTAAACATATGCCTGTTTGTATTAGGGATTCAGTTGCAAAATACTAGCGATGGTTTAAACTCGACAGGATACTGTTTAATTATCAGACAGTCAAGAAGGAACTCTGGAAGGCAGAAAAAATGTCTAGAATTTAAAATAAAATGAATGGGATAATTTTCAGCAAGAAATTATTTATAAAAAAATAACTTTAAGATCCAAATGTCTTGGTATTCACATCACACATTTATTCGTTAGTATATTTAGATGTATTTATTTTTACACATGCAGAGCACTTAAAAGTCGTGTAATGTTAATGTGTGGTTTGTATTAAAGGGATTTCTGCAGTGTTTTAATATGATTTAACCATGTTTCTGCTCTGGAACAGTTCTGGGGGAAATTGATCTCATGCAACTCATGACATGCCTCCACATTTTTTAAAATGTATTTGTATTTATGAACATACTGTCATAGTGCACAAGTTCAGCAATGTGCTTTTTGGTTGGTTTCCTTCAAAAATAAGGCTTCTGTGATGCTACTGTCTTTCTGACTGCCTGCCCTCTCAATAATTTTTAACTTCTTGATCAGAGTTGCAAAGATCTCAAAGCCAGGCAAGGTACGAGAAAGGTCATGGGAGTAAGTGGCCAGATAAAGAAGGAGGAGCTCCTCTGATGGTCCCACAGAGGGAGAGGACAGGACACACAAAACCAGCAGAATCTGGGAGCAAATTAGCTGTAGCCATGCAGCCTTGCGTTAGGGATGGTCTGTTGCCCTGGACCTGAGCTGTGTATTACATATGTGCAGTAATACTGCAACACGGTTACTCTGTTCACAGATAACTAGGGCTTGATTGTAATAGATGGTTGTTACTGGAGGTGGTAAGATGTCTGTTACTTGCATCAGGCTTTCAAAACTCAGGAAAGAAAGAAAACATGGCTTCAGTCATGTTTAGTGAGCTGAGCACTGTTAAATGTCACTGCTTCTGAAAGCTGTGGTAGAACATGGAAGTGCTGGCGGACAATGAGTGTGCTAAGGAATCTGGCTGTACTTCCCAACAGCAGCAGCAGCAGCAGTGACAGACGTCACATTGTGAGAGATTATCAACTGCGGCTTAGGGTGGGCAGCCCAAAGCACAAACCCTGTTGACTTGTTTGTCATTTGAAGAACTTGCATAACTCATGCTTTGCTGCTAAGCCTAGGACATTTTTGCAATTTTTCTATTTCACAGGGATTGTTTCCTTCACCAAATTCAAGAATCCGTTCTGATGGAATGTGTTAAATAAAAATAAGAAATGCCAAAATGCCACGCAGCTGTACACATCCTGCTAGAGCACACTCTGAATGTCTCTGCCATATTTATTGCACCACCGAATGGCTGAGACCTCAAAAACTGGCTGTTGCTGGAAAGATTCTTCTTTCTCAGTAAGTTTTGCACCTGCTCCAGATATGTTTTTCTTCTAATATCATGTCATTTTAGGTGATACTGGAAATGTAGTAAGAATATAAAGAGAACAGAAGCATCAGAGATCAAAACTGCAGAGCCGAATCCATAGGTAGGTGTCCAAGTAAAAGAAGACTCACTTTCAGAGGTACAGCATAGGGACACTAAAAATTG
Organism: Ibidorhyncha struthersii; assembly: GCA_013398815.1. Lineage (NCBI taxonomy): Eukaryota > Metazoa > Chordata > Aves > Charadriiformes > Charadriidae > Ibidorhyncha > Ibidorhyncha struthersii. The sequence goes on from VZSZ01006633.1 coordinate 162,614, forward strand.
TCATCCCTCATGTCTGTGAATTTGTGAATATTCAGCACCTCAGAAAAGTAGACTACCAAGCACAGATCTCAGTTAAGCCCCTGAGATTGGCAATGTTAGCCAAAGGCAATATATGTGACACAAAATGTGGTGGGTTTCATTTGGTTTGAGGAAATTTATAGTATTCCAAGAAGGTTTGAACTCAATTTGTCTTTTCAGATCTTAAAAAGTTCTCCACCTCCTGTGAGGTTTGAATCATTGTATTTAAAGTCAAAAACATTTTAGAGCATTAAATCCAGCCTATGATGTATGAACCATGATATAAATAACTTAGGGGCCTGTGTACCCAGAGAGCACTCTTCTAGACTGTGTTCATTCCCTTTAGAATTACACAATCCATCATTCTTAAGAAAGATGATGGATGAATGATGACTAAAGTAAAAGTCACTTGTAAGCTTGCCAAATTTCAACCATTTTGGCTGAAATTGTCCCTGAAAGGTATTTCTCTTGGGGGAACTATTTTTTTGGTGGAAAACTTTTTGTCAGAACAAGTCATCTATTTCCAAGTGCAAGTCTATGAAAAAAAAAAATAAATCGTGTCTGGAAAACTTTTCTCTACTTTTCTCTTGCTGTGGAACTGGGTCTTTGGAAGAAGGATAGCATTTATGTTAGTAACACTTCTGAATTTATGAGGAAAATCCATTTGTCTTTGTCCAAGTTTTAGAAAAAACATGCCTGCACTTCCCTGTAGTGCACAGGTAATTCTCCAAAGTGTTTATTAACTTTGGGAATGATCTATCTTGTGGCTGAAGAGGATTTTCCCTGCCGTCCCTGATCTGTGGAACTTCTCCAGGCCTGACTACCCAAGACACACACCAGAATGGGGACCCCGACTTTGGTTCCCATGTATTGTCAATACCACCCCAAAGCTGATGCAAATAAAGCTGCCTAAACCAAATACGGAGGAAGAAAAGCTTTGATGAAAATCCGAGCAATGAGAACAGGTTCTAGACGAATAAACTACATTAAAAAGCTCTAGCTTTTCCCTTGAGGACTGCAGTAAAATTAAATTAGTAATGTTTGTTGAGTATGTTGTAGCTGTAATGATAAACCACGTAGAAAACTCTGTGAAGGAATCATTAGTTTTGTTGCCAGAGAAGAATATAGCGTGCAGTAAATAAGGCAGGCCGCCACACCTTGAACCACAAGGAAAAAACAAAATACAGTTTCATCATTCAGTGAGCACCATCCATCATGCGTTATGAATGAGGCATAGGAAAAAATATTGTGATCATCTAATTAAAGGCACTATCATAATTCACACTCACAAGGGGCCAAATTAAGGTTGAACAGACGGCCTTAATTCTGACATTACCTCACTCTTGAATGCCTGACTTTGCAATCTTAGTAATACTCTATTGACTTACTATAGAACCCAAAAAAGGGGGGATTTTTTTTTTAAGGCTGGTCAGAAAGTCTAGCCGCAGAGTTGCCATGAATTTCAGAACAACTGTATCCTCTATTTGGCTTTAGAAAGCTCATTCTCACTTTGTGCATGCATTTAGCTACCCCAAAACATATATATGCACCGTTCCCATACCACTCTGTTACAGAGGTTGCCGTAATTTGCAAACTTCTGCCACGATTTCAAAATGAAATTATTTTAGTCTGTGATTTAGCTTGTGTGTGATAAAACCATAGTTTGCTGTCCCTCTGTAGCAACCGTTGCCTTATTTTAAAGGAAAATGACAAATATTTTCCCTAATTGTAAGTTGATTCGTTGCTTCTCTGCCCACATGAGTAATATTAGCTAAATTAGCACCAGTGCACGTCAAAGCCACTTGGACACTGTGAGTAGAGTGAAAAATGGCTAACCATTCTGCAGGCTCCCACGTGGCAGCTTTCAATGACAGTGTATAAGGCATACGCTTCTTCGTTCGGTTTTCCTATTGAGTTTGCTATTCAAAGACTATTTCAAATCCTAACAGCAATTTCTTCTTCGCCTTTTATTTTCTGTAAAGATTGGTCAGTCTGCAGGGCTCTGATACGCACTTCGGTAGCCTTTGAAGACTCGGGTGCCGTTAGACTGAACACTGAAAAGGATTTATAATCTAAAACTTGCGTTAAAGTATAGTCCTGAAGAGACCATCAACCTGAGGTTAGCACCATTGAGGTAGGTTTGGTGTTCCTGCTCTGGGAGTACAGGAGCAAGCAGTAGATGTGTAGGCGAGGTTGCCCCTGAGTGCAGCCTTGTGCTACTAATCCCATCTTTTAACGATCCCGTGTTTGATGTGAACAGGGGCAAATGTCGGTGACGGGTGTTCTCCATCTGCAGCAGCAAAAGAAAGCTCATCAGAGCATAGTGCATAGAAGAGGTCACCTCCGCTGGGGTATCCCAGCCACTCTGCTCCGCTCCTGTGCTCCAAAGCTTCCCGTGCTGCTGTAGCCAGCTGCTTAAACTGGATCACAGGTGCTGCAGGGAAGGAAAGAAACCTGGGGTTTTTGTTATATATTTGGGCCACTGTGTTTGGCCCAACATGTTCGTATGTGTTGTAGAAGCGCAGGTGTCTTCAATGTGTCTGGCTGCAATATTGAACCTGAGGTTTGACTATTGCAGAAGTCCCAGGAAAAAAAGCAGTTGCAGGTTTGACTGGGCAACTTTCTACAGCAGCGATGATCTCTCCTCTTTCTGAAGCAAGAGGAGCAAAGGGGAAATGAAATCAGCCTGGAAAGTAAAAAGGTCTACCTGTTGACATCTGTTTAGAAAAGTACTTGGGCGCGTGCTGTACTTTCAGCGCAGGGGGTTGCTGAATGAGGAGGGGGCAGGTGGACTGGCAGGGGGGACGCTTTCTGTAGCGCTTCTCATGACGTAATGGAAGAGCTTTTTGTGCTTAGAGTGAAAATAGGTCTTTTGAGCATAGCGACTTCCTCTTACTTGCATTATTAAGTAACTCTAAGAAGAACAGAACTGTCCAATTTACAGGCCATAAACATCAAATACATTTAATGTATATGCTCCAAAATAAGCAATTTTATTTTTATCAAATACACAGCACTCTGTTTAGTTCGAGTAACAGATGGAAATCAATGGATTCTAATGTAACCCAGAAGAGCAAGTTGTAGTCTTATTCCCTTAAGTGCCCTTTTCTTGTCCAGACCACAGCTGTAAAGGGATTTGAACCTCAACACAATAAATGCCAGTACGGAAATTTGAAAGGTAGGCCACAGGCTTCGCGGCCCACCAGAGGAGGTATTTGCTGTTCCTTAGAGCTGTGTAAAATGAGACAGAAGTAAAATAGCATCTTTTTCGTATAATTTCTATGGTAGCTAGTCATGGTGTCCAAGTTCAGTGTGTTATATATAGCTTGTGTGTTAAAATGTAAACATCTACAATTAGGCTGGAGAAGTATCACGGCAGTGTGCTTTCTAAATATAGAGACTGGTATGGTACAGTCAGTACTAGGACATAATATCTCTTTGCTTTTTTAATATGCAGATAGTCCCCATTGTATGTATATTGCGTACACAAAAGTTAAACACACACATGCATACAGATACATATACACACACACACATATAGGTATACACACAGACACACGTGACCTTCTGTAGAAACAAATAATGACAGGTGCTAAATGGCAGTTACTTGCTTAACATGGAAAGAAATCAGGTGCTGTAGAAGGTATCATTCTTGACATGGGTAGTAATTCCACCGTAACTCCAAACTGGCAGCTCCTTGCGGTCCCGCTTTTCCCTTGGGAGTAAGGCTGGTGAGCTGCTGGCCATCCTGCCGGGGGCAACAGAGATGATCTGGATGTTTAATTTTGCAGGCAGGAGTTCTGGATGTTTAATTTTGCAGGCAGACCAGCGCCTGCCTAGCTTTCTATATATAATCGTCTTAGCTTATTTACTATGTAAAATAAAGTAAGTTGTTCTTATTTAACAATGGTTCCCAATTTGGCTTCTGAGTTTTCACCTGACAGATGTAACAGGATAAAAGAGGGGGCGGTCACCCCTCTTCTGCTACTGATATTAAGCTGCAAACCATTTTCTCTAGAGGTGGCTTACCAGAACAGGAGTGTTATTAGTCACAGCGTAGGAAGAGGCAATTAAGCACACAATACTTAGCGAGGCAGCAAAAATTATGATAATGGAGGACCTCAACTACCTGTACACAGTCTGACCAAGAGTCACCATGGGACAAGTTATAAAGAACAAATTTCTTGAATGGTTATTTCTTGGAACGAGCAGCTGTGTCGTACACAAAGGCAGGGAGGTCTCTCCAACCTGGGTGAAGCTCAGGAGCTCGTTGGAGACGCAATCCCCGCTGAACTATTGAGCAATACTGACCACAACATCATTACATTCAGCCTGCCTGGGCAAGGTAAAGCTACCAAAGCTTTGTACAGTGACCCTAAACATTGACGAGGAGTAGTGGGAAGGACAGGGATGGGGCGGGCAGGGTAAGGATATAAAAAACTGTCACCATCTGAAGGTGACTTGCTTCCAGCAGACTGTTACACAAAGGCACAGACTGTTATCCCTCAGAACAGGCAGTGGTAGGTTCTGACCCCCAACAGCAACATTTTGCAGCGAGTGAAGCAGCTCTGTGGAGCTGTGTGAGAAAGAAGACAAGATAAACTAACCTGGTTAGAAAAATCACCTCAATTTGTTGTAGCCCACAGCTAGGTGCATCTCCAGTCCAGAGAGAAGCACTCAGTCAAGGTGGGTTTCGGCCTCTCTCTGACGAGGCCATAGAGTTACACAGGGGTTTGAGCCTTTTTCTTGGAGAAGGAGCTAGTGAGGCCAACCCTTATGCAGAAATGGTGCCACAGGGATCCTGCCAAGGACAGCACAGCAGGTAAAATCCCAGGTCTCAGGAAAAAATACATAGGCGTGTGACAGTATATTGTGATGCTTTTAATGTCAGAACCGATGGTGGCATAGGCATAGTTCAAGACATATGTATTTAGTGGTATGATTATGTTCCAACTATTTCTAGTGCTACGGAGTTTTTGAAGGGAGCCACAATATTGAACAGGCAGAAGGCTTAGAAAGGGGTCCACCGGATGGCCTGTGATACCATTAAATCCGGAACACTTGTAAAGTCACATACCCGGCTGCCACTGCTGTCAGGGTTGCAAAGGCGGTTTTGCTGCACAGCGTTGCAGCATCCCGTTTGTACCGGCCCACAGCTTAGCCCTGTGTAGTGTAGCCCAAGCCACCCCAGCGATTAGACGGACCTCGGCTGCAAACACATAGAGTATTCTGCTCTGCTGGTGAACTCAGCTCCCAGACAGGGCGACTTATATATTGACATGTGCCATGGGTATGGTTGGCATGTGTGTCTGGAGATTTCAGACTTATGCAGAGCAAAAAAAAAAAAAAAAACCAACAAAAGAAAAAGGATGTAAGGCTTTGTTTAACCGAGCATTAATTATGCAGATACTGGAAGATTTCTAGTTCCTTTCACCACTTTTACTCAGAATTTAGATTCTACTGGATACACTTAATTTTTTAAAACCCTTTACATTTTGCAGTTTACACATTTGCATAGCGTAGGACTACTGTCAGGAACATATATCTGCAGATCTGGGGCATGAGCTGTTCTCATCATTTCAGTGGGATGGAGAAGAGAAAACAGTTCAAAAGAGGAGGATGGGGGAAGGGAAGCATTTTCATATTTTTTTTGAGGAATCATAAAGACACAGAGGCAAATGTGTCAATCATGAGACATATTTCTCTCTTTAATGTCGTCAGGAATACAAAAGTTCACAGAGCACATGTGTGAGAGGGTGCTGCGCTGCCTTGACTACATGATCTGCATGATACATGTCAGAAGATGGGAATGTTGCTATGGCAATTCTTCCCTTTCCTGAATACTAAGTTGATGAAGAAGCTGGTCCACAATCAGGCAGGCTCACTTATGAACTTGCCTGCTTGGAGGTGCTAAATACTATTTATAATTTCTCTTGAAAGGAGACATCGTTTTATGCTCTGGCCTCTTAAGGTCCCGTGTCCCAGTCCTCCTATATTCCCAAGGCTTCTGTGATTTGGAAGCTGCTGAAGGCAGAGGTTTAACTGAATTTTGTGCTGAAGACTGTTGGGGTTTTCCCTCAGCTTATACAGTGTCCTTCAATTTCCAACTTACTAAGACAGCAACAGACGGATGGGTCTTTCTGCATTTCCAAAAGCCGTATTGCTGTTCTATAAAGTTCTGGATCAAGTAATCCATAAATCCTTACTCCCAGTCTGCAGAGGAGTAGCCTGTTCCCATTTACACTTCCCCCTGGCAGGACAGCGAAAGAGGGACTGGAAGCCTCTTTGTTCCCCCTACCAACTTTTTAGCTTAGAGCCTGTCCTGTCCTTGCTTGTACTATCGAGCCTTTCTCACTGTGCTGTGTGGGTACTGTGATGGGAAAGTGATGCCTTTACCACTGGCTCTCCTAATTGCACCTTTTATTTCCCTTAGAAATAATATTCTGGTTTGCTTCCTGTCCTAAAAACCTGTATAGCGCTGCTTTGTGGAACGAAAGCAACTGGCAGCTCCATTGCAGAGGTGGCAAACTTCAGTAGATGCAATGATTCTTGTATTACAGTGTTTCCCGTTGTCCAGGTTGTATCATATTTTCTAGTAACAGGCTCTGATTTCTGTTATTTTCCTTTTACCTAACTTTCCTTTTGTAGACTGGAATATTCCCTGCTAGGAAAATTCTACATGTTTGATTCAGGCTAAATGCTGGGGGGAAATTTTCTAAGATGGCTCAGGCACTCCAAAAATGAAGATAAGGAAAACAGACTGTATTGTCCATGTTAAAAAAAGTTCCTTCAAATTACTTGATCACATTGGCTTTATTTTGGGCTTTTTTTCTTTCTTTTTTTTTTTTTTTTTTTTTTTTTCAGGGGGGGNTTTTGTCAGGGTGGATACTGCTGTATGGGCCATAAATCAGGCAGGACAGCATAGGAAGAGAAAGATGGGAAATCTGAAGTTCGGCAGAACTGGGTGCTCTGCTTATGTGTGTGGTGCTGGGTAAGTTACTTAATTTTACCACTTCACAGTTGGCGAGTAACTTTTTTTATAGTTTGAAACATTTATTTAGCACCTCCCATGGGCTCTAAAAGTACTAAAACAAATGAGTTCTGCAAGAGAGCAAGAGCAAATGAGCAAGGCAAAAGGCATCATAGAAAATTATAGCAGTGTATATAGCAAATCACTCCAATACCCACCTCAAACAGAGAAGGTACCCAGCATATGGATTCATTTGATGCTTCAGTGTCCGGTTATAGAGTAACAAAGCCAAGGGAAAATATAACAATCTGTCATGTGGAGAAACATGACCAAAACAGCAATAAAAGAGAAATTTTATGTCAGGTTTAATATGTGTGCACGAATTCCAATAAGACCTACCAAACTCTCTCAAACAAGTCACAGGTTGGTGTAGATGAAGAGGCACCTGCAAATAGTGGACATCTTTGGGAAGTGCAGGAGCAGGTGCTCCCTAGAGAAATGCGCCTTCCTGATGTCGCATTCATTTGTTCTCTGTAGGAACAAGAAATAAATGGAAGAATTTCAAATTTAAGGCTTAAATGCATATGCAGGCATAATTTAGACCCCTCCCAAAATTTCAGTGACTTAATGAATTTTTTTGTGCCTGGTTTCTACTGTACTTGTCAAGAGAGCATTGCTCAGTCCAGCTGGTCTGAGGTTTTTTATACCCATCTGACTCAGAGGCAGGGCTTCAAACCACAGTGGCCGATACAGAGACGTCAAAAAGTTTCCACAGTGCAAAGGACATAGGAGTGAAAAGCCTTTACTTAGGGGGATTAACACAGCGAGGACGCTTAGCAGTTTGCAACCACCCAGACCCAGCATTCATAAACTATGCTCTTTCTTCTTTCTTTTCCATCTGAGCTCATTTTGTTTCCAGAGATTTAAAGGACAAACTTGAGAAGCCACCCCTGCTGCAGGTACTTTCCACGTTACTGAGTGAGCAGGCCAAGAAAAACAGCAGAGGAAGATAATTTTTCTACAGTATTCTGCACCAGCTAGAAAAGATGATGAACCGCAGCAGAAGGTTCACTGACAATTTTAGTGTACAGCGCAGCTCACCCTTCACCCTGCTGAAGAGGGACCAGCGTAGAATCATAGAATGGTGTAGGTTGGAAGGGACCTTGAAGATCACCTAGTTCCACCCCCCCTGCCATGGGCAGGGACACCTCCCACTAGACCAGGTTGCTCAAAGCCCCATCCAGCCTGGCCTTGAACACTTCCGGGGATGGGGCATCCACAACTTCCCTGGGCAACCTGTTCCAGTGCCTCAACACCCTCAGAGTGTGAAAAAGCATACACTGCTTTCTGATGGGCAGCACTGCCATGACTGCAGGCTGCGATGCTGTGCTGCACCTTACCCAGAGCAGGTGTGGATGCCGCATCTGGAAGGACTGAAAAACTTAGATTTCTCTGTTCAAAGAGAAGCTTTTTCCTCATGCTGCCAGCTGCTGTCTGTGATCGTGAAGCATCGTCTGGGACATGACCATGAGAGCTTTCTGAGCTGTGCTGTTTGCAGGCTGCCTGCCTCTAGTAACAGCATCACTACTCCTTTGCTTTCCCCACTGAAGCTGAGAAACACTTGCCTGTCCCTGGAAGAGCTCCTCAGCATTCACGGCCATGAAAAACCACAAGATCTGGAGTAAAATGAGATTTATTCAGAAAGAGAGTGTGAATCCAGTTAGAGCAAAATAAACAGTCTACATGACACATTTCTTTCCCACCTCTGAAGAAGCTAATCTAGCTAATCCCTTTGTGTTGTAACAGGAAAATAATCGATACCTTACAACTCCCCAGCCAGTACCGGAGGACGCAGGCAAGCAAACACCAGCTGTCCGGGCCTCCAGCCCATCCAGCTCGGCGTCTGGTCCTGTGAGCCAGCAGCTCCCTCCGGTGCGTCCTCAAACTTTCTGCTGTGGTGCCTACATGCACTGACTTGGGGCCACGGCTCATTTTCTTATTCCCAAATAAGCATTCTGCTTTGCCGCCGTGATGCGAGTTTCCTAAATAAGAAGAAGTTCTGGGAAAGAGATCTTCCTGTGTGCCCTCCAGAGGAGACAGTCATTTCTTTCGGCAAGCCTGGCGTTCCCACAGGCTGCACTGACATCCTGTGGCTCCATTTCCCCGCCTGGAAGGAACATGAAGGGACAGCTTCACCCTGATCACCAGTCCCCTCCACATCCCCCCTCTGCTCCCCGTGGGTCACCGATGCCCCAGCCAAACCCTCCGGCACTGGCTGCGAGGGGAAGGGACACCTGCGCCCTTGGTGACACCAGTGCTGGCTCCTGCCCACCATGCCAGGCTGGCAGCATCCCAGGACCTGACCTCACTGCAGCCCCACTTGCCCAGACACCGCAGGCCTGCAGAGCAAGTGACCATGTGTGTCGTGTCACCCCTCCCCCCTTTTCGGCATCCCCTGAATCACTGCACACAGCAGCAGGGCAAGGATGAGCTGTAGTGAGCCATCGTTGGGTGGGGTGTTGCTGGAAGGGCAGGGGCTTTTTTAAGGGAAGACTGATGAAAATCCCTCACACCCCCCCTCGACCTCTGTCCGCTGGGACTCCAGGTAGAGCCGGGACGGCACTCACGACACAAATTCAGGGCACCGACCCCTGCCATGGGGCGCCCCGGTTCTGCAGCCAGCTGCATCCCCCAGCCCAGGCTCAGACACTGCACCAAGTAGCACCCAGCCCCATCAGAAGTAGGGTTTAATTTTACCTTCCCCTGGGGAATAGCGTTAATCTGTAACTTTTTAGGCATCACTCGATCAGCTGAATAACAGCTATTAGCTTTGGACTCTAGGCATTTTTATGAGATATTAGTTCCAGGGCTTGTGGTTTGGCATAGAAAGCATATTATTCACACACAAAACAACTGCATTAAAATAACATTAGGAATCTGGCTTAAACTGACAAAACCTAGGAAACTCGGAATTAAGGCTGAAAGTATGTCCTTAACTCACCCACCACGTGCCTGGTACGTCAGACCCACCAGCTGCGGCCCCTGCCACCTCCGGCTGAGCCGGGATCCCACCCCACTTCCAGGGAGCAAACAGGGCTGCACCTTGACTGTGGTCCCACCGCCCCCAGGGAGCAATGACCTGTCTTTGTGCCGTGGAGACCTTTGTCCAGTCAGACAAGGTTTGGGACTTAAATGTAACGCAGCTTTTTTCTGTGAGTGTCTGGTGACAGAGCTGGGTTTCCTCCCCTGACCACCACCACCGTCGTCAGGGCAAAAACTGCTGAAAAGGCAATGCGGGCTGAGGAGAAGCTTGTCCAGTGTGTGGTCAGGGCTAAGACATGAGCTGGACAAGAAAATCCACATGGTGCCTTGCTTTGACCTGCCCTTGATTTGCTTTGATTGATCAAAGTACCGCAGCCAGAATGACATGTGGCCGGGCCAGCGACTGCCGGCACGTGCCGAGGACGGCGCTCGGCAGCAGAGGCTGGATGGAGGTAACGCCAGCCCTGAGAGAAGCAAACGGGCCTTTCTGAAACCTGCCGGGGGAAAATCCTGGGCCCAGAAAACACCTTCTAAAGTTCACTTTGTGGATCGCTTACTGCAAGGGGACTGAGGCCAAGAAGTAATGTGGGGACACAGGTTGCTGTTAGCGGAGCTGAAGGAAACTCGTGCACCAGCTGTGCCGAAGGGTTGCACTTTCACAGGGCCTTCGGTCAGTGGAAGCCATGCCGCACATCAAGAAATTTGTGTTACAGCATCCACTGGCTGAAAAACAAGGGGGGGTCCCTAAAAGGGCCGTGCAGTGGGTCAAAAAGTATCAGTGCTGGGGGCGTTCCGAGTCCAAACCTGCTGTGCTCCCGTTTTACTCCCAAAGCTCTGCCCTTGGTCACGGGGCACAAACATCAAAATGCTCATCTGTCCGCTGGCTTTCTGGCAGGTGTATCTGCACCTTGGAAAAGGTGATCTCAGCTGAAGCTTGGTTGCTGCAAAATCAAACAGACAAAAGCCTCAGTGTTATCACAGCTCACAGCCTGCAGGAGAAGGATCACCACCCAAGGAAGGACCAAGCTGCCCGCTCCCAGTGACAGGCCGGCATGGCTCACTGCAAGATGGTTTTTTTTTCCTCTGTGGCCAAGTATTTGCCAGCAGTTTGCAGTAAAATCAGCTTCTCTGAAAGCGTGTTTGAAATCAGCTTCACTTCTGCTCTACCTGTTCCTTCTATTTATAAGTTCTGCCATTTTGTAGGAAACAACCTATGTTCATACATGAGGCATCTCTCATGGATAAACCACATTAAAGAAGAAAAAAACAACAGGAGGTAGCAGCCAAAAAAAAAAAAAAGTATTCAGATTGCAAGGTTGTCACACTGCTCAGTTAAAAGGAGTGCACCTTAACCATAGTGGGTGCGATTTCTTCCTCTCAGTGAGGTGAGAAAGACATTTGCTTTTCCCATCTTGGAAGCAAAACAAATAGAATAATTATTTCCTTTCCCAGCAAAGGCCAACACAGCTGAACTTCGCTCTGCGCTTTTTACTTGTGCTCCATAAACCAACACATTCCCTTGCTGGCTGGCATTTGCAACAGACCGCAAACACAGTACTACACCTGGCACCAAATTTGTGTTTCAGGTCAGAATTGAGACCTTCTGGTGATAAGATGAAGGGTGGTTGTTCTCTGGACATCCTGTCCCAGAAAGGCTGTAGCTAAATTTACCATAGAATAATTCCAGTTTAATTCTTAGGAGGTCTTTGAAAGAAAAATAACTATTTTGCTTGTTGTGGAACAATTCTCCTAATATAATCTGGGGCCCAAGCACCAGGCTTCCTTGGTCTTCTTTTAAAGTTGCTGCGTGTCTCCGTGTTTCTCAGAGTATAGCCACTGCCACGGGTACTCACTGCTTCTGAAAGGCAGGTCCGAAATGAGTGGGCACTGCACGACATGGGGTCTGTGTCCACAACATGCAAGCGATGACCGTGTGTGAATAAGCCCTAATCCTCTGCTGTGCTTCCGAAAGAAAAAAAGCTGAGCCTAAAAATAGCAAATAGCAAAATCTCCTCCGTATTAGGCTCACCTTCTGCCACAGAGCCACCGTGACCTGTTACAGAGCAAATTCCACTTCCCGCAGCTGCAAGGTGCTGTGCGGTGTGGTGCCTCCCCTGCACATGAGCATACGGTCATCCTCTGGATTTCATGAGACAGATGCTCAGAGCTGTGCCAGTGGGTGCGTGCGGGATGGAAAGTACATGCAGATGTACACATACATGCAGTGCATGTACAGAAAATGATAGAAAATAGGCCAGGATGTGTTTTCAGGTGCGACCTGGAAGGATCTCTTATCTTGCTCGTGCCCATCTGCAGCTCCCACAAATAATTTTTTATCAGAAAATGGAAAGAGGTTGAGACTGCAGGTGTGCGCATCTTATTAAGTACACTGTGCCCCTTTAAAAATATGGTTGAAATGGCAAGTGATGTTTCCATATTAAGGAAGGCTTAAGAATGACTGACAAGATCCGCTTTTGCAGCTCTTATTTCTGCCAATCAAATCACTGAGGACAAGACTGAATAGTGCATATTTAGAAAATGTATTTTTAAAGTTGGGCTTTGACTGAACAGTAACTTCATGAGAAAGTGAAACCTCCCATTCCCAACTAGCTGTGACTGAAATACAGCAAAAGAAACAGGAAAAAAAAAAAAAAAGGGCATAATAAAGAAACAAAGCTGCAAAACAAAAAAGCAGATTTGCCAGATGTGCACCAGTACCCTACACTCTCTTCTCAGGCTTGGGATCAAAGCTGTGTGCTCATAGCCAAGGGCTGCGATCAGAAGGGATAGGCAAGGAAGGAGTGGTGGTGGAGTAGCCCTGTATGTTAGGGAGTGTTTTGATTGTCTTGAATTTAATGATGGTGACAATAGGGTTGAGTGTTTATGGGTAAGAATCAGGGGGAGGGCCAACAAGGCACGTGTTATGGTGGGAGTTTGTTATAGACCACCCAACCAGGATCAAGAGGCAGACAAAATATTCTATAAGCAGCTGGGAGAAGTCTCACTATTACTAGCCCTTGTCCTCATGGGGGACTTCGATTTACCAGATATCTGCTGGAAATACAACACAGCAGAGAGGAAACAGACTAGGAGGTTCCTGGCATGTGTTGAGGCTAACTTCCTGACACAGCTGGTGAGGGAGCTGAGTAGGGAAGGTACCCTGCTGGACCTGTTGTTTGCAAACAGCGAAGGAATTGANAGGACTTGTGGGTGATGTGAAGGTTAGAGGCCATCTTGGACATAGTGATCACAAAATGATAGTGTTTTCAGTTCTTGGAGAAGTAAGAAGGGGGGCTTAGTAGAACTGTCACTTTGGACTTTGGGAGGACAGACTTTGGCCTGTTTAGGAGACTGGTTGACAGAGGCAGTACTGAGGGGAAAGGAGTCCAGGCAGGCTGGACAGTCTTCAAGAAGGAAATCTTTAAGGCGCATGTGTGCCCCATGTGCCGAACGACAAGCCAGTGGGGAAGAAGACCAGCCTGGCTGAACAGAGAGTTTTGGCTGGAACTCAGGAAAAAAATGAGAGTTTATGACCTTTGGAAGAAGGGGCAGGCCACTCAGGAGGACTACAAAGAGTTCATGAGGTTATACAGGGGGGAAATTAGAAAAGCCAAAGCCCAACTAGAACTTAATCTGGCTACTGCGTAAAAGACAATAAAAAGTGTTTTTATGAATAAGCTAGCAACAAAAGGAGGGCTAAGGAGAATCTCCATCCTTTATTGGATGCAGGGGGGAACATAGTGACAAAGGATGAGGAAAAGGCTGAGGTATTTAATGCCTTCTTTGCCTCAGTCCTTAATAGTAAGACCAGTTGTTCTCTGGGTACCGAGCCCCCTGAGCTGGAAGGCAGGGAGGGGGAGCAGGATGAACCCCCCATAATCTAAGGGGCAATGCTTAGCGAGCTGCTACTCCACTTAGACACAGACAAGCCTATGGGACTGGATGGGATCCACCCGAGGGCACTGAGGGAGCTGGCAGAANAGACAAGTCTATGGGACTGGATGGGATCCACCCGAGGGCACTGAGGGAGCTGCCAGAAGCGCTCACCAAGCCACTTTCCATCATTTATCAGCAGTCCTGGCTAACCGGGGAGGTCCCAGTTGACTGGAAGTTAGCAAATGTGACACCCATCTACAAGAAGGGTCAGAAGGAGGATATGAGGAAGTACAGGCTTGTCAGTCTGACCTCGGTGATGGGGAAAGTTATGGAGTAGATCATCCTGAGTGCCATCACATGGCACATACAGGACAACCAGGCAATTAGGCCCAGTCAGCATGGGTTCATGAAAGGCAGGTCCTGCTTGACTAACCTGACCTCCTTCTATGACAAGGTGACCCACTTAGTGGATGAGGGAAAGGCTGTGGATGTTGTTTACCCGGACTTTAGAAAAGCCTTTGATAACATTTCCCACAGCATTCTCCTGGAGAATCTGGCTGCTCATGGCTTGGATGGGCATACTCTTTGCTGGGTAAAAAAATGGCTGGGTGGCCAGGCCCAAAGAGCTGTGGTGAATGGAGTTAAAACCAGTTGGCAGCTGGTCACAAGTGGTGTTCACCAGGGCTCAGTAATGGGGCCAGTTCTGTTTAACATCTTTATCAACAACCTGGATGAGGGGATAGAGTGCACCCTCAGTAAGTTTGAAGATGACACCAAGCTGGGTGGGAATGTTGATCTGCTTGAGGGTAGGAGGGCTTTACAGAGGGATCTGGACAGGCTGGATTGATGGGCTGAGACCAACTGTGTGAAGTTCAACAAGGCCAAGTGTCGGGTCCTCCCCTTGGGTCACAACAACCCCACACAGCACTACAGGCTGGGGGAAGAGTGGCTGGAAAGCTGCCTGCCAGAAAAGAGGTCTTTTTCTGCCAGGTTGGGGGTGTTGGTCGATAGCCAGCTGAATATGAGCCAGCAGTGTGCCCAGGTGGCCAAGGCAGCCAACAGCATCCTGGCTTATATCAGAAATAATGTGGTGAGCAAGACTAGGAGAGTGATTGTCTTGATGTACTCAGCACTGGTGAGGCTGCACCTCGAGTACTGTGTTCAGTTTTGGATCCCTCACTACAAGAAAGACATTGAGATTCTGGAGCGCATCCAGAGAAGGGCAACAAAGCTGGTGAAGGGTCTGAAGAACAAGTCTTATAAGGAGCAGCTGAGGGAACTGGTGTTGTTCAGCCTGCAGAAAAGAAGGCTGAGGGGAGACCTTATCACCCTCTACAAATACCTGAAAGGAAGTTTTAGCAAGGTGGGTGTCTGTCTCTTCTCCCAAGTAACAAGCAATAGAACAAGAGGAAACAGCCTCAAGTTGCACCAGGAGAGATTTAGATTGGATATTAGGAAAAAATTCTTCACCAAAAGAGTTGTCAAGCATTGGAACAGGCTGCCCAGGGAAGTGGTTGAGTCACCATCCCTGGAGGTATTTAAAAGACATGTAGATGTGGTGCTTAGGGACATGGTTTAGTGGTGGACTTGGTAGTGTTAGGTTAACGGTAAGGCTTGATGATCTTACAACACCAACGATTCTGTGATTCTAACACTTTCCTCCTACTCTGTCTCCCACCCACATCTCAGCTCTTCATCAGTTCCCTCCCTCTTCATCTGCTCTTGCTGCCAGGTGGTCTGGCAGTCCCTTATCCCGGCCTCAAAGGGCTCTGCAGTACGGGGGATTGGAAAACAAACCATATTCTCCTCCTGAGCCAAGCAGGTAGGTCCCCAGGTGCCTGCCCTCATTAGGGAGATTGCTTTGGGAGCTGGATCCAGCTGGCAAAGGTTTCTCATTAGGATGGCAAGGCTGAAAACGTGAAGCTGGAGGGAAGCTATGTAGTTTTGGAGTGGAGGTTACCTTGAGGCTGGGGTTAAAGAGGTGGTGGTAAGATTTATTTACTTTATTTTTATTTTAGCTTAGCGTTGTGGGATTTTGTTAGTTACAGAAGTGGCACCACATTTTGCGTGTGTTCAGGTTTGCTTGGATTTCCCCCTTTATCTCCCCTTGCTCTACAGGTGTTATAATCTTGCAAGTGTTAAATTTTGACTGGTTCTAGCATAGACTAGGGACAGGAAAAAGCTTGGTTTAGGGCTGCTTGAGTCTGGATCTTGTGCAACGTGTGGGAGTTGTGCTCCAGCTATTTTTCTGGTAAGTATATGAGGAAAGGCAGGGAGAGTAGGCAGAGCTCAGGCTCTGCTTCTTTTTCTGCTAGCAAACAGCATAGCTCTGGCAGAAGAAAAAGGATTTGAAGTGTTGAGCTGACATGGTAAAGCTACGGGCAGCTCCTGACGGCATCTTCTCTTTTAGAAATACCACAGATATGTGAGAAGGTGATCGAGAAGATGGGCTGCTGCTCCTGCCCTTTTGACTGGAAAGAGTAGATACCAACAGAATACAAATAGGAGAAAGAAATTAGATGCAGGACAGTTACAAAAGCTTTAAGGGTCTCAAGTCCTTGTGTTTCAGGTCTGTCAGCCCTCCAGAAGGTCTGTCTTGTTTAATGTGGTTAGCCAGTCCCCTATGTGACAGCTCACCTGTGTAGCTGCTAAGAAGCTTTTACAAAATGCACTTTATTTGGCCAGTTATAAGCTCTGCAGTGCTCTTAAAACAGCACAATACTTACTCATTGGAATTGTTGGGCCAGCTGGACCATTATGTATACAGCCACACGCCTTCCCAGAAGTGGGTAAGGCGTGTGTTTGCACATCCAAGGAAGCTTTGCTTGGAGTGCAACTCCACCGTGAGGCTTCTCTCCCCCTTGACTTTGTGTACAGAAGGAGAGGTGTTCTGTGTAATTCAGCCAAAAATCGCCGAACTCTGCTCTCCGTACATTTCAAAGGATCAGTGAGTCTAACAGCTGCATTTATTTAGTGATAAATGGTGATAAACTCTAGCTGAGGTAGCTATCGACTGTTAAGACAACATCCTTGTGTCTGTTGGCTCCTTTTGTCTCTTATTCCACTCTTTGCACTGATGGCATCTGCCACATCCAGTGTTGTCTGGGTGCCAGATGACCGTGTGATCTACCCAGCTAATCTCTTTTCAGTGATGAACAGCTATAGCTGCTGCTGGCTGCATATGGCAGGTCAGCAGCATTCACCTGGTTACATGTGGTGAATCTGCATTGCAGCTACTGTTTGCTAAAGAACATACTTGAAAAGAGGAGATTTAAGAAAAAAGAGAGGGGGGGCCCTCGCACACAAGTGAAATAATATTGGGGAAAAACTAGAGGAGTCTCTTAGCCCTCAGCTCTGTAGCCTAGTTCGGCTAAGGGCATAGGAAAGCTGGGCAAACACAAACGAACTGCCAAACTTTGAAATTAGCCCACCTCATCCATCCCTATTTCCTTCCATTGCGGGGAGGCTGAAAATCTCCATGAAGAAAAATTATGATCATTGAGTCACTCCAATAGCTGCGATCCTGGCTGCCTGCCCCTGCCAGCCTGCTAAGCAACTTGTATGCTAATGTTTGGATTTTAGTGGTGGGAAATGAATGTCAGGCTGTACTCTCTTCACGCACCGTTGGGCTGTGCTTATGGTCGCTCTTGGCAGCACCAAATGATTAAACAGATAAAACCATCAGTCTTTTTATTTCCAAACATTAACCTAACTGCTAATAAAGCACAGCCCGTGTCATCCTTATGGACTTTGCAGAGCTGAGTCACATTAAAAACAGGATCTGAATGCTGGAAAAAGCCTCATACTCCTTTCCTGTGCCGAGAGGCAATACCTCTCTGTGGGCAGAGCTTGCCTTGGAGAGCTCTGCCTCGGGGTTGTAGTGCAAGAGCTGTGTGGGGAAGCTGGCAGGGCTGGGCTGTGACTGCCAAGGGAAGCAAGGAGGCTGTGACCCCCGTGCTTCAGCATGGGCACAGTGGGCTGCTGTGCTGGTGCCCTGGATGGATGGATGGGTGGCTGCATCCCTGCCCCTCCTCTCCCTCCCAGCACTCAGCAGGCATCTCCTCTCAGCCCCCAGGTGGGTGGGGAAGGTTTGCCAGACCCCAAAGCAGAGGAAATGGAGTGATTCTCCCTCCTGGTGGACTTTGCCATCTGTGGCTGAAGATATTTTTCCCCACACGTCTCCAGCGAAACTGGCGGAGTTCTGTAAATTCATTATGTCACAGAGGAATCTGTTTAATCAGCTGCCTTTCCCTGGAGGCACTTTACACTTAATGAGAGACATGATGGAAGGAATCAAAATCGGTTTACGCGAGTTTAGCCTCAAACCCTCCAGCTGATGTATTACTGAGCGCACTGTAATTTAGAGGAGCAAACGGAGGCACTGAGCAGTTCTCGCCCTGTCTGCGTGGGTCAGTGGTGGAGGCAAGAAGTGAAGCCTTGAGCTCTGGATTGCGTCATTCCTTTCCTAGGTGTTATCACGATGTCTTGATTGTGATCCGTGCTCCTGTTACAACTTGGCAAGCACTCTTAACCCCAGTGCAGTTTGCCAGTTACGCAGTAAGGCATCTCCTAGTTTAACTTATTTATATATGAGTATACTAATTTAAAAAGCAGCCAAATGAGAAACATTGCATGTATGTGAGAAGGACACCGGGAACTTTGTGAACTAGATAAATAGTGGGACCATAGAGATGGAATATGAATAATTTCAACTTTAGGTTCGAAAACCATTATAAAAAAACCTTCACATGTAAAGTTAGGGTAGAAAGAAAGGGCACTTAGTTGTTTTCTCTGCTTGCTCACTTTCCCCAGTTGCCCACACTATGCCTAGTCTTTTCAGTTAACTTGTACCCTGCCTTCTTGGTGTGACGGGACAACCCGATGTAGCAGCTTGCCCACTACCTGGTTACGTGTAGAGGTGCAGAGTCCTCAGGAAAGCTCACTCTGAAGGACTCTCTGTGGATCTGCACGTGATGTTGTGTCCTTAGAAACATGCGAAGTATTTTTTTTACTGTAAAATAATTCCTGTTCCAGTACCTCATTAGCTTTCACCTTTTAGCTTTTTTTTTTTTCCTCCCTGAGTAAATAAAGACTAAATTATTTGGAAGTGAATTTTCCTGCAGCATAATTGCTGTGCTAGCAACAGCCGAGCGTTTTCCACAGAGCAGGGGACCAACACCCTCTGCAGGGAGGGGAAGGGAGGGTGGTTTGTTTGGTTCTCTCAAGCAATGGCCGCCGGAGCCAGCGCTCACCGCAGAGACGGACTTTTTGTGAAACCAGCCTGGGAGCTGGGGGGGCACCAGCAGCACCTATTGCCCCTCAAGCACCTTTCAAAGAGAGAGCCAAAAATGAAAACCTTTGAACTGGTTGGCTGCTTTTTGACCCGCTCTGAGTCCTGGCAGTCTTAATGTTGAGCTGTCGTATATTATGAAGGTACTGTCCAAAATCACACCCCAGAGTCGTGTTTATTGAAAAAAGTGCAATTTTGCAAGGATAAATCTATTAATTTATGTCCCAAAGCATCTGTGATAGGTCTTTTCTCTGTGGAGGTCTACTATAAACTAGTGGTTTATTATTCATTTATGTACAGATTATAATACACTTCTGTGTAATTGCACATGTCTTGAATGTAGATATTTAGATTTTGTTACGGCTAAAACATATAGTTTGTTTGTGTTAACTTTATAAGAGATATACCTTGGAATAAAAATAGCATTTTCTGAAAAACGAGATGTAATGGATAGTAAAGTAGATGTATATTCATCACACTTATTTTACTTTCAGCTGTTATAATTGATAGTCTATAAAATGTATACATATGAGGTTTTTTAATATAAATATGGGTTTGTGAGAGTGCCGCTTACCGTCAGTCTGTAACACATTATTTAGAGATTATTTATGGGCTGTTGGTATCTTTCCCACTTTTTTTTTTTTTTTTAAGTTGAAAAGGACTGAAGGGTAAAATACAATTTAGCACGGGATTGGTTTTTACATCAGCTAGTTTTACATGAAATACTATTACAGTATTAAAGAATTGCATTGTCATCTCTTGCTGTGAAGTTGCATTATGTTCTGTAGCCTTGGCTCACTTATTAATCCTTCAATAACACACACTTAATTGTTCAGCAAATGACACAACATATGAAGAAATAATATCTACGATGTGATTTATATCTCTTCGGGCAAAGACACTGAGAACTGGATCATCTGCCTTCGCTTATTATACTGCAACACAGGAACAGCCAAAGGATCTGAAAACTGTGGCCAGTTGGGACACACTGAAAATACTTACCCTGGAAACAAAAGGTACATCTGCTCTATCCGTCAGGCACAAGTCTGAATTGCTCTCAATGCATCTCACGTGTTTAGTTTTAACATACCCATTCTGTGGTGGAGAGGACCTTTGAGGCTCTGAGCTTGGGTGCACTGGGCAGATCAAGCGTGGTGTGATCACCAAAGCCCAGCACAGTTGCCGTACACTCACTGTAGGGAGCAGGGGTGTGCAGCCAAATAAATCCATTCTGACTCTGGTGGGATATACATACATTGAGCCAGCAGGACTTCTAGGGGGAGAAGGAAGAGGAGGGTGCGTATAGAGAAGTGATTTTTACAGCTGGTAGGGTTTCCCGCTATGAGTCTACCTGGAATAGTGAAGCCACCTGCCAATGCAAGCATTAGTCCACCGCTTTCTAGAAACTGGGTAGAAGTGGTGCAGAGCAGAGTCCGCTAGAAATAGTTTTTAACAGCTAATTCTCCCACAGCAGAAAGATTGCATCCAGTCCAGTCCCAAGCTTTGGCATACCAGACTTCAAATACACATGTATTAAAGATCAACTGCTGCAAAGATCAAGTAAAAAAACCTGCAGTATGTAGATTGTGTGGCTCATTATGATTACATTTCGTTTTGTTTCCTGCTCTCTACCTTGAAGGATAAAGGGTACAGATCTTCTGGTGCAACCTGCTATGGAGGGTAGAACCAGTTCAGTCCGTTTGTTCTCCTTCAGCCTCCAGAAACAGCTGAAGAGCAGAAGCCTGGTCTCCACCATGTTCCCTGGGTGCGTGCATCTTTTTTTTTTTTTTTTTAATTAGTTCAAACTCACAGTATTTATTTTTCCTCCAACTCCACCGCACCCATTTCTCTTGCCTTTTCCCAAAGTAATTAATTTAAAAAGAAACATGTTTTTAGCAAAAGGAATTTAGAAGATAAATAGGACTGTTTTCCTTCCCTGCAAGTAAAACAGGCTCTGATGTGTGCCTTACACATTTCACATCATCAAGGCTTTAATGATGTTGCATATTAGCATTTTGCATTTGTGGCACTCTGACTTGCCATATCTTTCATGTTTATTTGAATTCTTCCTCTGTGCCATTTTTTTTCCTATCCCCCTCTATTTCTGATCTTTTTAGTTTGCCAGGCAGAAAATAAGCACCCTTTATAGGCCAAATTGAAATATCACATGGGTATTTTATGAATTGCATGAAATACTATCCCTGGAGGGTGCCACTTGGAAAGTGTTAAGGAAGTGATAGCCTCGTTCCACAAAGACGCTAAGAGGCAGAGTCCTCACAGACAGTACAGCTCAACTGCTGTTAAGAGGGCATTCCCAAGCTCAAACCTTGTGTGCTATCTGCACAACTTATGGTACTTACACCGCATGGCCGCAGGCTGTGTTCTGGAGACCTCTGAAGGGAAAAGTCCAGGCACACTTGCCACCTTAATGTGTGTCCAAGGTGGTCTGGACGAGTCGGGCACAGGCAGACTATATTTCAGCCCGGTAGCAGATGCAGCAAGGCCTGCTCTTCATCTGTGGAGTATGGCTGGTCCAACGTACCCACAAGATACACAGTGGAGTTGAAAGATGACGGTGCAGAAGGAAGGTTGGAGGGGTAGATGACAGAACTTGCCATGCTCTTCACCTCATGGTGGCCTCGGACATAACAGGGCTTAAAAACCTTTCCAGGCTCCTTGCCTCAGTTTATGAGAGTCTCTGAATCCCACCGAGAATCCTTTATGCTGATGATTTTGTTGATTAATCTGCTCAGGTCCTAAATGTTACTGTTCTAAATTACCAAGCTGCGTGGTTATGAAGAACCAATAGAGCGAGGGTCTCTTGCTTAATGGGACTCAGACACACAACTGCATCGTACTTATGTTTCTATGGGAAGCAAAAGTGAAGAACCCTTTGCTTACAAAATGGTAGAAAAACAGAAATGAAGAGCCATGAGGAAATGTCTGGGAGCTGCTGGCAGTACAGTTCAGGAAGGAAAGCAAGCACAGGGTGTTATGCGATTTCTGTGCATAGTCATCTGTCATACAAGCTACAAACCCTGTAGACCTTAAGGACATCTCTTCTGAGTTCTAAAATCCTTTAACTAATCTGAGTCATTTGCACAGCTGAACAGACTCAAGGTCTCTTAAGTAAATTGGAAATACCTGTAATTCTGCAGGAAATTAGGGAACAGTTAAGTAGTCCCAAAGCAGAGGAAGAAATAAAAAGGAGTCATAAAACTTCTGCTCTCTGGGAAAGCTCTGGGTGAAGATGACTTTCTAATAGAATTTTCTAAACTCTTTCAGTCTCACTTGGCTCCTGTCATACGGAAAAATTTTCGAAAAGCCAAAGCAAAAGGGTTCCATTTCAGCATTAATTGCAGTGTTGGGTTTTCTTAACTCTTTCCTAGGAAATAACTCACTGATGCACCATTTGCAATAATTAAATTACAGGCCAATTCTTTTGACTAATGTGACTCGGAAGACACAGGTTAAAATAGCATCTAGAAAATGTCTGAACAGCATACCTTATGGACGAAAACTTAGCATACATCTTGATGTTCACATTAATCAGAAAGCTGCTAACAGAGTCTATAGGCCTGTTATTATAATTTGCTATTTTTAAAATTCTCTGAAGTAATCAGAAAATCAACCAGCTCAACATCCCTAAAGTGAGCTGCTTCCCACCCACCAGCAGTGGCTGACTTCACTGTTGACATAAAAACCACGAAGATCTCAGCCTCGTACTCTGCCATGTAATTGTATCCTTAATTTTGGTCTTGTTGAAAGTCTGCTGGAAAACTGAGCTTGTGTGTCCTCATTAGAAGCAATTCATATGTAAATCATTTAAGATTTTTCTTTTTTTAACTTAAAGAAAGAAAGCGTCCCTGTGACTCAAACATTCTGCAGGCTCTTGCTCCTCTTGTGGCTCCCATGTGGCTGTGACTCCTGGAAAATCTGCTGTAGAGTGAGAGGGCTGCTGGCCACACTTTTCTTGCCATAGCTGCTGGAGAAAGCATCTGTCAAGAGATTTTTACCTTTTGTCCACCTTAGTTTAGTCATTGAAAGAGCATCATTTCATCTCATGTCGTCTTCTACGCGCTTGTGCCTGGCGTACACCCATGGAAGATGCTTCCCTCCTGTCAGTCAATAGTAGCCGTCTAGTTACCAACTTTTCTGCGTGTTGGAAGGCTTAACTTTTGCTCTTTTATGTGCAAAAATAAGCTGAAGTGGCAGCATAGCAGTAGTGGAATGACATCCCAGTGTTAAACTGCAATGACTTTGAAAAGGCATTAAATAAACAACAGTCAGATGAGTTCTCTGGACTTTTATCATTAAAACTGATGAAGCAGCATATGAGGTAACAGCCAAGGACTTGTCTAAGAGTACAACTTTGATAAAGTTTGGGCACCTATTTCTTCTGAATATATCTGGAGTTGGAAATGGAAGTTATCATAAATATGCTATTGAAAGTGTTGACAGCGATTTGAAGGTGTAAAGGAATATCGTGTCTTTACCATGAATTCTGTGCTTTTGAGTTGGATGAGCTGAGTCCCTCCGCAGTCTTAACTGCTCCTAAAATATAACGTCTGAGGTATTTGTCTCTAAGAAAGCTCAGTCTTTGTTGCTCATGAATGAATTTTAAACTATTGTTGAAGGTGTTTGGAGCTTCCCTTTGGCACCTTGTTATTGTAGATACATAAAAATGTAGACGAATGGGACTAGGTAGCAGATGATGAAATACAAGTTGATTAAAAACTGTTTGTCAAAACTCTGGTTTTTGTTTTATAAAGAATTCTACACGGAAAGGAAGGGGGGGAGGAATAAAGGTAGAGCCCAAGGTAATCTGGGAGGCAGGTAATTGTCCAGTTCATTGCAAAAGAAATCTTATAGCTGCTAGGAATCTGACCTGGTGCCCAGAAATGTGTAAAAGCACAGCTGGCCCTGTCTGGGCTGGAAATCAGCTTTAAGACTAATGGCAAAGACTTTATTTCAAGACAGTATTTAGCTTTAAAAAAAATGAATAGGGACTGCATGTTCCAAATGTCATCTGTCAATTTAACAAATGGCAACTATATACACATCTTAATGCCAGATTGCTGTTTCATTAGGCTCCTTGTGGGTTATTCCTCCTTGGTAGCTGGCGTTATGCTGGCTGGAGCAGCAGCAGTGAGGAGCCTCTGCCCTCCTGCCTTGCTGCTGCTCCTCAGCTACGCAGCGCAGCTCCTTGCTGCTTTCAGGGGGCAGCAGGAGAGAAAAGAGGGTGCAAAATGAAAAAAAAAAAATGTCGGGTGAGATTGGTAGGGAGGCACATTCCTCAATACAGTCGGGTTGAGCTCGGCACGGGACCAGACACAAAGATACCTTGGAGTTAGGTTTGTAACTACAGCCTCGGCGCAGGGGCAAGTGCCGATGGCTGCTGAATAGTGGTGCCCGATGGTGGTCCAAAATCCAAAATGAACAGGCAGGTGGCTTCAAATGGGAGCACTCTGTAGCTCTGCCGCAGGGTGTGCAGGAGGATTAAAGACTAAGACCTGCAGGAACGAAGTGAATAGACCTTCAGTACACCATGGTGAAGCGGGGCAAGCACTGAGGAAACACCCGTGGCACAGGGTTAAGGTGAAGATGGGAAAGAGCCCAAGCTGCTCCACTTGGCCCAGCTCCAACCCATCGCAATGTCATTTCCTAACTGCCCTCTGTGGCACAGCGGCACTGCAAGGACTCTGTAAATCTATAGGTAAATCTGTAGGTTGAAACTCCCTGAGCTACAGCTGCCCACAGCAAAGTTGCCAGATCTTCCCTGTGGTAAAAGTGCTGCCAAAGTGCCCTGCGTAATCAAGGTTTTGTTGTGACCGTGACTGAGAGCTTTCAGCATTCCCCGCTGTCCCTGGCAGCTCAAGCATCCTGATGGAGCTCCCTGATGGGATAAACATATTTAAATATTAAAATGTGCACTAAACAGGTATAGTTTTGAATGATTCATTCAGGCTGCTGCCGGTGCTGCCAGTACATGCGCTGCACAGTATGACCGGAAAGAAGTTGCAGAGAGTAAGAAAATGAATTTCTTAAAAAAGCAAGTGTTTGCTGTCTCTGGGGTCAGGTTTAGTAATAACAGGCTGGCCACTACGCAAGTGGAGGGTTTCCTTGCTGGGGAGCTCTGAGTGTAGGGGTGTGGCACAGAAGGGCAGCAAGGGAACTCTGTTCCCAGGCTACACCGACTTATTTGCTTGTACAACAGCATTTGGGGGAGTTCAAACTGGGATTTGTAAACCACAGGTAATGTGAACTACTCTCCCCCTGTCCCACAGCACTCCTGCTAGGAAGCTGCTTCTCCTCGGGAGAGTACCCCTGCTTGAGGGTGAGGGGCTCAGTAAATGAGGTGCCATATTCAGGACCTCACTGGGAGGCTTTTGGGAAGGGAAAACTGTGTTGGGTCCCCACAAACCCCTGGCGTGCATGCCGGCATGTCTGTGCAGAGGCAGCGGAGGGGGTCTGCTGGGGAGTTAGGAGCAGAGTTTACCATGAGTCCAGTCTCCTGCAACCTCCTCTTCTCCTTAAACCAGCTGATGGCCACGTGTGTCCATTTTTTTCAAGAAAAGCAAGGTTTGCAGCGAGAAGGTATGTACAAACATGTACTTCCTTATTTTCATTTTACTTCCATTAGGTGTGTGGAAAAAGCTGGTAAGCTTTTGAACGCAGTGTCCCTACAGCTGGTTGTTGAAAAGCTTGCCTGTTTTTTACGACTGTATCGTTTGGCTTAATAAAAGATACTGCCTCTCCCTACAAATCTTGTTTCTCTTGCACAATGAGGCTGCACAGATAATGGCAGTTGTTTATATCCTCACAAATTAACGTGACCGTAATGGCTGCCTCTCAGACTTCAAAAGAGAAAGTAGGAATCAAAGTCACGGGAAGTGTCAATTTTTATTACACTGCCTCCTTGCATCTAAAGAAAAGCTCCGAAGGTTAGAGAAGTGCCACAGCAAACCTTCCCCCATACATAAATGTGAAATCCTGACACCACAAATATGAGTGCCCAATCAATTTCCCTTCCAAGAGCACTACGATCTGAGTCATATCTTAATTTCAGAAGCTGTCCGTGCTTTATCTGGCAACATGGGCGGCCCCCACAAGTGCCACAGCAGCCGAGCGCCACCCTAGCTGAGGTCAGTGCATCGCTCCTCAGCCAGAAAGCAGTAATAAGCCCAAGTCACTGCCCCTGGGAAGGGTAGAGTTAATTATACCATGCTAAATGTTCGGGTCTACAGAGCTCTTCATTTTATTTAATCTCCCCCCCTCCTTTTTTAATCACTTAGATTTTTAAAAGACAAAAGGAAGACACCATGTGAAAACATCACTATGGAAACATCACGGGCTCACTTGTACTTGCCTGCCAAGCGACTACCTAACTGAAGTTTTACATCCTATTGGATCACTGTTGGCCATCTGCTCTCCTTCAAACTTCTCTGAATTCCTTATTTCCCTGAAAAGTTCATTTTTAGAAAGGAGGGAGGAGGAGGCAAGGGGAGAATCCGGCATTCTTGGCTAGTGCAGAGCTATTGTGAAAAAGGAAGATAAACTGACTTTGGGGCAGCCCCTTAAAAAGACAAAGATGCATGTTTTGCAAAGTAATTTCATAGAAAATACCCCATTTTAGATGGACTTTAATGATAAGAGTATATATATATTGGCAGCCACAAGGCAAAACAAATAAACAGCTGCTTCTAGTACTCTCGCACTAATTGTCTTCCTCTCCCCTTCTCCCATTTAGCATCAAATGTATTTTCTTCTAAAATGTAGCAGTTACTGCCTACACTGGAGCTGTTGGCTGCAGGCTCCCCAGCCTTGCTCCAAATAAAACACAGAAATGGATTTCCTGCCAAGCACCGGGGAAGTTTGAAGACTTCAGTTTTTAAAAACATAATCTTTTTATCAGTGCCCTAAGCCTGCCAAAGGTAATTATGGGCCATGGCGCATTTACATTAATGCATAGGACCTACAGACATTTCAAAAGCTTAATGGAGAAACTCCATAAATGTACATATCGAAAAATAAATTAATTAAATTAAACTGTCATGTAAAGATATCACTTAATTTTGCAGAGCGGAAGACGGTCTTAATGGGAATGGAATGGATCAGTGAGCATTTCAAAACCCAAAGCTATAATTTAAATTCAGGCTCTCCTCTAGTGTGCAAGTCACAAGACATATTTATTATAGCCTTGGATTGCCAATCGTAATCGGTTTAGCAGAGACAAAGCTGTGTTGTTTTGCTTCCTTGCCCTCCTAACTGGTTCAATATATTTTGATGTCAGACTATTGACAAGCAAACCAAAGGCTGAAATAAAATCATGTTTGCCTGTGATGAACTGGCAAAAATGCAGTCCAAGGTAAATGTAACACTGAAGCCTACGTATTTATTTATCAAGCAGCAAGGGAAAAATGGTGATGTGAAGCATTTAAACTTCTTTAAATAAACCAGCTGAATATATTTACTGCTGCTTTTGAGGCCTGCTATGTGGCAACCTAGACACAAACAGATAAAAATAAGTAAAAGCACTGTGAAAACGAATAGCATCATTTATAAGCTGCTGCTCTGAGTTTTCCAGGTGGCACTGACAAAGTTGTTGCTCTTGACGCTCTTTTAGTGCTAGAGCCACAGCCCGAGACCTATGTCCCCAGCAAGCAGACAGCAGGACTTCTTCCAGGGTGTGCAACCCGTCAGCTCTTTGATTCTTGGGGTGCTTCTGGCACAGCTTGCTGCAGGATTTTATTTGGCAGCAACAGTTCCAAACCACACTTATGCTCCACAGCCAGGAGCAACTGTCGTCTCCTTGATGAGGAAGTGTTGCAAGAACGGTTTGATTCTCTTTTTCTGACGTTATTCTTTCTGTATTCTCCAATTCTCTTTCTTGTTACGTTCATTCTCTGATCTGGAGCACTGAAACCGGTCAGCTCATCGGGTTTATAGCTGTCGTGGCTGTCTCCTGCCATCTTCCAGCCCGTGTTGAGCTTAGCCATGGAGATGCTTCTCTGAGCCTGAACCTAGAGCCTTCTGCCCAGAATTTCCATACTTTCTTGTGGAATGCTCAAGTTTGTGAATCAGACTCTAAACAATGCTGACAAACTCAAAACTCAGTTAGGAAGAGCTGCAGCACACCAGATGGGGACAACTGCCCAGGCACACCTCTGAGGGCAGCAGCAAGTGGAGGCCAACAGGACCAGCACCCGTGGGGTCCTGCTGCCAGAGCTGCTGCTGCCGAGGTGGGAGCCCAGCCGTTTGCAGAGGGAGGAGGAGACAGCCACATGCGTGCCACTTATTGAGGTGTCATGCCATGGCTCTGATGAGCGGCTTGTCTTCAAACACGAGTTAATTTCTTTCTTTTATAAAAATACCTGCGTATGTACATGTGTTCTTATTCACATAAGTAATGGGATTTTAAGGAGAATGGGGTACATTTTTGCTTCCAGTGTGATCTTCTGGCAGTTTGTTCCCCAAGCTAATTATTATACTTCAAAAAAAAAAAACCAACCCACATTCAAATGTGCGTCTAGACTGGGTTTTTCTGCTCACATTATTATACTATATAGTAAACAGAAGCATCTTTTACGAATTTTCTGTAATACAACAGTTTTTAGCTTGCTATGCTATTCCTTTCATGCCCCTTTTCCAAGATGCACATTATTACCCTTGATCGCTCTTAAGAGAAATTTTTATTTTTGCCACCCTCTTCAGTCTTCTTTGGCTTTGAGCGGGACTTAAGCCGTCTTCTACGTGACAGGTTACCACTGACCACTGTTACAAGATATTTCTGTTTCACTTTGAAAGGACTACAGAATTGGACACAACTTTTAAAGTGTGTTTTGTTCTACGACCAGGAATCTTTCTACTTATTTACATGGCTCCTACTGGCACACTATCCAAATGCTAACAGCATTCTTCTTTGACAGAAGGCAGCGGGGAAGGAAAGTGTTCTTAGATGCTGAGCAGCAGAACAGGTGCTGAGAGATCTAGGTCCTGGTCCAAAACAATATGTAGGCTCCAATTCCGACTGTCACTGATGTCAGTGACAAGCCAGAAGTCTAACGTCTTCCTTTAATTTGGGCTTCAGTGACTTCTTCAAGGTTGAAGTTGAGAACTGAATGTATGTATCAGTATAGATAAATAGCTGTCTTATATCACCAGCCAAATACCATAACCACAGGTGTGATCGTTCCTTTCCAATAAAGCCATTGCAGTCATTAAAAATGGTCTTTTCCTAAATAGCTTTTCCAGCTTAGCTGTCTGGTTCACAAGCCCTCACAGCTCCAAAGCTCCTGAAATCTACAAACATGGTCATAACTTCTGCTTATGGAAAGGAAAAGACTCAGAGTGCTGTAATAGTCAGGAGAAGAGGAAAGGTCACAGGCGTCAGTTAAACAGTTTAAGTTAAAGGAATACTACTTCTAAACTCTGAAAGTAGCTATTATCGTAAAAAAGCTTCTTTCCCAAGTCACTGTGTAAACAATAAGTAAATACACAAAATACAAATTCTAAGCTATTAGGAGCAATGGTGACAAAGTAATGCTCTGAATGCTCTTATTAAAAAACACTTTTGAAAGTATTTATTTGAAATATCTAAAAGGTTTAATCGTGTTCAGTTTTTATAGTCATAGAATTCTAATCATTCGTTTACATTAAAAAAAATGTTAAGGCATTTCTCAAATTTCTGAGTATCAGCTGAACAAACTACAAACAGTTTCATGCTTAAGATAAGCATCCACTGAGAGGTGCATTATCAGGATTGAACTGTACTTGTATTCTTAATTCATTAGTGGAACTGTAAGGCCCTCTTCTGGATTATAAATTACTGCACGGGCAAGCAAAGTGTATGGAAATGACAAAGCCAACCAACACTACGAAAAGTTAAAAATCTCAGAGATATTTTCTTCATACTATTTCCAATTTCGTTTCCAGGCCTTCACATGTATCTGCCCCTCTCAGCTACCATAATTTAGTAGCCGAGAAAAGCTTCAACTTCTTAGCGGATTCTTAACAACAAAGCATTTCTTATGCTAATATTCACAAGAGGAACGCACAGTCTAAAGAGAGTTGTGGCGAGTTTCTCCACAACTTTGTATGAAGATGCTGTACAGCCAAGTGATGCCTGCTTACACTTATTAACAACAGCATACACAGAGACATGTGATTCTGCATACATACCTGTCTACATATGTATGTGACTTTCAGAAGTTACATCTGAAAATTTGGCTTATGCTAGAGGGGGTGTAAAAAACAATGAAGAACCATTAAAATCGTCTTATCTCAAGTTTTCAAGGACTGCACAATTCCTTATATGCTTTTTGATTAAATATACACACAAGGACTGTGAAGGTCTCACAAATGTAGGCTTCCAAGAGATTTACTTGGGTTTGCCTAAGCAAATATTTACCACCGAAAAGCAAGATGCTTCTCCACAGACAGAAAGAAAGAAAATATTCTAGGACGTGCTGAACAGAATGGCATAATTTTAATGGATCCATCTGGCTGTAAACACATGAACTCGAACTATAAATTTTCCTCTTTCTAAAAACAGCCACTTATTCTTTTGCTTGGCCATGTATGATAACAAGAAATCACTTACATAAAAACACAGGAATAGGTAGTATCCTATTAATAAAAGCTCTGTTTAATTGGACTGTACATTTTGAAAAAGAAGGATGCTGAAGAAACCTTCACATATCATTTTTTGGTAAGTTTCTGTCTCCCATCAGCGTAGGGCTAATTACGATGGTCCTTTTTCCGTACTTTTGATTTTGGTGCTGCCAAGAAGAAACAGAAAAGGAGGAAAAACATCAGAAGTGAATTACAGTAATACCAGTGCCAGCATTCTTTTAAATTAGGTTGGGATCAAAATGGATCCATTAATGTGAAACCTACCATTGGGATTTTCTTGTCTGTAGAAAGCTTTTAACATTTCCACTGCTTCCTTGGCACGATAGCCAGAAATGCACTGTTCAAATTAGAATGATGTTCATGAGCACATCTGAGAATAAAATATTCTATGCTTCACAATAGTGCCTTAAGTACAAAATATTGTAAACAACTGTACTGTCTATTCCACTAATTTAAGATGTACCTTTAACTATTTGGGGGTCAGAAAATCTCAGGTTGAATAACTCATACATTTGAAAAATACTAGCTGAGGCTCAGTAAACAATTCCCCTACTAAATTAAAGTTAGGCAAAACAAACTTTATTAGTAACTTAAGTAAAATTTATATGCAATCTCCACTTTTTTCTTATTAATGTGTTTCCAACTTACTTCATATGCTCTTCAAGCACTTGGAAATGTAAGAGACATACACACCTAGGTATTTGTAGATAAGATTCCTACCAGGCAACATATGTCCACACACCTATTCTTTATTCCCAACAGTCACCTCTTGGACCTTTTTGGTCCTTCCGAAGTATTTTTCCAGGCCCTGAACATTAATGACAAAGCATTTAAATGAATCGGAACTAAATGAATCTCCATCCACACTAGAAAATGATGAATTATACCTATACATCCCATGGCAGTTGTCTACAGAAACAAAGGAAGGACTTGTAGTAGCAAGAGTCTTCTCCTTACCACGTGGCAATGTTAGCAAATGGACACTCTTCCAGTACTGACTATACAAATTGATTCAGATGCTAGTCTCACAAACACCCTGACAGAAAGATGCTTATTAATATTTTTACATTGGACTGCCAAATAATACCATCTTACTGACTAAAATGCTTTCTGAGCCTTAAGCGTTTAGTGCTTATTTACAATGCTGAAATATATCACTTATTTTTTACATTAATTAAATCATAAATGTTAAGAGTGGAAAAGAACTCTAAGAACCCTAGTCAGTATCACTGTATAAGGCAGGATCATCTACAACTATGTATAATGTAATAAATATAATACTATAAATACTGTCTACCTATATGTATGTACAGGTATACTAGTATAATGCTGTAAAAGGTCTAGATTTATGTATACTATACCTCCACTAAATGCTTATCCAGCTTTTCTTAAATGACAAAGATGCCTCATTCTCCCCAGACACTCTGTTCCAGTCCTTCAGTATCCTTACTGTTCAGAAAGTTTCCCAATACCTAAACTACATCTCCTCTGCTACTTTTGCAGTCCATATTTATTTTGGGATTTGAACTACATGAAGCAGGACTAAGCTAATTCACTTTACCTCATATATGGATAGACCGGGAGCAAAAATACAATCATTTCCAGTGGCTCAGCTAAAAACCAGGAACTTAGTAAGTTGCTGTTACTTGATCTTTAATTATTATGTGTTCGTACATTCTGCAGTTTGAAATAATTCTTCCCTCATCTCTTCCTGCAGCATACACTTACTGTTCTAAGTATTCCACCACTTTTAGATATATTTATTCCTCAACTTGTTCCCAGAGTATAATTCTTTCCTTTCCTCTTTGATGCATCTTTTTAAATATTTCAAGACTGCCATCAGGCTTTCCCTCAATTTTCCTTAATTTAAGGACCTAATTTTTTACATTATTTTCTTGTAAAGTCAAGTTTACTTGACTTCTGATCGCTTAAACTGATGCATGACATTCTCAAAGCATGATAACAAAGCTAGGCACAGTACCCTAGCTGAAAAACAAAGGAAAACCTTTTATAGCTTACTTCAAACGGTTCTCCTGTGTCTACCATATCATCAGATGAGATGCTCAAAACTGAGCCACAGCCTCCAAATCGCTCATTTCGACAACCATATACGACCCGTGGAATTTATGTGAATGAGTTAAGGTAAAGTGAAAAGCAAGCAGGAAGTAAAGTAGCCTGATTTAAGTAGTCATTAAATTTCACTAAAGTGTGCTTGTACCTTTCAAACCAAATTAGTTTGCACAACAATTCCTCCCTCATAAAATCAGAACGTACTTCTGAGTAACGTAAGATGTACTGCTGAAGATGCACATCCAGCCTTCCTCAGAAAAGGAGAAGCATGAATCTCAAAACAGAAGCATACAAAGCCTCCATACACCAAAACTGAACACTGAACTGAGATTACCTCATTTTACATAATAACAGATATCTCTAAAATGTACTTTTACATCCCTAAGAGAAATCGTTGTTTGTCATAATTACACCATTTCTCTTTCATTCTTGAGTCTCTCGCTATTTACCATGCAGTAAATGGAGGTGGGTGCAGACTCTCAAACCACAAGGTGGTACCCCTGTTGGCTTTGCCTGACGGTGCCAAGCCCTCCTCTGTGGGCTCACTGCCAAAAGAGTAACGTTTTGACATATGGTTTCCCAGCAGGAATAAGCATGAAAGGATACTCATCAATCGCACGGCAGCTGCACACATGATACAAGGCTCTACAGTAACATACAATACCGAGTGTGCAAACACATCTGTATAATCTCTGTTGTGTTGCTTGCACCAGTCGAGGACCTGATCGATTGCCACCATTTCTGCATGTCGAGTAGCCTAGGAGATAAACATAAACATTTTCTTAAAAGTTTGAATTGATTCACAGCTTTAAACTTCTCACTTGTACAGATACAAATTAAATAAAATGCAATGTCATGAAATTATTCCTTCAAGTCAAAGGCACGATGGCCTGACATCTAATTTATTAATAATGCAATTATTTTCACTTCTGTTAAAGAAGTAATGTAATGCTTTCTTGAGGAGGCTCTTTTTAGTACACCTCTTTCCTGGTTCAAGCTGCAGAAGAAACTTCATGCAGCCCAAACTGCAGAAGAAATACCCAGCCCAAGAAAGAAAGTATTCAACCTCAATCTCCTGCGCTGCAGACACAGGATCCACAAGCGCAAACCATTTTTTTCTTCTACCTGTTGCTAGGCAGAGGAGTCTGCTTAGGAGTTCCCTAATGTTTCATGCCAACATAGTAAGACAAGGCATGAAAGCTCTGCTTGAGGCTTAAGACACGCACAAAGCCCACTAGAGCACCTCATCTAGCCCACCGTGCTTCCAGGAGTGAGAATGCAGGCTGGGTTACTTTCTCTGGAACTGCTCCTTGCTGGTACCTTTTCACCCCTCTGACAATGTTACTGTGCCTGCACGGAATGAATACGCTGTGAATATGCAATAACTTCAGTATGTTTCTGGAACTGTAGTATTTTTGGTTTGCATCAGGTTTAATGCTGCCTGGGAATCCATGCAGGTACAGTAAGTCCCTCAAGTTATAGGCAGGGATTGCAGCATATGCCTGATTACAAAAAGACAGAAGAATATTGATTTCTCTTTTTTTAATCCAAGACAACTGAATGACTAGTATCTCAAAGGTCACAGCAATAGGCATGGCACAAAAAACTGAGCATAAGTGTTAGCTTTTATTGCAGAGAGACAAAAACAATCAGTAATGTCCTAGTATGGCTCTGGAATGTCTGCAGCAGTGTGTTTCGCCAACCAAAAGTCACAACAAAAATATCACTAAGTACTAGTTATGAAAGGACTCTCCAGTTACAAAGCCTGATGCTTATTTGAATTAAGGCTGTTAGTATTTTCCTTCTTTTTGATCTGTTCTGGAAAAAGGAACTAGCGGACAAAGTTGCTAAGCTACTTTCTATTATATTTGAAAAGCCGTGGTAGTCCAGTGAAGTTGCCACTGACTGGAAAAGGGGAAACATAACCCCCATTTTCAAAAAGGGAGAAAAGGAAGACCCAGGGAACTGCAGGCCAGTCAGTCTCAGCTCTGTGCCTGGCAAGATCATGGAGCAGATCCTCCTGGAAACTCTGCTAAGGCACATGGAAAATAAGGAGGTGATCGGTGACAGCCAACATGGCTTCACCAAGGGCAAGTCATGCCTGACAAATCTGGTGACCTTCTGTGATGGGGTTACAGTGATGGTGGGTAAGGGGAGAGCAACTGACATCATCTACCTGGACTTATGCAAAGCGTTTGACACTGTCCCGCACAACAACCTGGTCTCTAAATTGGAGAGACATGAATTTGATGGATGGACCACTCAATGGATAAGGAACTGGCTGGATGGCTGCACTCAAAGGGTTGTGGTCAATGGCTCGATGTCCAAGTGGAAACTAGTGACGAGTGGCATTCCTCAGGGGTCAGTACTGGAACCGGTGCTGTTTAACATCTTTGTCAGCAACACGGACAGTGGGATTGAGTACACCCTCAGCAAGTTTGCTGATGACACCGAGCTGTGTGGCACGGTCGACACGCTGGAGGGGAGGGATGCCATCCAGAGGTACCTAGACAGGCTGGAGAGGTGGGCCCATGCCAACCTCATGAAGTTCAACCAGGCCAAGTGCAAGGTCCTGCACCTGGGTTGCAGCAATCCCAAGCACAGATAAAGGCTGGGTGGAGAACAGATTGAGAGCAGCCCTGAGGAGAAGGACTTGGGGGTGTTGATTGATGAGAAGCTCAACATGAGCCAACAATGTGTGCTTGCAGCCCAGAATCACAGAATGGTCAGGGTTGGAAGGGACCTCTGGAGATCCTCTAGTCCACCCCGCCCCCTGCCAGAAAGCAAACTGTACCCTGGGCTGCATCAAAAGAAGCACGGCCAGCAGGTCGAGGGAGGTGATTCTGCCCCTCTGCTCTGGTAGGACCCCATCTAGAGTACTGCGTCCAGCTTTGGAGTCCTCAGCACAAAAAGGACATGGACCTGTTGGAACAAGTCCAGAGGAGGGCCACAAAGATGATCAGAGGGCTGGAACTCCTCTCCTATGAAGAGAAGCTGAGAGAGTTGGGGTTGTTCAGCCTGGAGAAGAGAAGGCTCTGGGGAGACCTTATAGCAGCCTTCCAGTATCTGGAGGGGGCCTACAAGAAAGCTGGATAGCAACTTTTTACAAGGACATGTAGTGATAGGATGAGGGGGAATGGCTTCAAACTAGAAGAGGGCAGATTTAGATTAGATATCAGGAAGAAATTTTTCACTCTGAGGGTGGTGAAACACCGGAACGGGTTGCCCAGGGAATTTGTGGATGCCCCATCCCTTGAACGGTTCAAGACCAGGCTGGATGGGGCTTTGAGCAACCTGGTCTAGTAGGAGCTGTCCCTGCCCATGGCAGGGGGGTTGTAACTAGATGATCTTTAAGGTCTCTTCCAACCTAAACCACT
Organism: Ibidorhyncha struthersii; assembly: GCA_013398815.1. Lineage (NCBI taxonomy): Eukaryota > Metazoa > Chordata > Aves > Charadriiformes > Charadriidae > Ibidorhyncha > Ibidorhyncha struthersii. Next base: position 198,891 of record VZSZ01006633.1, read on the forward strand.
CTATGATTCTTTAAGTATGGTGTTGACACAGGCAGTGGATCCTCTGCTACACATGTCTTTATGTGATTTTAGATAACTTCCTCTCAATACATGCACTTGGGTTAACATTTCAGCACTGTGAGGATCTGTGGTGGTAACTGTGAGATGCTGTACGATATATGGCAAGGGACTCATGTATAGGTAACTTAGTGGTAAGTTTAATACTGTTTAAACACGTTTTAAAACTCCTACAGAGATCTACATTGCCTATGCTTACATGAGCAAATAGTGCAGTGCAAGAGGAGTGGATCTGTAGGGCAAAACTGCTGAGGACTCAGCACCGATTTAAGGGAGTTCACACAGGCCTAGCTCCGGTTTAGTCCCATGGATGGTATATTCCCAGCAACAGCTGGAGTGCATTAGGTATGCTCCCTGAGTGAATCTTTTCAGTATAGTTTCAGCTGAACGGAAGACAGTTTGTGATCTCTGAGACACAAATCGAAGCATGGTAAGCAGACACAATCAAGAAATTTATTCCATGCGCGCACTTGTGATCTGAACTAACATAATAATGAACCTACTTGGAATAAAAACATGGGTCTGAATCAATATGGAGCCACGATTCCTCCAGACCTAGCAGTGAAACGTTGCCATGAGTTGCCCTAGTTGAATAAATGAGACCATATCAGCTGAAGTCTCAGTGTGCGCACCTTAGGGAGACTCAAAGCACAATGTCCTCCAGCAGAATGATGCCTCAGAACTACTACAGCTACCGTAACTCACAAGTGTAAGTTGTGGCTATTCTAGTTTTGTGCCACTCAGATCAGAAGAGACATGAATACCATATTGGCTTTTTGACTCCTGAGAACAAACTGAAAGCATATAAGCAGTAAGCCTTCCTTACTGGAGGAAAACGTGCCTCTAATCTATGACACTGCTTTATACTGAGTACACCAAGTAGCTTTCAGGCCTCTGCTGCTCTTGGGAGTACAAGTTAAGAAAAGCCATGCAGCTGCCGTAAGTCATACTGGCTTCTGCGGTAATAGAAGACAGCTACATGAAAGAGATTACACTAATATAGAGTATTACTAGATGCCAGGGAATCCACATCTTAAGTAATACAGACTGGTTTGGTCATCTCACTTCATGAAGACATGGGAACACCAGGACAAATTCACTACAGGGTGAGAAAGGATTACCCAAGTTACAGAACAGTCTCCGTACAGAACCTAACTAGACTACGGCTCTTAAGTCACCATATACAGTCATTAGTTTTCCAAGTTAAGATGACTACGGTAGAGGTTTATAAAAAAAATCAAGAAAAATGTGGAAAAGCAACCAGTAAATTGTGATTTATTATTTCTCATAACAAGCAGGCACCCAATGAAATTATCAGGCAGCAGATTTTAAACAAACAAAAGGAAGTACTCTTTCACAAAGCACATAATTAAATTGTGGAACTCATTGCCACAGGATGCTATGGAAGCCAAAACCATAAATGAGTTCAAAAAAGGTTTAGACAAATTCATGGAGGATATGTGCACAGACAGCTATCAGAAACAATGATCCAGATACAGTCTTGGGCTCTGGAAGTCCCTAAGCTATTCACTTTCAGAAGTGGAAAGGATATGCAAGGAGAAGGTTTATGCTACACTCTCCTGCTTTCTTGAGCTCCTTCCTTAAGCATCTGCTAAAAGTCCCTCTTAAAGACAAGATACAGGGGGAAAATTGACCTTCTAGATCTGTCTTACGATTTTATTTTGTATTGAGCTATGACTAGATAGTCTTTCTATTGACTTGCTGTAACATAACATACAAAAAAAGTTTATTTTCATTTTGAGTCACTGACTCAACTCATAAGCTTCTATAATCCCCTACTGTTTTTTAACTTGCCCAATCTTATACATTATTTTAAAGCCAAGAAAACAACAGCAGGTAAGAGTAGCAAGGGAAAAAGAAAACTGCTAGACAGTGGCAAAAGGTGTTCTAAGGAAAAATTATCTGAAGCTGATGTCAGTGGGGAAAAAGCCTTGACAAAGCCTTAAAACAGTGCCCCAAACTGTGGCAAACGTTTTATAGACAAATAAAGATACCACCACTGCCCTGGAAAGCTTACTTTCTAAATCTTAGAAAAGAATTAACATGTGAGAGTAAAGGGGGCCAAAGCTCAAAGTTCTATATTATCTTGTGGCTTCATTAGTAATTTAAGAGTGCAAACAATACTTATTTTCAATTATTGCAAGATGATCTGGGCAAAGACACGTGCTACAATGACCCAACAGAAGGTAACAGAGGAGAAGTCTGCATGTATCAACAATGGACCTAAGACAGACGGCATTTTAGTGGGAAGTGAATGATTGCATCACATTGCCGCGGATGGAGTGATGCACTCCACTCGCAAGAGAGAAGCAACAATATATTTTATTGATATAAAACCGAGTTAACAATGTTCCATGGTAAATGTGACAGTGGTTTAACAAGATTTGATGGCACGGTACACTTGGTTATTTACTGCACAGAGGACAGGGTCAGACAAAACTGCTAGGGAGACCATCCCGTTGAGTCACAAGGTTCAGAGAGGACTCCCTTGCATTCTTGACTCCATCCCTTAGAGGAGTCTAGGTGTGGCTGGATTCAAACTTAGTCCCAGACTTGGTCAACAGTTTATGTCTAAAGGTATATGCACAATCAGTCCTTTCTATCACTTAGCTAAGATTTCAAAGTTTCAGAGCACTTATTCCCAATTCACTTACCAAGTATACATGATAAGGAGTCTCTCAACCTCGAGGAGTAATCTTGAGAAGCATCCCTACTCAAGGGGAGATCCTGGCGTGCAGCCCGCTGCCACGCAGGACAGCTCAAAGGGCTTTTGGGCTGCTTACTATTTATGGGGGTAAGATGATTGACTCAAGTCATATTACATACCGACTGCAGATGTTCATTTGTTCCAAATTTGGCTTGAGTTGGACGTTGACCAGCACTGTGGTTAGGTGGGCGCATTGCCATAAATTAGCCATTGACTACTGTGTTGTTATCTGTCTCTCCCGAATCCACTTTGAGCTGGATGCAGCCATCATGACCAGACACAGCCATCACGACCACCACCGGTAGTTATTGCTTGAGCAGGGTTACGGGAAAAGGTCAGGTCGGGGGGAGCACACCACCACACACACACGGGAATAAAGATACCAAAAAGACTTCTAGTTGGGAAGGGTCACATACATTACTAGCAAGAAAATTTTCAGGTTGGTCTGAGGCAACACTGTGAACAAGCAAGTGTGGGAGCTACCAGAGGGAACACAGTACTGGCACAAGCTTGTGACTGTTATTGCCAGGGTGTTGAAAACTAGTGTCTTACACAGACATTTCTTGCACTATTGCCCAATGAATACAAGTAAGGCCATACCTAACTATTTTGAAATGCTGATAACACAGCCATGCTCCTAAAAAAATAAAACTAAATAAACACAGCTGTATATAAACTCCCTTCTTCCAACAGACGCTTCTTCCAGAAGAATGTGATGATGATCAATAATTTTGCAAATAACTTCCACAGAGTAAGCAGCAGTATGTCCGACATCGTGTTCTGCTATGGACAGGCAGGGCAGAAATGCAGAGTGACAGAAGACAGACTGAAAAAATTGGAGAGCTTTCAGCAACCAAATCTTTTTGCCAAAATTAGCAGTTTAGGAACAGAATGAAAGAGGGCATAAAGAAGACAATACCTGCTCCTAACTCCAGTCAGTTCGACTAGAGGATGCAGGGACTTACTTAAGGAAAACACAAGGAATTTATCTGACACAAAGCCTGGTGGCAAGTTGATTCCTGAGCAAGGGAAAAATTGTAGGGAAGGACTACAGATCTACCTGGAAAAAATATCAATTTTTAAAACTGGAAGGAAAGTTTGCAAGGAGTGAAAAAAGCCAATAGCAAAGGCTAAAGGAAGAATCACCAAATGTCAACCTTGCAAAACAAATTACATAAAAAGTAAAAACGTCTTGAGACAAAACATGAAAAAGGAGTTAGAACTACTACAGTGACGTTGAGATGAGGCTCATATAATTATAGTACTATTCCAAAACAAAATCAGTATTTGCCTTTTCAATAAAAATGAAGTGGAGAACGTTGTCAAAAGACAGACTAAGAATATGGAAGCAGAAATTTCAGCGTATGGGATACAGAATTACAACATTAAAATGATGAAATTGCCCAGGGCATGGAAGAGGCATGAAGGGCAAAACCCCAAGTTGATAGATCATCTCCACCAGAAAAATACAAAGGAACTTGAGCATGAGGCTGTCAATCCCATAGCAATGCTTTTGAGATATATATATATCTATATGTGTATCACATGACTGAAACCTGTCAGAGCAAATAGTCACTGTAATGAAAAATAGGCAGAACATACAATCCTGACATTAACAGACAGCATCAACAGCAAAACATGCAACATAACAAATGTGGAATGTAGTATTATAAGGCCCAGTCTATAAAAGGGAAATGAAATAAAATACAATGTGGATTTACGTAAGACAGCTGACACAAAATTAACCTAGTAACTTTCTTTGACAAATGTTTTCTCTAGGCAAGTGAAACACTAATCTCATCTCTCTGAACTTCTACAAAGCACCTGGCACAGCATAACACGCAAAAAAATTGTCAGTCTGGGGAAAACAGCATAGCACAAGAAACGTAAGGTAAGCAAGCAAAGAAGAGAAGTTGCATTGAAAGGGGAAATATTTATCCAGAGGGAACGAATCAGCAAAGATGCTCAAAGATAATTTTGTGTAAATATTTTCAGTTGTGAAAACTGTGGAGAAACACGATGTGATGTCTTTCACATGATGAATGACATTGTCAGAAGAGACAAGGTCAGAGTATCACTCAAGAAGTGCATAGCCTTATAGATGGGAGTAAAAAAAAAACAAAAAAGCAAACGAAGAATAACAAAATAGCATTAAAGACCAAGGCAGCTCCAGAAAATATGGGTGGACTTATTTCCAGGAAGACTAGGAATTATTAGTGTTATCAAACAAGGCACAGAAGAAAGTCCACCTGGAATAAAGTATACAGTTCTGGTTAAGTGAATTCAAGAAAGATGAATCAAAGACGGAATGGATGTATGCAAGAATTATTAGAATGAACACAGAAAGAAAGCCTATCTTCTGAGAGGAAAGTAAATAGCTGGCTCGGGGAAAACAGGGAAAAACAAAAGCCAAAAGGGAATACGACTTTAAATACCTCCAAGCTTTGTAAAATAAAGGATGATGCTGGCACAAGAACAGAGAGACATAAATGGACCATAAAAAATTTAAAACTGGAGATCAGATGTTTTCTAGCTATCTGAGGAATCATGTTCTTGAGAAGTCCTCCAATGTGAGGTGGGACGAGAAATTAGTTAGGACCTTGACAAATTTACGATGTCTGCTGAAACTGCCTCAATGGTTCAAGAGGGTTTTTTTCCCTCCCAGGATTGTTCTTAAATAATGCCAGAAATCATTAGGAGAAAATTGAAAACAATTTCCTGCATTCATATTTCCCAGCAAGTGCCTCTTTCATGCTCACATTTTCTTTTAGGCTATATGGAGCAATTAAGTATCTGATACAAAATTTAGAAGCACTGAGAACCCAGCATTTCCAACCACTATACCATAAGCACTTATGAAAATTAAGCCACAAAAGAATTTAAACTTGAGCTAAACAGAATTTGAAAAAAGGACTGGCTTTCAAAGATACTAACAGTTTACTGTTTCCAAAATGCAGACAATTTTTTTTTAGATCAGGCTGCTTGGATGTTAATACAAAAAAAGTCCAAAAGCTTCCCTAATATTTTTAAGTTGATTCCGATTTTGTTATCAGTCTTGCCAGTTACATTCTGCTCATGTGATTTTTACACAGCATTAATATCTCTGGCACAATTTTCCCATGAAGTGTCTGCTTCTCCACAGTGTTTACACTGCTTTAACTTGAGATACCTAGCTTCTCTGTCATCTGACTTTCCTGAGTTGTATTACAATTATTTTAATATGTTATGGATTGTCCTGTAGCACAAGTTAGTATAATGATTCATGTTTACTGTTACATTTTTGGGCTTAAAAGACTCATTTTCTCCTTTTATTACATTTTCAGGTTTGAGACATCTAATATGTTACAGCCAGATCCTGCAATCAGATCCATTTACATAAAACTTCCAGTTGCACAAAATCCCTGTTGGCTTTAATGGGTCTCTCAGCATGTATAAGATCTAATTTGATGGCTAAAATTGCAAGCATCATGTCTAAGATTTACAGGCAATACTTTTTTAGAAAGAACAACTTTGTCAAAGGAACAATTTTTGTAAACTAAACATGAGATTTTGTCAGCCTAAACATTCTGTAACTCTACAGAAATTCCCAACTCCTTGTCTTATCCCTGCCCCTTCCTAAATGAAACTATTATTTATCTGTTCAGCAGTTTTCCTAGAAAAGCAACAGAACTGGATTTCCAATTTATATTTCATTGCTTTTCAGATAACCTTATCACATAACATGAAAATGCTAGTTTTCTAACAACACAAGCTGTTTCTGGAGCGTCTAAGGAAAGAATTCCAACAGAAAGGCTGCGCAGGTCACTCTTTTCTCACTCTTCACCCCTGGGGGACTTTAAAGGCCTCCAGAGATCACGTCTGAAACTTAAATCCCCTGCAGGTACGACAGCAGCCCCGGTTTATACTGTGACTTTACGACGTTCCCTGCTTCGCCAACTACCCAGTTACTCCCCCTCCCCTCCCCCGCCTTCTCACGACAGCTGGACGCCGAGGAGACACGTCCCGAGAACTGCCCCTCACCCCCCCGGACCCCTCCCGTGACTGCCGGGGCTGAACCACCCAGGGGCGGCCGGGTCGGGTCCAGTCGGGCTGGGCCGGGCCTGGCCGGGCCCCCC
>VZSZ01006634.1:1217-42174 GCA_013398815.1 Ibidorhyncha struthersii
CCCCCCCCCCCCCCTAGATTATCAGTACTCGGTTTAATTTTAATTATCTAGTTTTTTTTTAAAAAAAACAACCCCAAAACAACAAAACCCGCCCAGGTTCTCCTTCAAGAGAATTAATAACAGCTCTTAGTGCAGGAAAGATTACTGGAATCAATGATGTGATTAGGATTGTAAATAAGAAGTAAAAGATGTCAGCAGTCGAAAAAGCCTCCTTTGCTAACAGGAAGATGCGCATGTTTTACTGATAGGGCCGTAGGATGAAAATCCTGCTTCAAACAGAGGTCGATACGGAACAATTTCAGAAATTAACTACGAGGCCTGATTAAGGTTATTTGTGTCAGAGGGAAAGGTTCACTGCCACCACTCCCTCAATGGATTTCTCTCTTAATTGCCAATGAGTAGACAAAACAGGAAGGCTAGACCATTTGGCTAATCGATAAAAAAAGCCTGCCTTCGTGTTTGCCTGAGGAGCACGCCGTGGGTCAGATCGATGTCGCGGCCACCCCAAGTTCTTGCAGAGGTCACCAGCGATCAAGACATTCTCTGATGGCTTTTGAACAACACTGGAGCCAAGCGTCTGCCGCGAGGTTGCAGATGTAAGCAGAACCGGAGATACGATGTTAATCATCGTCCTCGTGCTTATGGGAGGACTCCTGGTGATAAAAACAACGCGTGGTATTTATGACCTTAGACAGCTGTTTTAATAAATGAAGATGAAGTATTACTGCATTACGTGCTCTGTACTGCGCTAGCGATCACATAGGATGGAGCCTCTCCAGAAGGTGCCGGCAGTCTTTCTGAATAAGAATCGCAGTGGATGCGCCACAGTCCAGAACAGAATTACGGTGGCCGCGTGCTATAGGGGTTTCTTAAGGCCAGCTTCTGCCTCCTTTTCCTTGCCCCCACACATGCACACAGATTTCAGGGAGACCACTCAAGCAGCAAGAGGCTGTTCAGCGTAAACCAGTAGATCGGTGCAGTCCATTGCCGTTATCCCGCCTCCTCCAGCTTTCAGAGTCTCATAATGTTTATTGCAAATAAAAATAAATCCCAGCCTGTTTTAATGACTCGTGTTTTTAGCCGATTCAAGTCTGCGTTGAAATAAATGGAAGAAAACTCTATTTTTTTTTTTTTTTCCCCACAGGTAAGCTCTCAACATTTTCTAGCAGCCAGGCCTTTTTACAGTGTCCAAATCAGACCAGCCGAGGTCCTGGTCGCTTCAAAACACTCATTTCTCTGTGCGTGGCTTTACACTAACCGACATACATTGGGCCCGATTCCTATAAGCTTGCCTCGTGTCCCGTTGTTTTTAATCTGTTAGTGGCAAATCTCAAACTTCATGCTTATTGAAGTGCTGCAGATACATTATAAACCAACAAAAATGACTCCACACAAGGTGATCGGTCGAAAATAGGTATTTCTTTAAATTTATCTGTTTACTTGCAGACAAGAGATGACATCTGTATCTATCCTACCTCACAGAAGATCCTTCTTGACAAAATACTTTTCAATAAGGCAAATTACTTATCATCTAACTAGAATGTTCAGAAAAATAGTTTATAGGTAGAAACCTGATATCGCATCAGCTGAGAAGCAAAATAGTATCACATTTATCAAGTCAGGCATCATGAAGCCACTATTTTCTGTATAAATGTCTTCTTTTTATGATATGGCTCAATCAGCTGCACCCATTTCTTTGAACTTCATTGAAATACAGTTGACCTGTGTCTGAATTTAACAAATGCTGCTAAGCCCGAGTGATTACTAGAGCAAATGAGGACAAAACTGCAGTGGAAAACTCTGGTTGCTTGAGACTCTGTTGAGCTTCTTATTATACACTCAAAGCCATAGGTAGATGTAGTCATGATAAAGAAAATTGCTCTGTTGATTTTCTTTTCAACAGCAAGTTCAAGCCTTGAACTAAAGCATAGATTGTTTTGAGGTTCGGCTTGAAAACAGCAGTTAAAAATATAAAACTTTTATTCTTATTCTTATCCTTATAATACTACGTGTGTAGCGCTTGGCAGAATAAATAATAAAAAAAACCCCTAGATTGTTTGCCCAGAAGAATTCTCATTCTTGGGCCTCAGTGTTGCGTAGATATATAATTTCTAGCGTAATTCTATCATCTGAGTCATCATACCCACTACAGAGCAGATAACAATAGCACTAGGAAGGGAAAGGAGAAAGATGAGGAAAACGGTGTTATAATTATGGTGTCACTTGGGAAGGGCGCGCACATCTGTATATTTTTTTTTTTTAATAACTGTTCTAGGTGGAGCTACTTCCACTACCAGTAGTCAAGACCGCATTTTTTTATTTGAGTCTTCACGTATGACCCTACACTCCGGCGCTTGCTTTTTCTCCTCAAACCGCATCCGGCTACCGTCAGCTTTTCCATAGTGTTACCCACCTCAGTTTGAGTCTTGAGGACGTTCCGGTTGGAAAGCAGTTTAGTCATGTATGAGGCAATAATCAAGGGAAACACATTATTTTGTCTCTGCTAAAAATATTGCAACATCCAATTCAGAAATTTTACCACCTCCACATTTTGGAAGAGTGACTTTAGCAGATGGAGGTCTCAAGAGTGCTTTTTGCCGTTCTCAGGAAGATACACCAAAGCGGTAAGTCCTTGAAAAGCCTCAGCTTACACACTCTCAGAAATTTATAAGTTGGTCCTTGAAAAATCTGTGCTAGACATCTCCTCTCACAACTCCTGCTTAGTGGCTGGACTGCATGACAGAAACTGTGCAAGTTCATATGTTCCACGCAATTGCGGTGGAGGATGAACACCATTTTTTTCTCAGAATAATTATTTCCAGGGTTCTGCAGGCTCCTCTCTAGAGCTGGATATAGATTCAAAGCTCGGGTACGCTTGTCATCCGTACGCTTACTACTCCCACTGGTGGCAGGGAAGCAGGAGAAAGTAGAAAAAGAAAAGCATACACATAGAACAACACACAGGATAGCAGAAAAAGGAGGTCACAAGTACTGAAGTGTGGAGAAATGACTGTAAAAGTCTAAGTGCAGCAAAACAAACGGTAAGAGAGAAAAATTAAGAAAGCATTTAGACTTAAAAGCAAAAGCAGTCAGAGTATCGGCACAAAGCTAAATATCCTCCCAGGCTTTTCAGCAGCTTCCTGAGTTCCTGCAGCAAAAAAAGAAGCTGTCAGAGCGCCCCTTCCCCTTTTATCAGGGGGCTTTGCATATGCATATGGCAAGCTCGCAACGGCTAGCTCTTACTTAATTAGGTGAAGTAGGAGTAGTCTGTGCTATAGATCTCAATGGTCCACACTCTATTCATTATGCAAGTTGGGGCCTGGTGCTGCTACAATTACAGTTTTTCAATTAAGAAATCAAACCAAAAGATTGTCTCTCTCCCCAGCAGTCCGTGGGAAACCGGGCATCTCCGGGGGCCGTGTGCCGGCCCGGCGGCCACCGCCTCACGCAGCTGCAAGGTTGCTCTCCTCAGCAGGATCTTGCAGCTATGGGGGACGGGGACGATACGCTTCGCTCAGCAAAACTTTGGGAAAATTATTACCAAGGCGTGCAAGTTGCATGATCAAGACTTAAGAAATGTTTGATTTGAAAGTTAGTCATGTTGTTGCTTCTAATGGGCCTGTACCTCGTGGTGATCTGGTACTAAAAGATCCCTTTCCGTGGCCCATCGGCCCTGCAGTTCGTTCGCTGGAACAAGGGACTCAGACGGTACCGGATTTTTATTCTGGGACAAGATCTTTTCCGAGACAGCTTTTGTTGCTTGATAAGCGTACGCGATGAGCGGCGCTGCTGATGTTGAATCAGAGCTGGTTAGTGCCTGCAGGACCGCAGCTTCTGATACGGTATACGTGGCAAGAGGAAGGAAAAAAAAGATCTTGTAGTCAAATATGTTGAATACCATATGCTATTGTGTGTTAACATACGTAACATACGCCCCGGATCCTTCATTTTAAGAAGGGCTAGAAGAGCATTGCCGCGTGTGTTTTGACATGAACGGATGAATACTGGCGGAGCGCTTGGGTACGCCGAGCAGAGCTCCGGAGGTGATTACAATTCTATAGGAAGTGGAGGGTTGGCACGATACGCACTAAAGAAGTCTGGAGCCACATGTGACCGTCTCCCAACATGCCCACAACAAGCTGCTGAATCACACCTGCTTCCTTTAATACTGGCGTTCTCTCATTTCGCAGGCTTTGCCATGCAAAGCTTTTTGAAGTAGCGCATGCATGTACAATCATATACATATGCTTCTGTGCAATTACACGAACCTTGATGTTGCGCTTGGAAAGAAATGACAGTACTGCAAGATGTGCGTGCGGGGGGGAGAGGGGAACGCAGCTGCAATCGAGTTCAGCAGGAGCGACGGCCGATACAAAACCGATCCTGCCCCTAGCGAGAGGCAACATCTTTTAATTCAACGCACTTCCAAGCTCTCGGGAGAGGCTGATCGACTCCGACGCCGCTCACTGCAGCAAAACGTTACCCCCATGACCGGCAGGGTCCCCCCACTGTGGGGACAGCAGCTGGATGGCCTCGGTGGCTGCTTCTCCCGACTGCCGAGCACCGGTGCAGGTCCCCGGTGCGGCGGGGAGGGAGAGCATCCTTTCCCCAGCAGCAGCCTTTCCGCACCCCTGCCGCGCTCGGCATTCCCAGTCTGCTGCGAGCTGCAGCAGCTGCTGCTCCGAAAGGATGGTCCGGCAAATCCTGCAGCTGTGGGAGGCGGCAGCCGGATTGCAACAAAGCCATGTAATGCCCACGCAAAAAAGAGGAGCTGTGCTTATTGCGAATAAAAGCAGCGATGCGGCGTACTGTTGCGTAGGAATCTGCGCTGCTGTGCGGTCACGAGAGAAGTCTCTGCCTGCAGAAGGCAGAGAGCTGACTTAAAGAAGTAATGGTTTTAGCGGAGAAAAATGTAACGCAGGCGCTGGGATAACTCTACGTGAGCTAAGCGTGAAAGTAAAGAGATTTGCAGGAAAAGGAGGGAAAAAGGAGACAAGACAGGAAGGGCTCAAGTTGTGGGAAGTGTAAAATGGAAGAATGAGTCATGTAAATGGGATTTAGGGTAGAGTGGGAAGATGATGGAAATCTTGTAGCAAGGCTTGGATTTTCTTAGCTTTGAAAAGCATTCAGGAGTTTGCTGGCTTTCAGTGATTCTCACAGATTTCCCTGTAATTGGGGGAAACTCGTTGAAGGGGGATTATTGCTTCCTGGAGAAGGCAGCGTTAATAGCAGAGTGGGAATATTTTGGAACAACTTATAGCTATTACTGGTTGTGGCCTACTATTAGCTTTAATTAGGAAAGCCTCTTCTGGAAGAATGTGTTAGAAAGTTGTCTGCTGCTCCCCCATGCCGCTGTAATGCTGGGCAGTAGGGATCTGGGGTGCACTTGTGTCCCCCCAGTTTCCACCACTCTGTAGTTTCTAAGAATCTGGAGGTGACCAGGAAATTTGCTTATAACATCCAATTTGCTGGAAAGAAAGGATATATGCTTTTGACCCTTTGCCATATTTTGTTCAGCACAGAAAGGAACAAAAGCACAATTAGGAAGGAAGAAATAGCCTTTACGGCATTACCAAAGTGCCAATAAAGAGCTTCAGAAATGCGGTTCTTATTGCAAGCAGAGATAGAAAAGCCAAATAATAGTTGTATACATTGATTTTGCAATGTTACTGTAGGCTTACAGAGCAGTATTGAAGAAAATTAACTGAAAATCCTTGACCAAAATTCAGAAAATTATAGCATCATCAGAAGTCCTTTACCTACAGAACTGGATATATAAAACTGTACACTTTAATGCCCCTTTTTAGAATTTTCAGTAGGTAATAAATAACCACCTCGTGTTGTGGTCTCTGTGGGAAGAGGGAGGATAATACCTGACTGGTATTCTAATCTGAGAAATGACAAAAAATGGGGCTAGAAAAATTATATGGATCTAACCGTATTTTTTTCCTGCCAAAATGAGCTTTCTGGGTAATAATTTGGTTCTGAAAAATTCTAGAGGTGATCGCTCTAATAAAACAGCCTCCAGAGCTTATGTGCTTTTAGGGAATGACAAAAAATTGCCATTTGATGTAATATCGAAGTTACAAGACAGGACTGTGCTCTTGCTTTGCTAGTGGTGGCGATTTGGAAGAGCTGCTTTACTTTTCCATGCCTCAGTCTTTCTATATGTATAATGGACGTAATATTATTTCTCCCCGGTGAAAAAAATAATGGGTTAGGTCTGTGAGTAAGAAGGTCCTGTACAGGATTCGGACTTCAATACTGTGTGTGAGTCTAATCCAAAAAGGGTTTTCTGTGAGCCTGCCTACTGAAATGAGACAGAGGTAGAAGTATCTGCTTTGGGCATCCTTGCAGCAGAAGTTTGGGAACTTTTTGTAGGAACTTGGTGTGCTTTGGCAGTATGAAAAATGCAGTGTTAGTGTTTCAAAAATGTGCATCAGAAATGCTGCGGCCGTGGCCAAAATACAGCCTGATATAAATACACTTGGCTTATTCAAACGTCTTCAGGATATAGAGATAAGTTAGTTTTGTTGTGGTGAGGTTTACTGCTTGTCCCCCCCTTACGCTGGATCATAGGGGACATCTGTCTTGACCTGGAAGAAGTCGGTAGATGTTCCATATTGCTTGATTTGTCTAATTTACTAGGATGGTGATTGGCTGATTAACTTGGACCTGATCCAGCTTGTTACTGCTGGGTGATCAGACAGCATGTTATATGATCTGTCTGCTTGTGTATAGAAGATGCTAATCACATACGAGTGATCCAAAAAGCCTAGCATAAATTTATTAAAATACCTGTAAAATTAGAATAGAGGTTTTCTCAGTACCATCTGGTTGCCAAATGTGGCATTAGGCAATAATAGCTTTCGGTCTGTGCGAGTGTAGAAAAGAATTGACAAAATGGTTTAACCTTTCTGGCTATAAGAGCATCGTAACTTTGGCATCTGTTCTAGCCCCACTTACACCACTGGAGTTTTTGGCACAGATTTTTTTTTTACTTGGGGTAAGATGAGATCCTGCTCGTAGACATAGCTTCATTTGTCCTACAAATCTGCATGTTTCTGTCAGCCGGTGGACAAACCGTTCTTTGATCATGGCTTTTGTTTTTTGTTCTCTTTTTTTGTTGCTTTCTTTTTTCTCTTACAGGAGCAATAGAAACATATTTTCTCTGGCACTTACTGCAAACAGTAGAAGCCTTGCCTGAAATTAGGAACGGTTGGTATCCAACCAGCGTAAATTTTAGTTACAACGTTTTGGAATCCTGTTCCTTGTTTTTGTCATTTGATGCTATCTTCACTTTTTGGCCTTGTTCTACAGTATATATACATGTACACACACGCATACATACAAGCAGAAGTAAAACTGTCAGTTACAGAAGTCTTAACCTTGTGTTTAATGAACATGCGAAACTGTGATGAAAAGCCCGTGGGTAGTTGGGACATGGAAGAAATGCAGAACCAGGACCCTGAAACCAGCGACGAGGAGAGCATTTTCTAGAAAGAAAAAAGTATGTCCCACTGTCCCTCCATTTTTTGGCAAATAATTTTTGGTTCGGCATCCAACTGAGGGATAAAATGGTAGTTATTTTCACTGTGAATAATGATACATCTCAGAATAGGGAAGCAAACTCCTATGCCTTGTTGTATTTTCCTTTCGCTTCCTCAGACCAAATGAATTGGATTATATTGTGGAGCAAAATGCTGGAAGTTTCCATTTTAAAAATTATGGAAAGCAAAGTAAATAGAAAGAAAGCATGTATTACTTTTTATTGTATTTTTATGGAGGTTATAACCAGAGTTGTTTTCTTACAGCTTTAAGCTGAGTTGTTATGAGCAGTTATTCTTATGGAGTCAGTATGGACCAGATCCAGAGTTGTTCAGGCAAAATAGTGAGATTTCCAGCAATTTCACTGTTCTTTTGATCAGGCCCTTAATTTTCTAGAAAATGGTGAGCTTAATAGGACTGTTGTGTATGCGCTGCTGACGGCGTATGGAGTTCGCTTTTGTGCCTGAAGGAGAAGATGGAGATTTACTAACTGGTTGTCCGTATTGTTTTACCTCATTGTCATTCTATTCCCTTTCCAGCTGTTTTTGTATATAAAAAGTTCAAGTAAATCCCGTTTTAAAAGGTCTGCTTTTGTGTTAAGGTACTTAAAGTTTAATGTCTTTGTGTCAAAGAGCCTTTATGAAAGAAGGTTTGTCCAGGCATATCCTGTAATAAACATCTGGAAACTGCAGGGGTTGGCTAACGGTGGCTATGTGGCAAGAATACAGTTTAACTAGCTGCCTTTACATCAGGATTAATTTTCCCCCTTGTTTTTTGTTTTGGGTTTGTTTGTTTTTTTTTTTTTTTTTTTAATCTTCTCAATTCACTTATTTATTTTGTCATCTGAATATTTATGTCCTGTCGTGGTTAAATGGCCTTAAATAGTCTCCTGGTTCATAGGTAGTACGGAACGCCTCATCCTGGATTGATGCAGGGAGGGCTGTTTGAAAGCAGATTACATCTCTGCGTGGTATTCGCTGATTAAGTGTTTGAAGAGCAAAATTGCTCATCTTTAAAGACAACTTCCTTTAGTGCAAAATATATAGGAAAACGAGTATTTCTAGATTAGTCAAAAGCAAAAGCTGCCACAGAGGTAATAGGCGTCGTTTGTATGGGAGCTTAATTAGGATTAAGGAAAACAGAAAACGAGAGCTTTAGCCTATCTGATATAAAGCAGAAGTGAAAGCCCTGAAACAGTTTGGGGCGGGGAGGGAATTGAAGTTTTTTACAAAATGGAAAGGGAAAGACAGTGAGTAGTTTCAGTAGTAATAATGGAGACGAGGAGGAATTGCAGAAAATACCATAAAGGAATAAGGAAATACATGTTTGCAAAGGTCCCAGAGGGAAAATTAGGTAAGGAAAGTTCTAGCAAGTAAGAAGCAGAATGCGAAGGGGTAATCTCTCCGCTACGTTTATAGTCCTGTGAATGAACACTAATCCTTCTTTTGGATGTGGTGATGCTGAAGGGTAACGAACTGTAATGACAAGAGTCACTGTCAAAGTTCTCGGATGACAATAGGAGGTTTTAGAAAACAGTTTTAAGTGTATGACTTAATCGGTAATTCTTGGAGAATTATTATCGCTGACAGTCCAGGAACAGATTAATTGAGTCGACGCACAGAAAATAAAGTTATCATCTCCCAAATTTAGCTGCACTTACCTAAAGTACAGCTTGACTCTCAGAGGCGAGACGAGGCTGGGTCAGTCGGGGTGGAAGTCAGTCGAGTGAGTCAGCCCTTGAGCAGAGGCGCAAACCTAGATGCAGTCCATTGGACAATGGAAACAGCATTTCCACGTGCCACCAGTGCTTGCTGGGGCAACACCAAGAGGGGACTGGAGCATCCATCTTATAAGGAAAGGCTGAGGAACTTGGGTCTTTTTAATCTGGAGAAGAGAAGACTGAGGGGGGGTCTTATCAATGCTTATAAATACTTAAAGGGAGGGTGCCAGAAGGATGGGAACAGTCTTTTTTCAGTGGTGCCCAGTGATAGGACAAGGGGTAACGGGCACAAAGCTGAACATAGAAAGTTCCACCTAAACATGAGAAGGGACTTCTTTACTCTGAGGGTGGCAGAGCACTGGCACAGGCTGCCCAGAGAGGTGATGGAATCTCCGACTCTGGAGACATTCAAAACCCGCCTGGACGCCGTCCTGTGCAACCTGCTGTAGGTGACCCTGCTCTGGCGGGGGGGGTTGGACTAGATGATCTCCAGAAGTCCCTTCCAACCCTGACCATTCTGCGATTCTGTGGTTTACCAGGAGCGCTGCACCGTCAGTAGTACAGTGGAGATGATGCTGGCCGAGGACCTGGAGGAAGCTGGTTCACCTCAGGACCTCCTCATCTCTCAGAGCATCCCTGCGATGATTCCCCACGGGCCTTCCAGCAAAAGGAAGATTTTAATTACTTTGAGGAAGAAGGAGAACAATAAAGATGCAAATGAGAAATGCATGTGGCTACAGATGCTTGCAGGTGTTCGCTGTCAATCCCTTTGTTCAAAAAGTACTCAGCCCCGTTTGATTCTGAAGGAGGAAAAAATTTGCTTCTGAGATATTTAAAACTAATTTTGTTCTCATTTATGCGGGAATATAAATTGTGATACTTATGAAAATGTTTCATTTTAATTGTGTATTTTAAAAGATGTTTAGTATTCAAGGATGGTCTAAATTTAGTCCTAGAAAGTTTATCTTATTGCTCTGTGTTTTTCACCTGTGGATCCAGGTGTGAAAAAAAGCAGATTACGAAGCTGCGAGCGAAGTCTCATTGTATTTCTCTGCTGTGTTCCCTCAGTTTTTTCTGAAGAGGCCTGCCTTCGGAGGCCGCGCTTTCTCAGCCCATAGACTGTCTTGTATCTCAAACTGCTAATAAATGCCAACTGGCATTAATTACGGTGTTGGTGTGTGGTTCACATTAAGAACAGCAGAATTACTTTTAAAACTGGGGCGGCTGCAGCCTGCTGCAACAGTATGAGTGGGTAGCGGGTCTTCCCAAGTAGTGGTCAGCCATAAATAAACTTTCTCAGACCACAGCTGTGCACACTTGTGTATTTTGAGGTTAATCGGCGCTCACACGGTGCTTCTCCTTCCATCATCGAGTTTTTAACAGAGTGCAGGGAAGAGCCGTGCGTTGGCACCGTCTAAGTTTGGGTTGTGTCTGCTCTGTACCGCCTGTGGGCTCGTGCTTTTACCTGTATCCTGAGTCCGCAGTGGGAGAAGACTGCAGGAGACGTTAGCTCTGCCCTTCTGCCTTTCGCCCGGCGTCATTCGGGCGGGATTATCAGAGTGCTCGGCTGAGTTCGTCGCCCTGAGCCCGTGGGGAGCTGGGGTCCCTTTGTGTGTCCTCTCCCCCTTCTGTTTTATTGACTTCCTCCTAAACACAGAGACATTTTCTCTTTTTCCTTCCCCCCCCCCCCCCCCNTCTTTGCTGGCTTGACAGGTTGTACGGAGCCTGCTCGTCCACACAAACACTTAAATTAAGTGCCTGAGGTTAGCCAGTGGGGAACATGCCTTGAACCCTCCACCGCAGACTTCCATGTGCTAGGCCAGACATAATACGTGCCTCAGATTTTATAACTGTAAGTATTTTGATTACACAGATGCATGTTGCTGATGAAGGAATGTAATAAAATTTAATGTTACTATTATAGTATGTATTACGGATTCAGTTTTTAAGTTGAAATGGTCACGCGTAGGGTCAAATTCTTCAGACTTCCATATTTAAAATCAATTGATTCAGACAATTTTTTTCATTAATGGAAAAAAATCTAAAATAAATACTTGTTTGAAGCTGGCTGAAACAAAGTTTACTTCTGGTTTTCACAGCTTCTGGAATTACGTGAAATAGCAGACTTCAGTTTAATTGACTATGCGCAACGTGTTTGCGTGTTACTATTTTTAAAATCCAAGGCTTAACGTTAAAGTTAGAATTTGAATGAGGTAAGTAGACAAATACAAATTTTTTTTATACACTAAGCTTTTCACTTGCTATGATGCTGATGCTTAGATACCCTATTTAATGATAGTTAATACAGTGATACTGATTTTGTCCCTGCTGTGTTCATTATTAACCCCAGAAGGTAATGGAAATCTTATTAGACGCAGTACTGGATATTAATGCCGTGCCTGACTATGGTATGAAAAAAATGAAGAAAGAGCCTGCAAACATTTGTAAGTTAATTGCCTGACTTGGAAACCACTAATGCACATGAGTAACATTTACTCACACAGATTGTCTCAGTGAGTTCAAAATCCCTCCGATGGGTGGTTGCAGAATAAGGCCATAAATCACACCTTTATGGAAAGTCTAAGAAATGTTAATGGGAAGGCACCCACAAGGTACTATGGAAACTTAATAAGTTTTCATGAACAGTATTTTAAAGGCATATATAATTAAATAAAGGTACCGGTCAATGTTTAAAAATAAAGAAGAGCCAGAATTTGAGCTTAGCTTGCCTATATATATTAAAAAAAGTAATCTGGAGCAGCCATCAGCTCACAGTAGTTATTTCTTTTCTACGTGACAACCACAGCCACCATGTCCACATTCCTTCACACGTGATACACCAAACTCTGGCTGAGTTACTTGCGCCTCCACATTGGTTTTTCATTTCTTTTTGTGGCGGGCCAGTGTTGTAGTAGCATCAGTGGTTGGGCAGGCGCCTGAACCACGGAGGAACCTGACACCCTGCTTTCACACGGGAAGCGATGTCAGGCCAGGGATGTTAGGGCCACAAAGATGATCAGAGGGCTGGAGCACCTCTCCTATGAGGACAGGCTGAGAGAGTTGGGGATGTTCAGCCCGGAGACGAGAGGACTCCAGGGAGACCTTATAGCCCCTTCCAATACCTAAAGGGGGCCTACAGGAGAGCTGGGGAAGGCCTTTTTACAAGGGCATGTAGTGGTAGGACGAGGGGGAATGGCTTCAAACTGGAAGAGGGTAGATTTAGATTAGGTATTAGGAAGAATTTTTTCACTCTTGTGATGGTGAGGCACTGGAACAGGTTGCCCAGAGAAGTTGTGGAAGCTCCATCCCTGGAAGTATTCAAGGCCAGGCTGGATGGGGCTTTGAGCCAACCCGGTCTAGTGAGAGGTGTCCCTGCCTATGGCAGGGGGGTTGGAACTAGATGATCTTTAAGGTCCCATCCAATGTAAACCGTTCTATGATTCTATGACAAACACTGATGGTGCCTGTCTTACGGCTAAGTGAAAATACTGTGATGGCCCACCAGGCTTTCAGCTGTGTCTCATGTACATGAACATTGTAATGATACCAAATGGAGACAATGACAAGCTCAAGGCCAGACACAACTGCTGTCTCAAGGAAGGTGACTTTTTCTTACCACCTGACTGCAGGTAAGTGGTTATCACTCCCTTTCTGGGCTAGTTTTTTTGGGTGCCTGTAGCCAGGTGCAAAGATGCTCTGGAAGTGGGATATACACAGCTCGAAAGTATAAATCAATGATTTGTTCATCAGCACACATGAAATGTAGTTAGGTTATAACAAGCTGCTAGGGTGCTGCCCCTGATAAGGCAGCTGGGGAGGCTTTGCTGCCTGCGTGGGCTTCAGCTGAGAGGAAGGGGCTTGGTCTCTGTGACTTTCTGAAGCAGGTCCTTGGAGTTGCTGTTTTTTCACCAGTTCCTTCAGCACTGGTCACCTCATCTGGTGAATCTTGTCTGGCCTGGCTAGATTTCCTGGTATGTTTGACTTGTGTATGAGGTTTTTTTTTTGTTATTGTATTGTTTGTTTTTCTTTAAATTGTGTATTTTTTTCATGTTGTTGGGTGTTTTTTTTCTGGGTAGCTGGCTGGGAAGCAAGGGCACCCTGGGGAGATGGGGGCTAGCAGCACCCCAAACAGGGTTGTAGTGAGACCTGGTGCAGTGGCAGTGCCCATCCCCCCTAGCCTGCTGCTGGTCAGTGTCCTGCCCTGCCTGTGGGTGGCTTGGGCCCAATGTCAGGTGGAGGATTACCAGCCCCTGTTAGATGCACAGGCTCTTTGAGCCCAGGTGCCATAACTGGCTCAGAGGTTGCTTGCTCTTGGCCAAAAAAATGGTCCTTACTGCTGGCCATGTGAGTTGAGCAGAATGTGGAGGAGGAGAAAATGGGCCTTTCTGAGGGTGATCCCCAGGGTTGACTTCAGATGCTCACTAAACCGGTGGAGCTATCATGCAAAAAAAGTGAGTTCTGTTACACTGAGTCTTTAATGTGTTTTCTTTTTTCTGCCCTGGCAATACCTCATGCGAGCTGGGGTGAGGTCCCTCCTTGATGCAGGTCCCCTGTGGCCCTGCTCCAGCAGGGTGCTGGCACCACAGGGTGGTCACAGGCAAGACCTCAGTGGGTGCGTGGCCACTGCAACAGGTCCTCCTCTCTGTGAGTGAGAGGCTGTGGGGTGCAGGAGGGCAGGCTCTGTCTCTGCCATGGTGCTTGGGGAGCTCTTGCATTCAACAGAGTTCAGAGAGGTTGTAAATGAGTGACCGGATCCATATATTTCCTCTAGTTGATGGTTTGGCTTGTTCCGTGTATTTTTCTGGTTTTGGCAGATGACCGAGCATTAGGAACTGTGGCAGAGTTGGCATACAGATAGCTGTGGTGGGTGATAAGGATTTGGGGCTGGACCAGCAGGAGTGCCAGGGAGAGCGTGCTGCCTGGAGAGGTCTATCTTGGGATCAGGAACCAGGCTGACAGTTTTGCAGGTAGATCTTCAGCCTATGGACTCTGTTACAGGACTTCTTCAGGCCCTGAGCAGCCAGAAAACCTTTTTAGCTGCCTCTCAAGGTGCCCAGGACTCCCAAACTACAATAACGTGACTCTTCAGCTGCCTCAAGTATACCCACAGTGGCTGGTCTATAGCCAGCAGTCTCTGGTGGCATCAGTGGCTGGCTTAGCAGGGTCAGGGACAGAGATGAAACAGGGGTCTGGGGACAGGCTTAGGGACATGAGTTATGCTGCGTTTTTGTGGCAAACTTATATGATTAATTGTTTGTAACTGCTGGCTTTTTTCTAATTATATGGGCAACTATTTCTGTCTAGAGGCTTGAGTGGAGTGTAGGTATTGAGTTTTGCTTGGAGCAAAGGCCTCATTTTACAAGGGCACTTTAAGTACATATATCAGCTTATTTTGAAAGCTGACATCCAAGAAGTTATGTTTTAGTTATCCATCTCTTTCTCAGGGTTTTTGCTGGAGCCTCAACAACCAGAATACTGGGCCCAGATAGAGATACTCTGTTCAAAGCTTGTGGTCCTGTTTCTGTGTCTTCATCAAACTTTAGGTCTTTTTTCCAGACAAACTCAACAAGGTTCAGGACTTTAAGCTTGAAAACTTTGTTGGCAGGCCACAATGGAGCTAGTGTAAGGGAAACAAAAAAACATATGTATTGTTAAATTAAATGCATGCTTTCTATGACATCCAGATAACGAGTATATTGTTTAATTTCCTTGCAAAGAATCAGCTTTCCGTATTCTATTTTAAAGATTCCAAGTTATCTCAACTCCATGCCTGCCTTCTGGGGGCGTGGGTAATAAACAAACAGCCTTTGAAATGTGGGCCAAGGACTTATTCTTTTTCTTCAGTAGGATCTGTGTTTATAAAATGCTTATGGATGTGGGAAATTAGAAAAAGGTAAAACAACTGATGCCAGAGTAGAAATAGTAGAAAGGAATATTTTTTTTGTGTGTGTTTGCTTAGTGTTGGTGTCATTTATCACAGTAGGTAAGTCATAGACAAAAATATGCTAGGCAAATCATTATTACTGTATTTCGTGGATTTGAAGAATGAGTCTGTGGATGGAATAAGGGGGGGATAATAGTCCAGAGTAGCAAATTGCATCAGTGCTGGGGAGGAAGAACTCTTGAGTATTAGTAGTGTAAATACAGTAGCAATCCTTGCTTCTAGCTAGGTTGTATTATTGGAAATAACGCATTGCTTTTCAAATTATCTTCAGGGTTTTTTAAACTTTCTTTGAGGGGGAAAAAAATAATAAAGATCCACCATCAGCTCTGTGGCACTGTGTGCCACTCGTAGCTGGTTTAGGATAGAGGTGTGAAAGGCTGACAGTTCTGCATGCAGCAAAAATGATTAACGAGGCGTAAGGGTTAACCATTATCATGCTGCAGCCAATGAGTGAGCTTAGGACAGTTTTGGTTTGAAGTTTAAAGCTGGCCTGATTTGTCAGTCTTCTAAGTCTTTCTAGCATAGTGCACTTCAATTCCCTAAGTGATATATTGAGATAGAATCATAGAATTGTCTAGGTTGGAAGAGACCCTTGGGATCATCGAGTCCAACCATCTACCCTACTCTACAAAGTTCTCCCCTACACCATATCCCCCAACACCCCATCTAAACGTCTCTTAAATATGTATAATATGTATCAATTTGCAGCGTAGAGCTGCTTTTCTTGACAAAGTAAAGTCGCAGCCAGAAGGAGCGGAAGAAAGTTGGCGTGTTTAGAGGAAAGGAGATGGTTGTGCTTTTTTACTCGTTGTCACACAGATTTCTTCCTCAAAAAGACTCTGGTAGTTGGCTTTGGCTTGAAGACAGCTGTAGATGGGGGGGAAAAGTGAGAGAAAGGTCTGAGGGTTGACTGTCCCATTAAGGGCAAGTGCTTTAGCGTTGTGATTTAAAACGCGCCCCTTCTGCTGCTCTCACAAAACAGAGGCAGGGCTTTAAAACAGACTGTGTGTGTTTCGCCAGCAGTCAAGAAAGGACTAACTTCCAACAAAGAAGGGGGACTGCCTTGTGAGGGGTGTCCTTTACAGTGCATCATTCATATTGGTGGAAGCTAGTGGTGTAAGCTGCTGGTGCCACTGGTTTTGCTTTGCTTAGCATTTTGCTTGTGATGATCAGCTCCTAGCTAGGGAGCAAGAGAGTCTCAGACATTGGCCTATAAAATGTTGAATTAGCCTTCAGAAGGGTGGTTGCTCACAGATTGTTCTGCTTTCGAACAGTTAACGTATAACTGGGACGCTTACATTAATGGCTGGTATCTTTTTCATGTCAAATGACAATTATTGGCTGGGAATGTTGCATGCTCACACAGAAGGAAGCTTTGTGCAATGAGAATACAGGCGTTCTTTATCTCCTTTAAAGATGTGATTGCATTAAAAAAAAGTCTGTTACAAATAGATTATGGAGCAGTAACCCTTGCTCCTAAATGTAGGCAGTAATCTAATTTGAGCTGTAGAAACTGACTTCTTGAGCATTTGGTGAAACTTCTAATCCTTCTGGAGAAATAATTGTGTGTTAATTAAGAGCCAGAATTCCATGAGGCTTATTAGCTGTCTAGCTGGATCTGAGAAGCAGAAGGTTGAACAGAGTTTAACTAAAATTTAGAACTGTTAATTAGTCTCCTTTCTTCCTGGTCTCCTTTCTATTTTCTTGTTTTCGGTTTGTGTAGCATACTTTGAATGACCCGTGAGAAACTACTGGGCTTCTGACATGATAGCTCCCAATTGTAAACGCTGTACTTTACTAGCTGTGAAAGAATAAAGCTTTAAAAGAGCTTGGCTTCCCTTAGCTACAGGCTAGCTTGTTATGGAAGAAGTAGTGACAGAAAGTGGAAAAAGCAGGCTGGCTAATCTTGTTAAATTGGCTGAATAATGTTGCATTCAAGATTTGTGAAATCCGTGCTGGAACGCACAGATGCTTTAATAAACTTTAGATGACCTGTCTTAGTTTGGCGCTTTTTACAGGGTTCAGGAAATGTTTGATGGGTGTACGGAAACCTAAACATGAAACAGTCTTCGTTACAGACCTCCATTTTGATAGTTATGAATATGGCAATTTGTGAATGTGCAAAGGTTGTACTTCACTGATGCGTGCCTGGGCAAGTTCGGGGAGGGGAAGGTAGACCTTGGAACCCATTTGAGTATCTCTGAAAGTGTGTTAAACAGCACGTGTAGAGATGTGAAAGGCTTCCTGAAGTTTTTCACTTGGATATGTATTATGATGAAGTTTATTTTTTGGTGGGGAGGGGTGAGGAGGATGCTAGCATGCAGTACAAAACTCCCTGGGATGCTGGTATGACGTGAGGCGAGCTGAGCAAAACAGCTGCTATTTCAGCTCAATAGCCCCTGGACCCCCCAGTGAAATCATTTTGAGCCTGCTGAGTAGGAACGCTTTAAAGGTCTATTGTAAAAGACACAAGAATTCTATTCATTAATTAGACTTGTCAGAGTCTGCTTTGTATTTCCAAGGATGAATACCACTTCATTCCAGGGGTGTAGTTAAACCCTTAAGCTAATTTGACTTCCGGCTCTGGTCCTCTTATATTTAATGCCTCACCTTCAGATGTTTTGTTGCTCTAATCACTGAAATGTTTATATTTTCCTTTCAGTTTATAGTATGTCTCAACTAAGACATTTGCATTAATATAAATGCATTTGCCTAATACAAGTGCACTGCAAAACAGATTATGCATCAGAATGACTAATCCTGGTAATTAACTGGTTTCACACCAATATGGTGTGCCTGTATTTTAGGTCACAACTGTGACAGAACTGGGGAGGAGGGGCAAGTGGGAAAGGGGAGTGCATTAAGTGTAGTGTAGATAGCCCTTGAATTATAAATGGAAAAGCTACTTGGATCTGTAAAAATGTCCTAATTGTGCAGATTAGAGTAGCTGTGTAATATGACTAATGTACTTCTGCAGTCCTATTTTTTTCAAGAATTTGGGAGTGATGGAATTTTTTTCCTTCCGTATTTCAAAACAGTAGGGAAAATAACTAAAAATACTTACTTTTTATTAAGGGTAGCCTAAGTAGAAGTCTTAAATTTAAATTTGAGGAGCACCTGAAACAATAGGGTACCTGATCATAATTGTAAGAGTCTAGGTATGCATGAATAAGAATCCCAAAAACTCTATTACAGGGTGCACTTACTGTGTGATTCTTTCAGTAGTGTTTGGATTATTCCAGTACTAAATCTCAAGTTGGTTTCTTGTTACTGCACTAGCTTTTCTGTCAAGTATATTGTGTGGCATTCTGACCTGGCAGCCACTTGGCAAGAGTTGCTTGCTTGGAACTATACTAAATATCTCTACTTTTACTTTAAAGATAAAGGATTGTTTTTATAAAGGGTTGTTCTTGCCCACATGCAGATAAGGTGCTAAACTGCAGTTTTGGACAACTAAATCATCTTGACTTTGATAGGGGAAGAAAACTACCCTTTAAAACTACTAGTGGATCTATAATTCCAGTAGTCTTTAAGAGACTGATTTGGAGAAAATACTATCTGGATCGGAAGAGCCCAGATCTTGAGGTAGCTCACCTAAGCCTGTTTGCTTGAGGAACATCTCTGCATGTGTGCCCTGTTACTTACTCTATAGGATCATTGTTTACTAACTTTCTTTTCTGATTTACCCTCTGAGACATTGATGCTGACACTTGTTGCCACTCGATCTGTAGAGTCTCTCTGTGTTGTTGGAATGCCCTGGGTATAATTTGTCTCCACTTCCCAGTTAGACTTCTTTAAACAAAACATAACTGCAAGCAGAGGTTCTGCATTGTCCTCACTGCATCGGTTCAAGAAGATGCATGCGTAGGGGCTGTGTAGACTGACAAAGGTAGTTTTATGATTGTAGAAGTGTTGACAAATAAGGCTGCACTGAATTTTAACGTTTTGAAGGAATACCTTTGTAGTGGTGCCAGTTGAGGTCTGAACTAGATTCTGTCAGGAAGAAGCTGGTTACTTTAAAAGATGACAACAAAAGATGATTTTGACACCAAAGGGAGGAAAATTCCTCTTTTTGAGAAATATACTAATAACATGAATACATGCTATTGCAGAGCACTATTCGGAATACTTAACTTACCAGAACATAACAAAAATATATACATGCCTACTGGCAGATATAAAAATACAGATCTAGACTACCTGGAGCTATATTGTAAAATCTCTGAGATAATCTGGAGAAAGACAAAGTAGAGAAGTGTTCATTTGTTCTTCTATTATTTTATAGTCCCCTGTGTTGCTGAATAAGCAGGGCAACACTCCTTGGTGATAGCTGGTGAACTTAGTGGAGAGATATAGAAAACTACTGACGTCTACACAGATGGAGATGCTGCTTCTGTAACCAACTCTGTATCCCGGGTTCAGCTTCCTTCAGTGGTCTGGAAGGAACTATATGAAAAGGACACTATAAAATCAGACTCTGCTTACTTCTTTAACTTACAGTGGGTAGAGGAACATGAGGCTGGCTCTCCATACTTGGCAGATTCAGTTTTTCTACCACAGTTAATTAAAAGCGTGCCTTCAAAGAAGGTATTAACGCAAGAATCTAGACCAACTGTGAGTGTCCTATTCAAAACCATGCCAAAGACACTGTGACCTTATTTTTCTAGTCTTGGTGTGTTATTAATTTGCTTGGGGTTGTACCCTGTAATTCTCTGTGCTGAAGCAAGCTGAATTTCTGAACCTTTCCTGGCAAATTGAAGGTGCCCTTTTAGGATGTGAGGTAAGGACCGAATCTGTCTGATTTTCAGGCAGAAAAGAGGAATACTTGAAGTTTCATGAGGTAGCTTTTAAGTTTGGATTGCAGTAGTACCCAAATAAGAAAGTTATATACATCTGAAATGGTGGCATCAACTTGCTCAGGGTGGGACCACAACGGTGGGCCCCTCTCTGTCATCCAGGCAGTATTTTAGAGGTGAAATCTCTGTGCCAAAAGAGGGAGATTAGCACATGGAAGGACACCTTTGTGCATAGCTCTGTGGGGTATAATCCAAATTGTGGATCCTCCTTCTGAAAAGAAAGCAGACAAATCATTACAGGTTTGGCCTTCAGAATAGGTGAACCCATACAACCTAACCCTTTTTTAACTCTTGCAAGCTGAAGTCAAATGAATTATAAAACTGGAAATCCTGATAAGCTGTTTGCTTTCTAGTGGTTAAATGGCTCAAAGGCTTTAGAAAAATCAGGAATTTGCAAAGTATGTCACTAGTGTTTTATACTGTAGTTGAAAAATGCCATATCTCCATTCCAGTTTAGATCAGATCTGACAGAGATGTTTAGCCTTTGTGCCTTAATACTACTGCATATGTATGTGTATATAATATTCAAAATACGTATTCAATGGAAATTGAATTTCAGTTAATATCTGCATTAAAATCGGGGATTCATGAGTGATAAATTGTTCACCTTTCTTTCCTGACCTAGGAGATGTACAGAAGAAAGCCCGTGATGATATGTTGTCAAGGTAAAATGACATTGTTTAGAAAAGGGGAATATTTGGAGTTCCTGTTTCAATGAATAACATTGCTGGAATGTTCACCCCATCAGGCAGCTCTGGAAACAAGCTTTCAGAAGGTCACCAGCTCGAGCTTGTAACCTTGCTGCCATTTGTCTGGTAGGATCTCTCTTCATCGTAAACCTGAATGCATTTATTAGGATTGCAATGAAGAGTGAGTCTGAAGAGAATATTAAAATAGTCGCTATTGTGCCAGGAAGAAAAATGTTTGTTTCTGCAAGTAGTGGAGCCCACAGAGCTGTTGAAATAAAAGGTCATTTTCAGACTGTGGAACTAAATAGGATATTCTTGTGAAAGAAAGAAAGGGGAGAAGGGAAGGGGGGAAAGATGAACATTGCTTCTGTTACTCCCACAAAGAACCAAACCAAAATGTTTACGTCTTCAGTCTTTAAAATGTTTATTTTTTTAAAGCTATAATGACTAAATACTCTGTTCAAATGATTCTTCAGACAGACACAAGCTGTGTTTTTTTTTTGTTTTTTTTTTTTGTTTTTTTTTTTTAGATGCAGTGGGGTTGGAGAAAGGCAGGATAAATGTAAATACCCTTGTCTTATCTGTCAAGTTGTTATGGAGTTCACTAAGGCTATTTTTGACTGTGAGGGACT
The DNA here is from genome assembly GCA_013398815.1 of Ibidorhyncha struthersii. Classification (NCBI taxonomy): domain Eukaryota; kingdom Metazoa; phylum Chordata; class Aves; order Charadriiformes; family Charadriidae; genus Ibidorhyncha; species Ibidorhyncha struthersii. The sequence continues at coordinate 22,607 of VZSZ01006634.1, forward strand.
CCTTGAATTGGGGAAGATAAGACACCCCACTTGCTCTCTGTTTTAGGACTGGAACTTAAAATTGCAGTGGAGAGAGCAGGTATAACTGTTGTGCCCAATTTACTTTAATAGGAGCCTGAAGTTGCAGAAGTCTGGTCATATGCTGTCAGTGGGCAGGAAAAGTCTCAAAGACATTCTTTTGAAAATATTAAGTTGCCAAGGAGGAAGTAAAGGTTGTGTTCTCCTCTTATTTACTTATCTCCTCATATCTATTTATATGTATTTCAGAGAGTGCAGGAAAAGAAGGTCTCCAGCTAAGAATTGTGGATTATAAATTGATACCTTTAGAGTAAAAGGAGGGAAAAAAGTGCATTGTCTAATCCTGTATTGTCTGATGGAAGCAACCATGGTTCTAAAGAGAACATCTCACACATTTATTCTCCTAGAAAAACCTTTGAGAACTAATTTCAGATGATCTGTTTTTATGCAGTGAGCAAAGGAGAGACCTGTCAGGAAACTAAACCAAAGTAAGCTTTTTTCAAATGCGCACTAAACTGGATCCCAGTTTAAAGTTCAACAAAAAGAGACTGGCCAAATGCAGTTTTTGTATACACCACTCCTTTTTCTTCAGACAACAACAATTTGGCCCATTAGATGAGTGTTCTCTTCTTAAGCGTGTCCGCTCCCCACCCCCAAGGTGTTAAGATAGTGAAATTTGGCAGTTAGGCGCTCTGATCTTCCTCTGGGAAACGTAGTGCTACACAGTGTTAGGGGGTGTGTTGACATCTGCTGTAGGTACAGGCAAAGTCAAAAGAACATCACAAACATCAATGATCAGACTATTGGTTTTATTGCATTAATAGCACCTGCGGGGGGGGGAAATCAGCTAGCATGCATCTCAACCTCACTGAATCGCTTCACTTCTTGATTTTTTTCATCTGCGGGTGAACATCTTGCCATTGCTTATACATATATATTTCCTGGACTTAGTCCCGCTAGGTGTATTGATACTCCTAAAGTGGTGTACCGAGGACCTTGTCTTGAAACAGTTTACCTTTGTGCTTGAGTCGGGTTTTATATTGGTAAATGTGATTGCAACTCGAACCTTGTCTCTCACCCGAAGCATGAACGCTACTGGGAAGAGTGGGCTCTGAAGGGGCTTCCCCCGCTTCCATGGATACGGGTCATGCAGAATTCGGCTGCCTCACCCGCACTCTGTGGAACATCATCAACAAGCCTCAGGTTTTTTTTCTTTGAAATGTAAATGATCACCGTCTCAACCACTTGAATACTAAACCCAGCAGATCAGAGCGAGTGTAATGCTGGATTCTCTTTAACTAACCTGTCTTCTGAAGACTGCAGCTTTGTTTTATTTTTCCAACATATACTACTCCTTTTTCTGCTGTGTCTTGATTTATCCTTTCTAAACTTGTGTCGGTGAAACGTGACAGCCCTGAAAGAGCTTTTATTTGTTAGCAGGTTTTTGTGGGCACATTATACATAAAGGTCACTCAAACACAGATTTGCTGTTCTGCATTTGAGCTTGATGCTGTGTTGGCTCCAGATTTTTATGTAAATGGTGTTAGGATAGTATATTTATTACCAGTGAAAAGACAGCGCAATCAATTTAAAATAGCAAATGGTGCTGCACTAGATCACACACTTTCCTGGCTAAAAATAGTAAGTCAAATGCTGGGAGTTGCTGAATGCTTTCAATCCTCAACTCTAAGGTAGAATTTCAAATTAGGAGTATTTCCTAATATTAGGTCCTTGATTTAACAAACTTCTTAAGTGTGTCTTGCTGGGGTGAAGTCTATTATATGGTAAAACAGGTAAATCACAACCCTCTATGGAAGTATTGGCTGAATATTTCTGAAATTTACTATGTATTTTAGAAAACGGTTGTAAGGTGAGGTCACAGGAGCTCTTTTCCTTTTTTTTTTTTTCTTCCCCTCAGAACTGTGTGTTTATAACACTTGCTGAGAGAAATGGGATCTGTAGGTCCCTAATAGCCTTTAAACTCTAATCTTTCGGTGTGTAAGAGAACCAGTGGGCTAATCTAAAGACATTCTTGAACAAATAATGCTTTTTTTCCTTTGTATTAACAGCGACTTTTACAGAGGTTGCATACACATTTTCTCTTAAAGGTTGTTGTGCTAATTTAATTTTTATATTATTTTCCTCATACTATAAACATACATAATAATCCCATTTATTTTATTTATTCTAAAAATGCTGAAATACCAACTGCAGTATAAGAAGTGGACAATATATTGTGTCCATCAGCTTCATCCTGTGTGCTATGTCAAATGGTAGTGACAATGGATTTTAAGTTACCCATGCCAGCTTTTCTTGGCTGTATACTATTAGTAGGAAAAGACAGTGGAAGCAGGCCTGGTATATCCTTGGAAGTAAAAGAACTGTAGGGGCTCGGAAGAGAGAGATTGCTTAGACTGATCTTTTTTTCCTTAAATTAAGGCTATTTTCCTTTTTTCCAGACCTTCCTTTTTAAAATGGGCTGCGTTATCAGTAACGGGAATCTTAATTGAGTATTCTTTTTTCTGCCTGGATAATTCTTAGCAAGCCATAACATTGGCTATACTGTTCTGGAGGCTATTCTGACCTGAAGTCTTAAGTAAAATAATTTCTTGCATAAGGCAAAATATCCTTCATATATGCCATAGTTGTCCTTGGATTTCTGTATACCTTACAACTCTTGCTAGTGTAATATTTTTATTTCCTTCTGTCACTTTCATGGGGTTCTGTGAAGTTACAGCCTATGAACTGTGATTTTTTTTTTTTTAAAGTCTATGAAAGCATGCTCATGAAATGACTGCACAGGCCTTTCTCGTTTGGCCCCCATAGCCTCCCTGCTGGGTCGCTTGCCTGCCGCTTGCTTCAGTACAGCTTTTTTGGAGTTGACTTTTAACTTATCCCCCTGTATTGTGGGGTCATTGGATACTTCCTTCTGCAAGGTTGTGAGTCTACACCTGTGCAGTTACCAAAGAACAGCTAGTGAAGACAGAAGTTATTCCCTGATGCTACCAGCCACGTTCCCTTCAGCCTGGGGGTCTTCCAAGAATTAAGCGAGATATAGAACCTTCAGGATTAACTTTTCTTTCTTTGAAGATTAGTAGCGTTTGGATTACAACTGTTTGAAATTCTGGATTTTCCCAGCCATAATCACAAGAAACACTTTTGGCTCTAATTATTTTAGATCCAATTGTTTTGCATTGCTTGCTCTTCTGATTTTGGTGGAGTACTCCTCCCTTTTCTGTTCTTAATATTAAAGTAATGCCTTTTCAGGAAACTCATCCAGTGTCTCTTGCTCATCTTCTGTTCATGTATTAGTCTGAAACTTGCTTAATTCTAAGAGAAAACAATGAAGGAAAGCAAAGCATAACATTGTGGTGTTTGAACTGTGGTGGCAAATGCAAATCCTCAAGAATATTTGCATGCCGAAGACTTAGTCCCATTTCCATCTGATGTTAGTGTGTTGCTTTTTTCTAAATTTGACAGTGTGTTTCTTCTGAGAAAAACAGAACTAGTACAAAGACTGGGTATTTATTTGGCAAAATAAGTTTGGAATGAGAATCTTATTTAAAATAACAGCAAGCATTACAATAACAAAATGGGCATGTGGAACTCTGATGGTGCCAGTTAAACAAAAGATGGTTTTCCTTAGTTGTTTTTTTTTGTTTGTTTGTTTTTTTTTTTTTTTAAACCAACAGCACAATAGTGTCTCCTATCGATTTGTAGTCTGGTGCCAGACATTATTACTGCTAAAATATAGTCCATGTAAAAAATCAATGCATGCATACTATAGTACATTAATTACTGTATGTTTTTTGTTTCCCAACTAGGTACTTACTGATTCCACATTAGGTCTTCAAATGATAAAAATCTAATGAGCCTTCCCTCTATAATCCGTTATACAATATTACTGTAGATGTAGAACTGATTTGGTGAAAAACTTCAAAATTTATGGCAATTTATGCTATAATAGTTGCTTCCCGGTTTTTGAAATTATCCAGCTTCTTCAAAGACTGTGGAATGTATCCTGAAAACAATCACTACAGGATTAGATGAGTAAGTGGAACGTGCATGTACCTGAAATGAGGAGCTACTAAAAATTTTCATTAAAAAAATTCCTTGTATATTAAACTGTACATGTGCTTTCCTTTCTCTCTATCCATACTCTATTATTAACACTATCAGAAAGGAAGAGACAGGTATACAATTTAACACTTTTGTTTTTAAGTGAATGGCCTTCTATTCCAGAGTTCTCTTTGAGAAAACATCTTGCATTAAGGCTTGTTTTTGTACATAAATGTGTAGTATTTTTGAAGCACTTAATACTACTTCAAATGAGCATAAAAAGCTCATGAATGTACACAAACAAACTGAAAACGTGTATTACAGAAACAAAATAAATAGCTGCCCTCTCAAGAACTAAGAAAATGGATTGCTTAGGATTACAGCTGGAGTTAAAACAACTAATCAAAACACATTTCCCTTTTACTAAAATAAATGTAGATGAAGGTGATTTTGACTTGGAAATAATTGCAATTTAAAAACACTCTACTGCACTGTCCCTAAACCTGATGTGTTTTACCTTGTTGAACACTTTTTTTTTTTTTCCTGACTTGAGTGCTTTGAAGCTCAACTTCTACATCTTAAACTTGTTTTGCTGAACTATTTGAGCGTCTAGCTCCCTCACACATCTTACTGTGATATGGAAACGGTTTGAATGATGCAGTAAGCAGTTCATAATGTTCTGTGCATGCACTGATGTAGTTACTATTCATAAACTAGGTATAGAAAGCCTTCTGTGGAACTTTACTAGAGGAGGATACTTACGATCTTACATTCCATGTAAGATATCCAAGAATTGGAAAATGTGCCTTTTTAGCTTAAGGAGTTTGACACCTGTGTGTCTTCCATGATCCAAATATACAACCTGTCTGATGTGCTCAGTTGAACGTGGTGAAGACACTCAGTATCAACACTTCACACTTAGTATTTCTATTGCTGAGCTATTGCTATACCCGTTACTTTTTATCTTCTGGGTCCAGCTAATATACCAGTTGAGGATATATTTGTACTGGATTTTGTTTGTGTCTTCCACTACTTAATGGCTTAATGTTAACAGAAGTATATTGTTTTGGGTTTTTTGGAGTCCAGTCATGGTTTAAAGGTATGCACTGGAAAGATGGGGAGGTTGAGTCCCTTGATCAAAGAACAACGTTACATGCGACACGTAGAAGAAAACTTCTAATTGGCTGTAAAAAAGGAAACTATATATTTCCAATCATCTGTCCTCAAGGGTTAATTCTATAGTCTTGATCTTGAGAGGATGGAGGCATTTCTTCATCCCCTTTGTCAAGTGTCCAGGTGTCCTTCATGGGAGAGGCAAAGTCTTGGAAATACCCAACTGGAAATGCAAGAGTGTTGTCTCTGGATAGTTACCCAATTGGTGGGGCTGGTTAAGTTTATTTTTCTTTTATCATTCCTCTTTAGTTACCTACTCTATTGTATATCTAATAAATACGTAATATCTTTATACAGAGTCTATGTTGACAGCAAGACAAAAACATCTATGCTTTTTGCCTCTAGGGTAGCAATACAAGACAAAGTAGCATAGTTGATGTCAGATTCACTTAATTATTTTTTTTACTAATAGTATTCTATTTTTTTCCACTGTCATTCCTTGCGCTTGAAAGATCAGCAAGTTGTTAATAAGTATTTAGCAGGTTATATTGTTTGTTTTTTTTTTTTTCATACAAAGTTTAGAAAGAGATGTAGTTTCTAATTAGGAAGACTGACCTAGAATGACACTGACCAAGACCTGGGTACTGTGTGTATGATTCATCAACACGTTTTAGTGGAAGCCTAAAAGAAAGGAAGCCTAGAGACAGAGTAATGTGATAATGGGTCTGCCCTTAATTTAAAAGCACTATTAACTGGAAAGCATGCCCAAACTTGTTAAGATAGGTGCACCTTTTACCATGAATATTCATTATAGATACTGCCTTAATTCAGGCAAAGCCTAATTTGGAGGTACAGCTTTCTAGAGAAATAGCTCTGAGGGTATAGGCCAGGGAGTTATTGGAGGCAAGATAAATAGAAAGACTGAATACTGCTCACCTTTAGAGGTTATGGAGGAAGATTCAACACAAGCGTTTTCTGGCCTTTGTGTATAAAACTTACATTTGGAATTTTGCTACAGGGCAGTGTATCTCTAAGCAGCTCCCAGTACTCTGCATGTGATGCCTACAGTATAAGCATTGCATCTCCCAATATGCCTGGGAGAGAAGAAAAGGATAAGATAGGCACGCTCCTCTCTTGCCTGTGTCAAGAGGAGATGGTATGTCATTTAAAGAGATCTTGACCACTACAAATGCTAATCTGAACTAATTCCCTAGTGGGAAGGTCAACTAGGTCCCATATGCCAAAATAAATCTTGCAAATATATGATATGGAAATCCTAAATTAATGCTTATCCAAATGCTATGACTATTTCCAGTAATGTGCAATATAACACAAACACTGACAAAACCTTCATACCACTGAAATCTTTAACTGTTTAAGTTTTTTCTTCTAGATATACCTGCACTTCTGTGTACATTCTCTCAAAGTCAGTGGCATGCTCAGTAATGCATTTGGCACAAGCAACTTGTTAGTATCTTCCAAGAAAAAAAGTTGTCCTTCAAAACAGATCTTAATGCTCAGAACTGATTTCACGGCTGGGTGATGACCATTTATGTCCCTAATTTGATGTGTAGCTAATGTGTTGTCATATACTGTAGAAGCAGCAAATATTTTTCAGGAGTAAAATTCAAATTACTTTCCCTGTATTTCAGTCCTTCAGAGGTATAAAGTGATCAGAATTAATTAGCACTGATCATGTTCCATGGAAGGCTCTCTGGGCTTAAAATCTTTCTGTCCCTAGTTGCCCACCAAGGAAGCATTGCATGAACAGGTTTCACACAAGGCCTTGAGTTTGGCCTTAGCAAAAAGGACAGGACCTTCATTCCCTCTTCATAAAAGTAGTCTGTCATTAAGTCACACGAGGAAGGAGCTTGTATTCTGAAAATCTCTTTTTAAAAACAAAAATAAATCAAAAGGTGACCAGGAACCGGTTAAAGACGTGACACTGGTTCTTCCTTATTAGGCATGTAATGAGATGAAACTGCTCTATGAAAAGTGGTAAAGAGGGGAAGAGGCTTTAAAGCACATAACTTTAAAAAAATCATAATTTCTGGATTTTTTTTAATCCACAGCTGACACCATTGAGTATAGTTCAAAAAAACTGAAAACTCACTTGAAATTTAAAAAGAACGCTTTTTCAGATAATGTGCCTTGAAAGACTAAGTTCTAAAAAATAAGATTTTAAAAAAACAGTGTAAGAAAAGTTTGCGGGTGAAATAATTTTCTATCCTTCACATAATGGGAGAAACACAGGAGGAGTTGTGATCATCTGAATCATGATTTCTTTGCAGTGCAGTTGCATGTCCTCGTGACAAGATCACAGATCCAGGATATAAAATTATAGATTAGTTATGCATATTTGAAAAGCGTTTAAAAGACTTGCTAAGCTCTAAATTGTGGTGGAGTTGTTTCAATAGTCATTCAGAATTAACGTACAGAGCTTATTAAAGCTAAAGTTGATGCAGAGGCCAGGATGACAGAGCACAGATATCTGCAAATATGACAATATAGGGCATGTTCATTTGGAAGGCTTCTAGTTTTAACAGTGGCTTTAGAGTTCGAATCTACGTTTTCCAGTTGTTTGCCATGGATATGTTTGTTCATCTGTATTTCAAATAAATTTAGCCACTAAATAAAGATGAATTCACCCCAGGAGTAAAACTGAAGTTCGTTTCTTCTTCTATCAATGGCAGATAGCAATCTCTTCTTTTGCAGGGAACGATGACTTTAAGACATTTTTAGTGTCTGATTAGAATATAGTTTTGTGAATGGTATTAATCCCCCAAAAGGGAGGGGACTGTTCAATATTTGTCTTTTGAATCCATGAAGACTCTTCCTGAGTTTTGAATGATGGCTCACAGTGATTACATTAAACTGAATAAAATTACATCCTGCGTATTGTGACTATCTCCTCCCTCTACCTTTCACTGACTGTACAAGTTTCAATTAAGTTGGAGTCTGTCAGAATATTTTTGTAAGCTCCCATTTAAGGAACAGCAGATATTGCTGTAGTGAACCGGGCTATTACTTGTTGGTGAGCAAGGAAAATGTTAACCTGTGAAGAGAGTTGTTTTGAATGTGTATGATTTAAGTAAAACAGTCATTGCCAGGACACACTACAGACGTTCACAACTGTTTAATTCTTATTATCTCTGCTTTCTAATTCACCTTCTTCTCTTTTAAATTGCAGTTCAAATGTTTGGAGATTTGAACGTATAATTAGATTTCACTCACAAAAGGAAAAAGTGCATTATTCTTCTCGTCTGTAGGTTCTCTGTGGGACTGTATTGTAAATTCCATAATGGACTATAAAACAGGCCATTACATAATTGTACATATAATTTAGTCTAAAATCTGTAGGCTGTCAGACAACGCCAACATGCCCACACCTTCTGCTAGCGAGATCAGGCTGAACTCTGGAATGACTGCGTAGACCATGTAGTCACATCTGAGATGGCACTGAAGGGCTGTAGACAATGGCTACAAGAATTAAAAAAAAAAAAAAAAAAAAAAAGGAAAAAAGGTTTGACAAACCAATGCATAGGCTTTTGGGGTACCTTCCTTGGAAAAATTTTTCCAAGTTAAAAATTATCCACTAATTTTACCCCCCAATCTCTTCCTCCCATGTGATCCTTTTACTTTCCCTCCTGACAACACCACTTTGGTATTGCTTGATCAACAGACTCCTGGAAATATTCACTTTGTCATTGTGGTCTGTTTTGTCTACTGCATTAATGACTTCACTATTAATGAAATGGGAGGGAGAGGGCCTCTTGCAGGAGTGCTGGTTATTCCAATAGGTATCTACACATATTGAAATAATAAAACATCTGGGTAGTTTCATTTTTAGCTGGCATTTCAGAATTGATTGATGTTTATACTCTGTTACTTGCTTGGAAGATGAAAGAGAAAGCTTTGTTTCTAATGGGTTAGATATTTTTGTGGTTAATTAAAACAGAATAATTGAGTTCAGTTAATATGAAATGGTTCAGTTTAGTTAGTGATCTGAACAGCAAATTTAGGGGTTTGTCGTCTGATGAAGTTGTAAGAAAACAGCAAACAAACAAAAATTGCCGGGTCAAAAAGCATGTGAAAATAGAGGTGTGTAAACACCGAAGTACCAGATGTAAGCAAGTACTTTTGAATCCTCAGAGGAGCATGTTACAGAACCTCTCGTGTTTTATGTGTGCTGGGGCGAGGGCTATTTCCACTTCTTGTGTCTGTTTACAAGATTTTATACTATTTCCCTATGTTTTTGTGTGTTTATTGTTTTCTTTTTTTCCCCCCCTTCTGTTCTTCCCATGGCTACCGTGTTTGTCTCTCACTGCGTTGGCAAATAACTGCTCAGCAGGCAAATGCCTAATGCAAGAAGATGGCAGAAGTTCAGGCCGATGACTCAGGACTCCCCAGGAAAGCATTTTCTCTGCTGTCACTCTTCAGTGACAATTGATAGGCTGCTTCAGAGATGAATTGCGCTTTCCTGTATCGTTGCTGGACGATGGAGGGTTCAGTTTCAGTGGGTTTCTGTTGCTACGTGAGAATGATGGTCTGTAACTCTTAGAGTAATAAGAAAATAAGGATTTCCTCAGTAATTCTCTTGCTACATAGGGTAGACGCTGCGTAGTTCTCATTTCGCATTTTGAAAGATGAACCCTCAGGGTTCATGGAAATCTAAAATAACAACAAGCTGCAGATTGAGAGCATGTGTGGGATGTAGTTTTTTGACCCCCTCATTGCACTCTTTTTGATTGAGGACAGATAAGATTAAGTGACCTGTGAGGGACAGAGCAGTAAACATTGTTTACACCTCCTGCTGAGGCTGAAGGACGCCTGTTTGATTGCTTCAGAAGAAGAGAGTGGAGGAGAGATATTTTCCCAGGTTGGGGTGAAGTCATTCAGGGTCTTGCATCCACATTTCGCTACAGCAATGCCACTGGAACTTAAAGGGGGATAATGGAGGAGTAAATTAGCCTGTATTTATATTGCATTTATATATTTAACATAGTAATATATGCCTAAAAAGATCACTGTCCTCTTATGGAGTATGTCTTGCTATGAATAATTAGTATTATCAATGAGAGACTTTTGTTATTAATACAAGCTTGTTGCTTTTGGTCACTGAGACATGAAATATTTCCAAACTTGTGCTGCTTCGGATTTATCCCTGTTCTTGAACTGCATGCTTTTTCCAGTGGTGCCTGAGGCTTGCTGGGTTAAATGATGTCTGAGGAAGGCTTTAGCGTTCACCGCTTGACTGCTTTATGTGGAATTAAACGTGCTTAATGATACAGTATTATGGGTAGTGATGAACAAAATATAACTGCAGCATACAACACTGATTAAATTACTATGCTTTTCTTAAGCTAAACTTCTACATCAAGATTTATAAGTTGATTAATGTCAGTCATGCATGAAAGCCTGTCTGCATTAGATTCTCAAAACTGCTACAGGTTACACTTAGAGAATTTTGATACATAAGTAATCTAGGGTATGATGTTTGAGGTCGTCTTCAGTAGGATGTGATGCAAGTACATGAACATGGACGAGGTTTGAATTCCACTTTTTTTCCCCTCTCTAAGACACTTAGAGAGGGTGTAAATACTGCCATTGTCAAAGTTATATGTGTGTTATAAAATGCGTACTATTGATGCTCTTAAAGACAAGCGTGGCCAGTTTATAGAGTTCAGGAGTTGTACCAAGGATATTAAGATCATTCAGGTGCTGCATGTTCATGACCTTAATAAACACATGACAGCTTTTATTATCTGAGGTTTCAAACCCTAGTGTGTAGAAGGAGGGATGGTGCTAAGTGAGGCAGATAGGGGAAGTGGGTGAGCTATTGCTTGTTTGGTTTGCTTATTTGTTACAACACTACTCAAGCATAACTTCCTTCATGACCTTTTAAATTATTTGGTACTTGATGATGTACTTCATTTGAGAGTGTGTCTTTAGCCTTGAGATTTAAAGTGGTCGTTGCAAAAGAATATTGATGTGCAGGCAGTTAATAGGTTTTGATTCCATTGAAACGCTGTGGGGAAGCTTAGTCATTTGTTTTTTGAGACTGACTGCATTGTGACAGTCAAGTTTTACTGGATAAACCAAAACAACAGGTTTCAGCTGCTTTAAAAAAATTGTGTTGACTTCTATTTTCTTTTTTTTTTGTGTGTTAGTCCTACTGAACAACAGGTTTTAATTGTGCTAATGCACAGCCCTACTGTATTTTGTTTATCGCTTTCTTGGAATCTATAGAAAAACCTATTTAATGAGTGAGAATTTTTTTTTCTGCTCATGAATCTTCTATGGATTGATTCTACCTTTTAGACCTCTGTACTGCACAGTTAAGGGTGGCAAACTGAGACGTATATGCAAACAAAATAAAATTTTATTTTAATTTATAATGGTGTGGTCAGGCCAAAGGTTACAAAGTAAAACTTTATCTTGATTGATAATGTCCTTTAGCCTGAACACATCATTAATCAGAACATATACATGGTATAGAAGCTATAGCTACTATTCATTACAATTATCATTTACTAAATCAGTAATTCAAAGCTAGCTTGATAAATAATTATTTTATAGAGACTAATGTTACTCACTGAAGTTGACAACTGTGGGTTGCTCTCTTTTGCTCACCCTCTGAGAGGTAACCTTGAGGGGTGTCCCCTGTCAAGGGAGGAATCCCAAATGCACATATGGAGGGGATTGTACTAGAATCCCTCCAGATCTAAGATGGGACTAAGCTTTTATAGTATAACTGGCAGTCAATCACTTTATCTGTTGCTATGCCAAACCTTCTAGCTCAGCAAGATCTGTTGCTAAACCAAACTTTTTAGCTCGGCAAGACCTGTGTGTTTTTGTAGAATGTAGAATAGAACATCTCAAGTTGGAAGGGACCCATAAGGATCATCGAGTCCAAATCCCTGCTCCTTGCAGGACTACCTAAGACTAAGCTGTATGATTAAGAGCATCATTCAGATGATCACTGAACTCTGACAGGGTTGGTGCCGTGACCACTTCCCTGGGGAGTTTGTTCCAGTGACCGATCACCCTCTCGGTGAAGAACCTTTCCCTAGTGTCCAATCCAAACTTTCCCTGATGCAGCTTCATTCAGTGTCCTATCACTGGTCACCAGAGAGGAGGTCAGCACCTCCCCCTCTGCTGCCCCCCCGTGAGGAAGCTGTAGACTGTGATGAGGGCACCCCTCAGCCTTGTCTTCTCCAGGCTGAACAAGCCAAGTGACCTCAGCTGCTCCTTGAAGTCTTGGTCTTGAGGCCTTTCACCATCTTGGTTGCCTTCCTCTGGATACACTCCCATAAACATAGATGAAAAACTAAGTAGTCCTTCAAGTTGCTACAGGGTCTAAAAATAAGTGTTATTTCATTCTTTTGTTCCTCCTGAAAACATCTGGTTTCACATCCTACCCTGTGATGTTTATTTTGGGGCTGCTGTGTCAGGCTAATCCTCAGTGTTTTTCAACATGAAGGACAGCATGATCTCCCCACATGTCTGGTAACTTTCCCCCAAAAAGCATACAAGGAGGGCAAAGTTCAAGATGATGCTAAGCAGAGTGTCCTGCTACAACCTCACTTCAAATATTCATCGAATATACCTACATAATTCTTGATTATATCTTGTATGCAATTTATTTCAGACATTCCCAATATTAACAGAGGTACAGGTAGTTGTGACCTGGCTAACTCAAGGAAAGGAATGGATCTGTGATCATTTACCTTTCAAAATACTCTTCCATTCTTCTCTTAAAGCTTACACTAATAATTTCCTCTTTCAGGAAGGATGAAGTATTCTTTCTGTATAGCTTTTATTTCTTCTTAATAAAAGCTTTCCAGTTCTAAAGCTTATAGAATTCCCATTGGTATATAAACTGATACAATGAGTATAGTTTCTTCTCATTTTTAACGTCATTTTTGCAATAAGCTATGCATATGTGTTCCTGTTTAATGGCCTGTCTTTTTTTTTTTTTTTTTCAAGGCTCACATGAAAAAGATCTTGAGTGGAAAATCTGTTTGCCAAGTTCCAGCTGAGATCAAAATTTCACTGGAGTTATGAACCCCTAAATACTGACACCTATCAGGAAAATACTGGAAAAATACATTGCAAATACAATTCCCTAGTAAAATGTTGGGAACATCCTACGTGCTGCTGCATGTTCTTGTCATTTGTACAAATACAGTATACAAGGGAGAAAAGAAATCTGTCACTATAAGACATTATTTCCAAGAAACTGCAATAACTAACCCTTTTCAACATTTGGTTCTTGGAAGAAATGAAAGTTGCAGTTTATTCAGTGCCACTGTGCTAGCGATTGAAACGCATGTTACAGATAAATCTCTTTCAACTCTGAGGTCCTTAATTTTGACATTACAGTTTTAGAACATTACAGGGAGGACAGCGCAGGGCTCATTTTAATTGGGTTGTGTTGGAAAAGGCTGCCACAAGACGCTCATTCCACATTCCCCAACAGCCTTAAACATGCCATGATCCTTCTCACAGAGTGGGTGGGAAACGCTATCACTTCTGACATGATTGCGTTTTACACTTGGTTTACACGTGTGTAGATGTTGACACAAGGTTCAGAGCGAAATAAAGGATGGCTCCTTAGAAAGCGATATAAAGAGACCTAAGATATTCAGCACACATGAGGTCAATGTGCAGAAATATGAGTATAGGACAGATAATTCCTTTTGTTGAGTATAAAGTCTAATGATTTCTTTGAATAAATCGCTGATTATGGGTTTCTAACATAACAAGGCACACCACTTTTTTTTTAGTACGAGCTTAGTGTGCGTGAGAAAAAAATGCAACACGTGACACAACTGATTTTTGTTACTTTTTTTAAGGTAGAACGTAAGAGATCTGGATTCACGCTGGTTCTTCAGTATAAACCAGATTAATCTTGCTCCAATCACTTCTCTTTTAATGTGCCTTTCTTGAAGTCATCTGACTTCTGCTGTTTTAAAGTCACTGTGAGGGTGATCTGCCTTGTATCTTGGTTTCTCAGTTTCTCTTCATGATAGAAACTTAGGAAAAAAACCAACAAGTCTTAGTGCTGGTCTTATGCAGTCACTACACGGGAAATCTGTTGTGAACGTACCTATCATAAAAGGTTAACTGGATATTTACGTGTTCAATTCTGGTATCAAGCTGATAAACCAGTATCACCTGGGCTGTACCATGTATTAAATAACATGCATGACTGTTTCTGAGAGCGCAGCAAAAATTATTTAGTTCTGGTTGGTGTCTTTTGTTCTTCAGGATGGCTTTTCTAATATCTATGGATAACTGTCTGTGACATATGGCCTCTAATATTGTACAAACTTCCGTGGGATTATTTCATGAGGCTGACATTTGCAGGCTTTTGTGGTACCCCATTTTGGACAAGCTGTCCCCTGCACCACTTTATATAAAAATCTCTCCTGTTTTTTCCATGGGTCCTTTTAGACTTTTGAGTAATTCCATAATAACATGTCAGTTTTGTCAGCCACAAAACACATGGTGGTATTCTTTCAGAAGGGGATGGGCTCCATCAGTTGCACAAATCACACTTGTACATTTTTAGTTCTCTTTTATAATTAGAAATCCAACTGATAGTATGAACAAATGGGCCTTTGATTCCAGAGTTTCTTAAATCTTCAAACTCTGAGAATGGCTACAGGTTCATTACTTTGTTCTTCTTCCCATACTACTTCAAGACCTTCTTGGCAACTTTAGAAGACAATCATGTCATAGCTATCTCTTTATTTGGCTATTAAACTTTTGTTAATTTTGCAAATATAGCATCTAAATATAGGAAATGAGTGAAATTTTGCACTGGTCTGGTGTGGTTTTAATTTTTTAATTAAGAGTATATTTTGAACAAGTTTATCTAGAATGTGTGCATTTTTTTAAGCATTAAGAACAACAGTACTGTATAAATTACGTTATGAAACCTGCTGGGGATAGTGGTGGGAAGTATAATAATAAGATTCATATTTGTCTTTTGGGGCTTCAAATTTCAGATGACTTGCCAGTAAATGCCCCCTTGGTAAAGTCAGGCAGAGTAGAGTGCTGAGATTCTAAGCAAGCCTTCCAGAGCTGCCTCCTCCGGGTAGGAGAGACACAAATCTGAGGATGGCTTTAAACTTTACTGATGATTTTAAGGACACCTGATGTATAGAATTCGTATTAACATTTTATAGTATGTTGCAAAGCTTTGATAAAATTACTATTGTTGCTAACACTGCATTCACTGGTATGAATGCTGAGCTCAAACCACGAAGCGGTGCAATCTCTTTGTATTAAAAAAAAATAAAAAAAATCCAAAAACCTTTTCCTGAAAACTTGAGCTAAACTAATAGAAATAGCTTATGGAAGAAAGCTGAAACAGAAAAAGGCCTCAGTGCCTCTAAATCTCAACTAATTCCCTAGCTCTGTGTCAGATACTATACAAAACCAGAATAAGAGATTTTTTTCCTCCTGGGGGGGTGGAACCCAACCCAAAAAACAACTGCCCCCACCACAAATAAAACCCAAAACAAACCAACAAACAAGCCCCCCAACCCCCCCTTGCACAAACCCATATTTTATGAATGTTTTCCTTCCTCTGTAGTGGAAGGAAAGTGGAGATGGTGCAACATAAAGGCCTGGGACAAAATAACAATCAAGCCTGAGTCCAAGTTTAATATTCTATTCACTATAGCGCAGTTCTTTTCAAATGGATCAAGAGAAAGAGCAATCAAAGAATGAAAGAGACTTCAGATCACTAGTCTATTTTACGTGATCTGTCCTTTAGATTTCATAAACTTTAGTGAAGATGCGTTAAACGGTATATACCATTACGTGTATACCATGCAAATTGCCTTGAACCCTGCATGGAAAGCTGTGGGCATTTTTGGAAGAAAAATAATGAATACACTTTGGAAAGGTAATGACATGCCTATATATCACTGAAACAGGAGGCAGAACACAAAACAAATTAATGATTATTTGTAAACCTAATAAGAGAATGTCAAGGACAGCTAGTGCACCCGACAGAACATGAATGTGAATGATAAAAGGGAAAACAAAGAGCCACTGAGAAAACTACAGGAGAATTACTGTGTCATTAACACCAAATATAAAGAGGGTTTATGATTAACAGAAAAACTAACCACTCTGTTTTTCCTAATATCCAGCAATGTTTCTCAAAAACTTTAATGATGTGATTTACTACTGTCAAATAAGGACCTTTTAGAGGGTGAAAGTGTGGAAAGAGAAAAACAGGTTCTTTTGTGGAACTTTGTTGCTTGTGTGGCTATGAGTATGGAACCACCCTACCTGTGCACAAAGCTTTTTTTTAACATAACATAAAACATTTTGGAAATGCTAACCTTTATCTGAGCCTAGCTTTTGAAGACTTTTTTTTTTTTAAAACGATGGCTGAGACATTGCTTTGAAACGTTTTTTAAAAAAAAAAAAAAAATTTAAAGTTGGCATGGCTTTTTTCCACTGGAGGAAATGCTATATGTTCTGCTACTGCACACCATAGAGTATCTCTGATCTTGTATCTCTCAAGCTTCATAGAAGAAGTAGTGATCATCTAGGCTGGACATCCTATATACCCTTCCTGCCCTGTGTTTCTCAAACCCTTGTGTTACTGTGGATTCTTGCTGTTGGAATGTGTCCCAAAGGAAAGCTCTTGTATTGGGAAAACTATGTTTCTTTGCAACTGCCCTTCTGAAGGAATGGACCAATTCTTACAAGGTATTCTAAAATAATATAAGAAGAAAATAACATTGGAGGAGTGCTACCCTTCGTCCTCATCAGAGAAGAACATTTTGGTTTTTTCCCCATTTAAAAACATGAAGTTTGTAAACTTTATATCTCATGCTGTAATATAAATCTTTAATAATGAGGTAAGAGAATTGTTGCGATTTGTCTGTCTTCAGTGCTGAGTTTCAACTGACTCTAGCTATAGCCTAATGAAATTCAAATAGCTGGGCTGAAGGTTAGAAGGGGGATGACACACGAGGCTGATATTAATAATGTATGTGAGCAAATAGACTTGCGGTAGCAGTTCCAACAGCGTGGAACAAGTTACAAAGAGAGGTCTGTCTCAATATGACCTGCACTAGGAAACAGGATTGAAACTCAAGATCTGCAGTTTCAAAACACAGCTTTCCTGTCCGCTGAGCTCCTGTCCAATAAAAGCCATCCCCCGCTGTGCAGCAAATGCCCACATCATTTCACAACAATCTGGCCAAATAAGCAGTTACAGATTTTCCCCCTTCTGAAGCTGTCAACCTTATCAAATGTGATGTGGAACTGAATTAGTATCTATGCTTGATCATTTGTCACGGTGGAAATAACAAGTTTCAGTGCTGGTTTGGTGACAAAGCAATAGCAAAGTATGTGAGCAAAATTAACCCATGCACTAGAAAACATGAAACTGCCGCATGTTTTTCTGCTTTCTACTAACAAGTAGAAAATCTTTGTAGTTCTGTTGGTTGGGTATAACTTTCCACTTGGCTAAATGGTCATGAAGTACAGTATCAAGACCTTCATGTTGCTTTAGATTCTTCTCTTTAAAAATACCGATTTCTTTCCAAATAATGGTTTCTGGCCTTCCTGTATTGTTCACCCTAAAGTCTGTCAACGACCTGAAAGGAAGATAATCTTGTCTGTCATCTTGTCTCGACAATCCAAGAAAAATGAATGCATCACATAATGCTTATGTCTTACATGATTGTTTTTGTGTCAGATTCTGGATACACCCATGCTATTTTCTGGCACAGGGTGGTTGGTTGAATATTCAGCTGAGGATTCATTGGTAAGACAGTCTTCAAGTTGTCTTTAATTACCTCTCGAGATTTGTTGGTGTCAATTTTTCTTCTAAATACCTGACAAGTATCTTATATAGTGAATTAAGATAAGATGGTTGTCTGGGAAGCCCTGAATTAATGAGCACACTTTACATTTTGATAAAGTGCTTCAGTGATTTAGAAAAAGTTGGCATTTGCTGAGACAAACCTAGAAGTTAAGGGATGATCGTTATTGATGGGCAACCATTTATCAACCAACTTCAATGGCTACAAAACTTTAGAAAGTGACAAAGCAAGCCAGTGATAGCACAGTAACACTTGAACTTTTATTCACTGTTGTCAACTGGGATCCATCAGATTTAGATGCATAATAGTTGGTCTGATGGTAAACACAGCCTGTCTTTGTAGGAAAAAAAATCGAATAATCTTCTGGTGCATCATTCTCCCCAAAACTTTATCAGTTTTCTTTGTTGCTCAGTAAATTTATGAAGTCTCCCTTCGTAAATGTGACAACTTTCTTGGTGACCAAAAGAGCAAAAAGTGTAATCTTTTACACTTTTAGCTATGTAACTTCTTCAAGAGTACTCCTGTTACTCAGTGCCCCTGGAAAGGAGATTATCAGCCTTTCGCAGCAGAAAGAATCACAAGTGTCAAATGTATGGCGTTCCCTTCATGATGTTGTTTGGCTATTCAACACAGGCTGCAAGAGGCATGCTCCCATGAGCGTAAATAATCTTTCTCAGAAAGTAAAAGTTAGATTTGGAATTTTCCTGTATTCTTCAAGTGCTTCATTCTCGCACAGGATTTTCTAGAGTGTTAACAGTATCTCACAACAAGTAGCTTGGTCTGGTCTGTGTGCTGCTATTCTCATGTGACTCAAGGGACTTATAGCAATTTTTTGGTAGCTAAGCCACCACTGAAGGAGAGGAGACGAGTCACTCTTTCTTTATCTCATCCCTGTGCTTATAGTTAATTTAATCCAGGCAAGATGCTAGCTGACTTGCCCAAAGGCAAAGAGCAAGTAGGGGCTAGCATCCAGAGTTGCTTAGTCCACTAACGAGCAGTCCTCATTTAAAAAAAGATGTACGTGTCCTCACGGCCTGTCTTTATGGTCTTCTGCTAGCAGACTTCAGCACATTTCTTGCCCTCTGGGGAGCTATGAATAGGCAGCTATGTCACTGCAGTTAGCACAGTGTTGTGCTGAGATCGTAAATCCTGCTGAGAGGAAGCCTTTAAAGCTCAAGTGAAGCAATTCACTAGCCATCACTATCCAGATTTTGGGAGTCCTGCTGGCTTGTGCCCAAGCCCAGCGCATGGACAGGGCAAGTGGATTAGCCCACAAAGCACTGTGGAGGTGTGATGTTGGCTTTGCTTGCCAAAGAGAGCTGGTGTGGGGATTGTTTGGCAGCAGCTCCTCAGTGTGAGGTGCCATTTTGCAGGGATGGGGAGCAGTGGTCACCTGGAATGCGGGAGACACAGGAGCCCATAGGTTTCGGCGCTTTCTGAACCGTTCTGTGCTGCGCTAGTCACTCTTGTATTCTTATTTTTCTTTGTTGACTTGCTCCATTACTTTTCCCTCTT
>VZSZ01006634.1:42542-165378 GCA_013398815.1 Ibidorhyncha struthersii
TGTATTAATCCCTGTTTTGCCTGCATCTTGTTGAGTACCATACTTTGTGCTGGTTCTTGTCGTTTCAAAAAGGAGACAGTAAGTACATCTAGAATAGGTTCAGAGGAGGACAGCAATAAACTGTAAAGCTATGGGGTTTTATAGTTATTTATAGTAATATTATATATATGATATATAAAAAATATAAATTATATATGGTTATATAGTTTCTGTTTAAGGAACAACCAAATGTGGAAACCGGAGCTTCTCAGCTGGAAAGAGATGATAGATGGGGTGTAACGTGATACTAAGCCTGCAAAATAAAGAGATTTCAAGAGGGAAAAGAGAAACAAAAGGAGTTGAATTAGAGGAAAAAAAGCACCTGTTTAACTTGCTGCCCTGAAGGGTGGTGAGCGGGGAGGTTGTGCCCCTCCTTCCTTCAGGAAGGAGAAGAACCAAGTGGGGAAACCCAAGCAGCGGGAGTGGACCCCCGTGCTGTCCCTCCCTCCCTGTGCCTTTTGGGGTGGGTGTCACTGCGGAGCCCGGGGGGAGCAGCAGCCTTCGGCTGCCTCAGGCAGCAGCCTGGCCCTGGGGGTCCTCCCTGCCGCCGCCTCCTCCTCATGGGAAACCAGGGGTGGTCAGGAAGCCGTCCTGGGGCAGAAGCTGCTGGTACTGCTGCAGCCTGACCGCAGATAATAGTGGGCACTGGCGCTCCTTCCCGGGCTAGGGGGGGAAAAAGGAAGGAGTACAAAAATTAGTTATGGGTTCAGAGCATGTTTTTGAATCCACAGTCAAGTTTTTTTCTTTAATTGAGTTCCATTTAGGAATACTTTTTTCACATGTAATGACTTTTTTTTCAGAGAAGGAAAACTGGAGCTCTCAATGGTTGTTATTTCTTTTTTTTGTTGGCATTTTGTTACACAAAGGGAATTCTGATATAACACTTGCAGGCTGACAGTCATTTTTTTTTAAAAAAACAGGCAGTTTAATCATTAAAAAATGAACCAACTACATATTGGCAAAACCAGCCAAATTTAAATTGGGTTAACTAGTTACCATAGCCTCAGGCTCCTGCATCAACTAGTTTGATAATTACTTTCCTGCTTGTCAGGAATGGAGAAATGCTAAAGGCAAGCTCTATACCATGTACCACACATGCATGAGTTCCGCATTTGTACTTGCTCACATGCTGACAGTGCGCTCCAGAAAAATTAATGATGCCAAACTCTAATAGTAAATGTCTCTTAAAGAGTGCTATTAAATAAGGTGAGTCAGCCTTGAGAGTATTTTGTTTGGTTGGGGGGGGGTGGGGGGTGGGTCCAGGAAGCCAAACTGATTTGGGTTATAATTTAAAATTTTCCTCTGGGCTTTTGAGGAACAATGCTGGGAAACTAGTTTTTCCACTCTCGGCTGCTCAGCACTAAATGAAACTTTTTCTTTGGTTTCGGAACGCACAAAATAACCGTGTCTTAGATTTACATTTGTAACCAGCTAAGCTAGTTTCAACATATCCCAGTTTTGTAGTTCTCCACAGCAAATACATCCCACTCCATCCTCAGTTCTACCTGGTAACTGATTTCCATGAACATTTCTAAAGAAATTAAAACTTAGAAGTATTTTTTTTCTCCTCTCTAACCACCTTTTGAAGGAAGGCAGTGCTTTGCTTGAAAATAAGCAAATGACAGAAACAAAACTGGGTACTAATAATCCCTGTTGACATGGAACAGTTGGAATTATGAAGCTGTTAAAGTCTTTCAGAACAGGAATATACCCTCCAGCCTTGGATTCCTCTTAAAAGTCCTTATAAAGAAATCCTGTTGCACTACGGCGACCCAGCGCATCAGGTGAGGTCTCTTACCAGGACTTAATGGTTTTAATGAAACCCAAATTACACTGAGATCACTTGCAGAAAAAGAATTGTAATATTCATACTGTGTAAGGCTGCAGATGGTGCGGTGTTGTGCAGTTACGAGCGTCGAAAGATAACAGAGTTTTCCCCCAAAGGCTTGTGCTGCAGAGGCAAGCCAGAACAGATGCGGGGCTGGGTGTGACTTGCAGCGCGCTTCCTGGGAAAGGGCAGGAGCTCCTGAACCAGCGATTCATGAATACTACTTATAAATTACATTTAAAAAAAAAAAATAAAAAAAAGTTGCTTAATTCATTAGTAAGTATAATCACTTAATAACCGGGTAGTCAAACTTGATCTGTTTATGCCTATGAAATTAAAAATCACGTGGTATGACATACCTGTCTGCAGCTAGGAAATGTGTGTGTTTTACACTGTTTGTTTTACTGGGTCTGAGAGATGATTTGATTGAAACTATGGTAATTTAGTTTGTGGCACTAGTTATTAATAAGACCCTGAAATAATATTACTAATTACAAGCTAAGAATGACGTTAGGATCCAAAATAGGGTCCAGAGTTCAGAACAGGCTATAATTTGGATCTGGTATATCTTGAAAATGGACGTGCTGTCTCTGTAAATTTTTTATCTCAAACAGTAGGAGATTCAAATTTTATCTTGGTCAGAGACTCACAAGCTCTGTGTGTTGAGGGGCAGTGGGAGGGGAGGGAAAGAGGGTCATATGTGGCTGGTCTGAAATCAAGTTTATGTAGCTAAGTTCACAAGAGATGTGTATGGCTGTTTACACACAGTGTGTGCTCTTTCTAAACGTATTTTGAGGGAATCGGAGTTGGTTTGTGTTTTATCCGTTTCTGATGTATGTAAGAGCAGGTATTCAGTACACAGAGTTCAAAGATTCTCATGGACAGCCTAGGTGAAGTTTTGTAAGGTGATTCCCAGCATTTACTTGTTCAAAGAGGCACAGGCTGCGAAGAGAGAGGCCTGAAAAGATCTGCTAATGAAATGGCTTGAGGGAGAAAAGGAGGAGAACGGAGGGAGATTCATGAGAATGTTTTTTTCTTTTTTTTCTTCATGTAGGATGTAGCATATTGGTGTAATGGACGACTTACGCAATACAGAAGTCTGTTGAGTTAAAATGTGTTGGAGCATAAAGGAAATAGGAACAGAATAGTTTTTTTTGAAATGATGCTAATATCAAATCTTTTCATTATCCAGATGTGAATAATATACAACTTTTAGTCAGTCACTCTCATAAGGAAGAAGCTTAAAAAAGAAAAAGTAATTCTTTAAAGTCTGTGTAACTTGACTAAATTAATTCAGATCTGGGAAACACGACCACTGAACTTTGTTCCTACCTCTGCCATGACCGACCCTACCATTTTGTACTAATGTGTTTATATGAACATGTGGACTTATTTATTATTTCAAATGTGTAGCTTGTCTAACTTTCCAGTGAGTGAATTTGAATCATACAATGAATATACTGAAAAAAAGTGCATTTGATCATTCTGTGCAGAAATAGTATCCCTCAGAAAGTGCGCTGAATAATTTCAAGGGACAGTAGTAGTTGTGGGAATGTTATTTTACGATACATGTTGAATAGCTACCAGTTTAGCCGGTTTCCAACATGAGATCTGGAACTGTTGGGCATCTGAACTTCTTAAATGGTATATGTGGAGAGTCGGACACTTCTGGTTGCAGTATTGGGTCAGTGTGTGTTACATGGAAAACGTATTGCTGAACTTCCCCGAGGGAAGTGCTGAGAGCAGGAATGGGTCTTTAAACTCCTGTAAAGCTAAAACTTAGACCCCTTTCTCGGTTCTTCTGGGGGATGTGCTTTCACCTTGTGACTGACAAAAGAGAGTTGTTTTCTGAATACTGATGCCTACCCTGTTTTTTCTCTTTTTGCTTCTTTAATGGATCAAGAGATTTAGGAATGCAAGCATATGTCCCCTTCCTCTTTTCCACCCTTTCCCCTGCTTAGTTCACCAAACATAGCTCACTGGTTAGTACACTTAGGTAGGATGTGAAATCAAGGTGCAAATTTCCTGATGATGGGTGTCTGCTATTTTTTTGTTTGTTTGCTTTTGTTTTTGCCTTCTAAACTATTTTGCTGAGTTAGTCTGTGGTATTTCTAGCTCTTGAATTTAATTTTGTTATGAGCAGTGGAGCAACATCAAAGATTAATTGGGCCAAATGCACATTACTCTCCCTTCCCAGGGAAGTGTCCTGGTTATTAAGTATAGGCCTGGTTCCTCCATTTCCTTCTTCAAAGATTGCTTATTAATATTATTGAAATTATTTATTCAATATGAAATAAAATGCATGCTTTAGGATGCAAACCTACATAGCTACCAAATGACAAAGTGGTTAGAGCTTTCTCCCTCTAGCCTATTGCTTCCTTAATTATTATTAAACATTATTATAGCTTTAATAAGAAGGTTAAAGAATAATTCTTAGAGACGCCCATTGTTCAGTTTCTAGGATGACTTCCAGAGCTGAGGGTCATCTTTATTTCTATCTCCTCTAGCAGAGAATAATCTTCATTCCACAATGTCAGGATGAAAGCGTTCCTTGCTTTTGTTCAGCCGTGTCCTTCCTGAAAGGAAATTGTGGGTGAAATATCTATCAAATCAGGTTTCTCAAGAGCAAGGTGGGTAAATTAAGCTGGTCTCAGGCCTAACAGAACAACAGATGAGAGGCAGCTCAGATCTGGAAAGGTGGAGGCACTTCTGGCTGTACTGAAAAAAAAAAAAATATCTGCAGGTGCCTAAGACATCTAACTATCAAAGGCTAAGACACTTATAGTTACAGTTGAGTGTGTTTTGGTTTTTTCCCCCTCCAAAGTAAGCAATAGTCAAGTGCTGATTTCTAGGTGCAGAACTGTAGACTGCCTTATTCAGTGTGCATATTAATTTAAGTCTGAAGCTTTGCCTTCCCCTCATGCCATTGTACACCCTGAAACAAAGACGAATCAGTGACTATTCGAGTGATCCAGCACCAGTGATCAATTCATGAGATATCATGAACTTGCTGCTGGAAGAAAAAGTAGTTTATGAATTTTTTGAAATGGTCCATCTGTTCTGTACAGGTTTCTGACTGATGAAATAAATGCTTTACCTTTTACCTGCTTAAGGAGATGACATTGTATACTTGAACACTGCTATACAAAAATGTAGAGTTATTGAACATCACTCATAATACAGCTGACAGTTTTTAGACTTTTTGTGACTCCTTGCAGTGTTTTTATGCAAATGACCTTGCTGATTCATGTCTTTCTCTTCAAATGTCACCAAGGAGGAGAAAAAAAAAGCCAAAACACTAGAAATGCAAAATTTGCGTGAAATTTCATTTTCACTTAAGAGATCCACTGCCCTGAACAGTCACTGTGATCACAAAAGTTAACAGTCTGTCCAAATGTTGTAATCATGGAAGTTACAAATTTTATCTGTCCCCTAAATATCTTACCTTCGTAAGAAATAAATGAACGCATTTCTGATCCAGAAGACATGCTGTTTTATTAATTAGTGTACAAGGAATTGTTAGGTTAGATGATTATGTTCAATTAAATATAATGAATGTAATTAATATAGATTCTGGTTTTAGGTGGTTGAGTTAATAGTGCCATTAAATGCTTCTATTATGGTACTAGTTGTTGTATGAGGGAAACAAAGTTTAAAATGAAAGAGGCAAAAGACTTTCTTCTTCATTCCTCTCCCAATGAGCAAAATAACTTCTCCCTGGTTGTAACATATGCAGAATAGTTTACATTTCTCTCATAATTGCTAAAGCTCATAAATACACGATGTTAAAATGCGTTCTAAAATTTTGCAATGTATCCTTTAAAATACTTCATTACAGGGCGGTTACAAAATACTATTCACAATAAGGGGAGTGTACTTGCTTCAAAGCATGCAGGATTTATTTACTAAACACCTCATGTTCTGTTACATAGGTCTAGAAAATGACCAATAACCCACAACAAATACTATTTGAAAAGGAAGTGGTTCCAAGTAAGGATTTCCTCTGGCTGTTTTTGTGTCCTTATGTTTTCTGCTATTTTGTTGTGAGGAGGTGGTGGTGGAAAGATGTTTCTCATGGATCCACTTTTATGCTTCAGAGTTTCTAAGCCGCTAAATAAAGATGAAACTTGTGACGAATCAGCTCTGGAAGCTATTTCATTTCTTCAGTCATATTTAAAAGAGATGAAATTAAATTTTGCAGTGTTACTAAGTGTTGACATAACTATTTCTTCAGGGTTTGTTAACTTCATGCACAATGGAGTACAGGAGTTCTGGACACAATGGGTTCACTTCCCTTGGATGCAATTTGTAGTCTTAAGGGTCAGAAGACTATGCTGATCCAATAGCAGAGAACACACTTAGCAGATCAGTCTCTCCAGAAAATGCACTGATGATAATCTTAGAAAGACTTGGCAGAACACGCTGCCCTTTCCTATATTAAAAAGCGGTATATTCCTACTTTGAAAAAAATCTGAGCAGCAAAAGCTTGCTTTAAGGAACATATAAATTTGAATCTCGGGAGGTAACTACATAGTCATGTAGAAACGGGCTAAAGAAACATAGCAGCTAGCCATAAAAGAGCATTTTTTTCACATAGTGATTAGTGTTGCAAGTGACCTGTGGTTTCGTTGTGCTAATAAAATGCAGACCAAAGGTGATTTGAACAATTTCTATTTGTCTGATGTTTTAAGAGAAATATTTCTGCTTTTTCTGCTCTACAGCTGGTGGTACTGCATCTCTCATCACTATTACATTAAAGCAAACTCTAGATGCTTTAAAATTGAAGATAAAATTGACCTGTTACCCATGTTGATATATGAGCTCTGGATGGAACAACATCTGTTCTAAATAGACATCCTGTAAGGAAATACAGTTGCTCCTATATTCACTTCGAAGTGACAATTGACTAGAGTTTTTCTTCTCCTCCTTCTGCTGCGCAAGAATGAAATTTCAGCCTCCGCTAGATGGATTTTCCCACACTTGTTACCAACTTTTGCAACACGTCTCTGGTGTTGCTGCAGCTGTGGGTGTCCTGTAGCAGGCTTGCTTAGTCCTCAGTGCAACCCGTTGGTTTAGTTTTTTTGTGTGCATCAAGAAGGGATAAGCAGCAGTTGCCTGTACTTTCCTTTTAGTTTTCTTACTTGTGCAAGACTCTGATGTATGAACAATGAGTGTCTCCAAAAGCAGCCCTTCCTCAAGTGAGCTGTTGCTAGAGAAGTTCTGTTTTTTTATGAATGATCTATAGAATGAGCTAATCACTTTATTTCTATGAGGTCTTTTCCTAGCAAAGCCAGAAAGGCATCACCCTAAAGCAACTATTTTACATTTTGCTGCTGCATCTGTTCCTTCTACCTCCTTGCTCTCCCAACAGAGAAGATTATGTTTTTTTTTTTTCTCCTAACTGCTGAGAAGCTCAAAACTATGATAATGTTCTGACTTCATGAGCTGAAAAAAAGTGGCCAAAAGACATGCAAATGAGAGAGAAAAAAGCTTTTCAGTATTGCACAAACTGTACAAAATTATTCTGCTATAACTTGGGTAGTTGAACTGAAGGAAGGAAGAAATGATTCAGAGATAAAAGTGGCACAGGCACATTCTTGTAGATGCTGCTACTTCCATTTCTTTCCCACCCCAATCAGAGGGAGTTTGCAGCAGAGGGATGGAGCTCAGCTTGATTCTTCACATATGATATTCCTAAGCAATACCAAGATAAAGAGATACCGGACAGTCTCATTTAAGGTCACGTATTTCTCTGACACATCCTAGATTTCATAAACATTGAATTTATTGCCTACTTGGGTTTTGCTTGAAATGATAAGGCTGAAAATCATTATGCAATGTCAAATTCTACCTAGGTTGTTTCATTATTTAAGGACACAATAAACCTGTAATTATAGCAATGAGACTTTTGTTATTAGGGAGGGATGGTGGGAAGCTATTAAATTATTGTACAAAATTAAGAGACAACAAGAAATGACATTACTATAAAACCTATCCATGTCACAGAACTTTTTTTTTTGCCCGTTAAGAGATATTTGATAGGAGATGCTTGTGTCTTTCAGTTATATAAAACACTGGAAATGTAGAGGTATAGTATCGATGCTGAAATGCTCAATATCAGATGAATATTGCCCTGATTATTATAGGAAACTTAAATTGGTAGTATGTAACTGACGGGAGCATGAATGGATTTTTTTTTTTTAATGCTGTCATAAACAAGATGTAGATCAGTGTCTTTGGTTTAATCTCTAAAAGTTCTCTCTTCCAACTGCCTGTGTGTATTATACTATCCTTTTTTTTTTTTTCAAAGAAATTCTCTTTTCTGTGCATATGTAATATTTGAAAAGCAATGATGATGAACTCTTCAACTGTTCCTGTCGACAGTGCCAATCCTTTGCGCTTCACAATTGGCATTTGCTCCTTTTTCTATGGAAAAGTGAAACTTAAACACACCAGCTGCCTTGCAAGTTGTGATGCCACATGATTTTCTCACCAGTGTTGTTCTGAGGCCTATCAAACTCTGAATAATTTTCTACTTTCATAAGCTATCATATTAACTTGATGGAGTGATGCTGCTTGAATCAACACTGAAATGCAGTTCAATAGCCCATGATGAAGAAATGTGCTTGTATAGCAGTAACATAAAAATAATAAACCCTGTCACTTCCTTGCTGATTTTAACATAAAGGCCTACTGACCAGCTTGAGAGATGAGTTTGAGTTATGTGCCCCAAAAGCCCACGTGGCTGAGGAGGTGCTACAAAATGAAGCAGAACAGGAAAGAAATCAGAAGTACTTCAATGACCTGAGTGCACGACACTAAGACAGTGAAAGTAATGTAAAATGCATTAAATGAGGATTTTCTTGAAGCTACTTGGTGTGTCAGGAGGGGAGTCTTGTCTTTTAAAGAACTTCTAGTTTGCCTTTGACACTGCTGCAATAATTTAAAAAAAAAAAGTTTTGGTCCCTGTAATTGAATATGGTTTCTGCAGAACCTTGTAAAATCTTCAGATGAAAGATCTGTATATAGGGGTTAGGGGAGGTCTCCTGGTGTCCCTTTCAACAACAAAACAAGATTTGTTCAGTATAGATGTTTGGATACTTAAAATTCATCATCCATCTGTGGAGATGATAGCACAAATCTCTACCTGGTAAAGTCTACAGACTGCAGCCAAGCCTTTAAAAGGTCTCCTCTATCAGCACGAAAGGTTAGTGTGTTCTTCTGCAGGTTTCTACATCTATCTTTTATGATGTCGACTGCCACTGAACTGAGAAGAGATGAAAAAGAGAAAATTTCATTAGAGAAAGGGATGGGGTAAGATGGCTGGTGGAGGAAGGTGGGAAAAATTTCCATTCATATGCAACGAAACTTTAGTATCAAAGGGTCACTGCAACCTTTAAAAGGAGATTTTAAATAGCTCAGTGGACTTACGGTTCATACAACAAGAGACTTTTCAGAGGTGATCTACTGTTCTCGGGCCCGCTTTTATGCAGGCTGAGCAAAAGCAACTCCAGAAGCTAAGCTAATGCGTCTACTTAATATACTCATCTCAGATCTTGACAATATTGTCTCTTTGGCTGCAACGCTGAGTCTGCTTTAGCAACAGAGCCAGCAGCTATTGGTTTCCTCCGTTGTCACCAGTAGATACCAGTGCAGTGATGTGGAATTACTACGAAATGCTTCAAACGGTGACATGGGCATCTCCTTTGTTCTTCCCCAGGCAGCTGCCCAGAGGCCGTTAATCCGTGACGGGAAAGAGGAGGACTTGGCAGTGATTTGACTTGTACATTGACAGAAGGCATATGAACAACTGCTTATTTCCAGATTCTTCCTGGGTAACACTGAGCATATCCCTCTTTTCATGAAAATGTAGCTGGTTACTATCTTGAGTCCGGGGAGAGGGAAGAAGCTGCATATTGATGTTTCCAAGTGCCCCTCTTTACTGTCTTGCTCTCCTTATCAAAAATAAATGTAATTTAAAATTTAAATGATAACATTAGTGAAATCTTATTAAATTTAATTTGATTTAAATTAAAATAAAATTGCTAAAAAGTTAAATTTACATAGAAAAAATGCATAATAAAAAATTTAAACTGCAGAAGTCCTCAGGGAGAAGCACCATCATAACCCTCTTTTTCCTTCTCTTCTACCCCTTCTCTCCCAAATGGCTATATCGTATGCACTCTAATTCTTTAAGAACTCATGCACTTGAAACAGTAATAGACTTTTCTGTATGCCAATAACTGCAGAAGCATGCAATTGCAAATGAAGAAACTGATCTGTAAAGGTTCAATGAGTAAAGAACAAATGAAGATAGTGTTAGTCATTATGTACCATTGCTTATGTGCACGGAAGTGGGTGTATCTATATCATGTTCCCATTCCTAAATAAATTGATAGTTAGACATATTTAACATGAACAGCTGTAAGTGCAATATTTATATTTTAGTTTGGGGTTTTTTTTGGTGAAAATCTGCACATCAGAGACTTCTACAAATGTAAGCACAAGATAATTCTCCTTCATCAGAATTAGTCATAATGATTGTAAGGAGATCTGAATTTTTACATTGCTCCTGCCCCTTTTGTGAGTTTCTTGTGGATAAGCTGATAGTTTCAGTTTTCAAAGATGTCAGGCCAGCATTTTTTATACCAATGAGTAACAGCAGTTGTTCTCTGGTAGCAATTATCTTTATCTTTCACAGCACATAAAGGCTTGATGTGCCCTTAACTAATCTTCTTGCGGTGAAAAAACGTCTTTTGCTTTTGTCTAAAGTTTTGAGAGTTTTAAATAAAAATCCTCTAGCTGTCCATTAGAATGAAAAAATGCTTTTTCAGCACTCAGTCATATGTTTTGATTACCAGTTACCTTATAATTGCATTACTCTTGTTATAATTATTTTAAAGCAGACTTAGGGTTCCGCCTTTCAAATTCTGCCTGTGCTAAAAAAAAAAAAAAGCGTATCGCTGTAGGAATGGTCTGGCATGTTTTTGATGTAACTAACCCTATCATCCATTCTCCCTGGGTAGGGTATCGGCTTAGGATAGTTCTGTTTTACCTCAAACCAGGACACGTAGTTTCACCACAGATATAAGATGTTGTGCATAAAAGTTCATAACTATGTCATAGACTACTTCAGGACTGTGAGTAAATAATTCATTCTAGGTCTTGATGATCTGAATGCTTATCTGTCCCAAATGAAACTACTTTTGAGCAACATATAAAGAAATCATGCTACTGTTAGTTGAAATTCTAAAAATAATTTTATTATTGATTTCAAAAATATTTTTCTGTTTCAATATATTTTCAATGTCTTTCCTGTTTCATAAATGGTATGAACTTGAGTTTAAAGCAACCTAATGATAAAATATTGCTCAGAACAGAAAGGGCAAGGTTTGGGGAATACAATACTTAAAACTTGTGATTCAAGAGGAACACAGACAGTAACCTGAGGTCAGGAGTCATTCAAAAGGCAATCGGGATTCAAGAAGGGGTGAGTAGGAGATTTGAAAATGAGAGCATTAGTCACTTCAGTAATATATCTAAAAAAGATTTTTCTGTTTTAATGGGGCTCCTGTAGAAGCCTAAACACAGTAGGGTTAAAACTTAACTTTCAGTCTTGTGTTGAAGTACGGTGAATAGCATGCAGGGCTACTGTGTGTGTGGAAGTTTCTTGCTGGCTCAAACTAAGCAGAGTCCAAAAGCAGTGACAAGAGTAAATTCTGAAGTTTATTCTCCATGATTTCCTGTTTAAAACCAGCTCTTTGGGGTAGAATGGGAATGGAGTATAAAAAAAAATGTCAGAAATGTCTCCGGGGAGACCTTATAGAGGCCTTCCAGTGCCCGAAGGGGGCCTACAAGAAAGACGGGGAGGGCCTTTCTATCAGGGACTGTAGTGATAGGACGAGGGTAATGTTTTTAAACTGAAAGAGAGTAGTTTTAGACTAGATATTAGGAAGGAATTCTTGACCCTGAGGGTAGTGAGACACTGGAACAGGTTGCCCGGAGAAGTTGTGGTTGCCCCGTCCCTGGAAGTGTTCAAAGCCAGGTTGGATGGAGCTTTGAGCAACCTGGTCTAGTGGGAGGTGTCCCTGCCTATGGCAGGGGGGCTGGACTAGATGATCTTTAAGGTTCCTTCCAACCCAACCCATTCTATGATTCCATGATATTTGGGATAATGTCATTAACATAACAGGAAATAAAACCAGCCATTTAAATGTTCGTTTAAAAAATCAATACTTACATGAGTATGAAAGATTAATTCTTGACGCACCTCTTAGTATCTCCTCCTAAAATATGAATCACTGATCCATTGTCCCTTGCTTTTACTCAGGCAATAGAAAGGGAAATCTGTAACACTTCATACAATGCTATTTACTGAACTGGGATGTGTGAGGACGGCAGGGAACTAGATAAGAAGAGCTCACAACCAAAGAATAAAATTGGAGTTACGGTCTGCACTTAATAGTGTGTATGGTATCTAATCAGGATGTCTGGGTATGTCTAAGTATTAGAATTACGGTACCATTTAATACTGTGAAACACTGTCTTCTGGTGGATGCTGCCTCTCTCCTTCCAGAGAGAGTATTGAGTATATACTTGAGTATTTAAATTTACCAGCAACAGCCTCCTGTTTAATCGTGTGGAGATAGGCAGTCTAAACAAGTTCTGCTAGGAAATTCATCTCCCAGCAGAACTGCTGAGTGAATAAAAGACTTGGCTCTCATTTTGTCAACGCTGTTTATTATATGAATACAATACTGTTCACTTCAACAGACCCATGAAGGATAATCGTTACTGTCTTAGCACAGTATTTTTCCTGATTTAGGGAAGGAGGAGTAAGAAAAAATACACCTTGATCTGAGAAAAATGTTTTTCTTCCTTAAAGTCTTTAATTTTGACCATCTTAATATTATCTAAGAAGTCCTTTCTTTGAAATGCAGGATTTTGGGTCTTATTTTGAAAATGCTCAAGTGATCTTGTTAACATTTAAGCTTCCTTTCTCCTCCCCACCCCATTTACACTGACAATAGCATTGAATTCAGTTTATTATTCTCTCTTTTTAGGAGTTTTTCGATGACCAGGTATTTTCCTGAGGAAGAAGCCTAAGATTTACTAACCATCTCCACTGTTGATCCCTGAATCTCTCTCTCTTTCCTCAAATGGAGTAACTGGTAAGCTTTACACTCCAAGAAGATAATTTGATCATAATTTTATTAAAATGTGCCATTTTATCAAACAATCTAATTTTACTTGTTTACTTTTAAATATTTAATCATGTTTAAGAAGATCTATTATTTGTAGCTGTGTCAAGTTTCATCCATCTGCTATAACAAAAAAAAGTCTAAAACTAGAATTTGATCGTTTATTTTAAGCCATATTACTGCGATAACTCCTTCCCGAATGGTCTGGGAAATCAGTTTTGACCTCAGCATCCTTAATTATATGGCTGTCTAATTGATTCTTATTATTTAAGCATTACAACACAGATTATCGTCAGTTACTGTCCCGTGAACAGCACGTGGTTTAATACACAGTGATACCTGTGCAGTTAAGTTTTTTGTCTATGTATGGGATGCAAAGCTGTGTAATGGTCTTTGACAAACACTACGGAAGAGTAGCACTTGGAGAAACTGTCATTGGTTTGGTGGCCTTTACTTCAACAGTTCTTTGACATCCTTCTGTGAACACTGATGCTGCATTGGGGAGGACAGAGGTAGGGTTTGCTTTAGACTTTTTTGTTAGCATTGTTATATCCTTACTTTCCTTACAGTACTAGAGAATTGGTGGATACCAAATTCTTGGCCCTCAAATTGAATGCACAAATTGCAAGTCTGAGAAAACAAGGCTGGAGCTGAAAATGCTTCCCTGCAGTTCTGTGCCAAAGAGGTTTGGCAAAGAAATTAATCTACAAAAGCCTTTTTGTGAAATACTGCTATTCTGAAGCAAATACTTTCTTTTATGGTGCTGGAAACGGTGTAGTTTGCTTTTACTTTTTGACCTTTTTAGCTGTGCTTGCAGTCTTTTACCTTTCTTTGTGAACTTAAAGAAAAAGATACTAATCTCCCCTCATACCGGGTTATGATAAATCAGAACATATCTAATAGAATGGTTTGGAGAAATGTCTCAAAGGTTTTTTTCATTTATTTTGCTGGAAATATTTCATCTTGTTTCTGCTCTACATCTGTCCTCTAAGAATGCTAAAAGCATTCTGAGTCCAGAACTGGGGGATCTTTCCTTTCTACATACCGGCTGCTGTGTTTGAGGTGTGAATGAGTAAATTTCAGCCTTGACCACTGACAACTTTTCGTGTGGGTAAAACGTCATGACTATAAATTCCTGAAACACAGGGACCAGAAAACATAGCCTCACAGAATCAGGAAAAAAAGATTTCTGTTTTCCATTAAAACTGAAAGCATCTGCTTTCAAGTCTCGGAAAGCATTAAAATAGTGGAAGGTACAATTACACATACAGGTTTTTAGGGGACTTCTGGAGAAAATTTCACAGCTGAAATGGAGTCTTGAAGAGTTGCAATCCTTTTACAGAAAAGGCCCAACGTATGCATAGAAAAAGAAGTATTCCTTGTTAAACAGCAAGAGCAAAGAAATAAAGTATTCTCTGTTACCACTGCGTAAGTTGCCATTACATTATGCTTCAAGGAATGACAGCAGTTCAATGGAAGGAGAAAATTGGAGGGGATAGAGATGGTAGACCATAAGAATTGTGCATGCAAGGAAAACTGAGTGACTGAGTTGGCTGAACAGGGAAATAATTTCTCCTCCTAAACTAACGCATTAAAGGAGGAAAAAAAGAGCTGAACTCTGGCTTTGGGCCATGAAGCTTTTCAGGCGGCACAGCTACCATCACCTGTTTTATCCTTTTCTCAATCTAGATTTCTAAATATCCAGTTTAAAACCAAATATTTAAAAATGGCATGCTGCCTATCTTAGCACCAAGGTAAAAGGAGAGGATGGATTCAATGGATTTTCTTGCTGTTATCTTGGCAGATCTGCTTGTTACAGCTCTCACTGTGTTTCCATGTTAGATGACTATTTTGAGACTGGAAAGCAATGTGGAATGAAGAGAGAGCTTGATTTTCACAAAAAAAATTAAGCCAAGAACTTGAGACAAAATTTTAAAACAACATCTTGAAAATTGCAAGCCACTCCAAAATTGGAAGAATAAAGAGAAAATATCAGGGCATCTTTCATTAGTTTGTCAGAATGACAAATAACCAGGGTTTATTTTATTTTATTTTATTTAAAGGAAATTAGGAACTGCAACTTATACTGCTCTTTCAAGTGTATCTTATTTGCTTCTGGTCTTTCTTGCTGGTTAAAATTAAAATGACATTGAACAAGATATTTTGTTATAAGCTAATGGCCTAGCTAACATTAATAAGAAGTGGTAGCAGTTTAATAAAAATAAATGTTTTTTCTTCTCCAATCTCTGAATGATTGGAGGGAGTAGAGGTTGTCATTTCAGTGCAATTCCTACATAAACTAAAAGGGGGAAAAATGGTAAAACTAAAGCAACTTATAGTTCACCTTAGAGAAAATATTTGTCAAAGGAGCATCAAAGTCTGCAATGTCATGAACTGACACTGTGATTCCTCCTGAGACACGTATTATATTTAAAATGTCTTTTCTCCTTCATGCCCTCTTTGAAATACTTTACTTTCATAAAAGCTATAGATCCATATTTCATTCGAGGGACATGCAACCTGATGTCAATCAAAAGTTTCCATTTTACAGATTAAAAGTAGAAGTTTTGGAATAGGACACCTGTTTGTTGGTTGGGTTTTTTTCAGTATCTGTGAGGCTTTAGTTTTCCTTTAGTTCTTTATGTCCTGTATTTTAGTTACAGACACTCTGGAATGAGGACTTAGTTTTGTTCCCTGCTTGGCTGGTGGTGTGCTGCAAGTTGACTGGTCTCTGCCGTGACAGCATCCTCTCTGAGCGCATGTGTGTAGGATCGGTGTAATTCCAGAAGGCTCCGGAGCAGTGCTAAGAATGGCTTATCCGTTTTCATGGCTTCCAAAGAGACACCGTGTGTGTGTGTCTGTGTGTGTATTTTTATATACCTACTTGCATGCAGTGCGAAGATGACTAAAAATGTATTTGCATTTTTTTTCAGTACATTTATATACTTGAGAGAAAGGGATATGAATAACTGAAAGCGCCCAGGCGTTTGACAGCCTCTTCCTCGTTAGCTCCCTGACCTGCAGAGGTGGACAGCAGTCAAGGCACTGCATATTGTGTTGTGTCGCCGGGTTAACCTTTGGTGCTCTTCCATTCATCCCCAGAAATGTACAAAGCGGTGTCTCCCTGAAGACGGGAGGAAAAGAGGCACTTGGTCACAGCTCCGGCTTTCGCTGCCCCACCTCTCCAAAGGGATCGATCCCCTCTAGTGCTGTCTGGCTGGAGTTTGGCTGGGTACTCTTTTTCTCTAGCTGACCCATCTCTCTGCCATGTTTATCTTCCCCTCCTATCTTCCTAATGAACAAAATAATTTCCAGTTAGAGTCTCTGACCCTGGTTACTTGATTTCCTCAGCAGGTCACGTTTTGGACAGTTTGGGAATACCTACACTTGAAGCAATCTTAACTAAAGGCGGATGAATGCAGCTGAATTCAGGAGTTTCAGCGAGTTACAGTTTCAATCTGAAACACCATATTTTGGCTCTACAGAGAAGAATCGGTTTATTTTAATGCTCATTAAAGCTAAACTAAGAAAAGGTCTAGGTGTTGTGCTTAGAAGATATAGACAGTATTACAAGGAGAGAGACAACAGGACAATAAAGTTTTAGATCTCTCCATAAAAAAATTTAGTTTCATAAAAATGCATTTGAAGTTTGTAAATGCCCGTTTAGAAGTTTTTGCACACAGGAATTCTCTGAAATGCACATCCTTCTTTTTCAAGAGCATTCTGGCTCATTAGTTTTCTTAATACTTAAACTGTTTGTTTATTCTGGGAAACTCATATCTGTAATTTTTTTTATTGCTGTGAACTAACAGATAGTCAAAGTTTGCTAGAATTTCATGACCAGCTTTGAATAGATTTCAGCTTTAAACTTTTAAATGCCTGAACTTAGCATTAAGAATTTTGTCTCAATTCCATAACACAACTTGTTTTTTTCAGAGTGGCGAAGTTCGGATTTTCATCCAGAAAGCCAGAAGGCTTTGGAGAACAGGTCAGACTTGTTCCTTGAGGTGACTAAATTTGCATGAGTTTGATAGAGTTTTTTAAACCTTTGTGCTTTAACCCAAATTCAGCTCTCAAATTCAAACTTAGCCCAATCTGATTGGAATCTAGATCAGACAGGCGTGTTGCTGTCTTTAACATTTTTATTTATACATAAAAACTCTCTTCCCCTTTGTCTTGTTTTAATTAAAATGTAGTTTTGAATAAAGCATTTTTACCCCATCCTGAGGCTGTGTGTTGGGGGGGGCGGGGAGGGAGAAGTATAAACTGAGGCATCATTATTTCCAGTCAGTTTCTTTAAGTGAAGCTGTGGTCTGTGAACTTTACTCAGTTGAAGAAAATGCCCTAAGTCTGCAGCATTACTTTAACAAAGTGTAGTTCCTAGCTGTACATTTCCTTTCCTTCCTTTAACATAGGCAGTACCTTGCTCTGACCTGTGTTAATTTCTCCCAGGAAGTCTGCAGCTCTGTGATTTACATGTAGACCTGTGTGGCTTCCTAACAGCCGCTGCCTGAAATACACCCAAATTCATAGCGGCCTGCGATAACTTGTTGAATGGTTCATTAAAGCATCTGAAGAAGAGGTGTTTGTGCAAGCCAGTAATGTAGAATGTGTTGCCAGCTCTGGTTTTAGGGAAATTGTTGTAGTCTGACACATTACTGTGCCTTGTTTTGTTGCACTGTAATTTTAAAGCCAGATTTAAAGAAGTGAAGCTGTTTGGTACAAATAAGTTTTGTGCCTGTGGTTGCTGTTACCTACCTGGCCTTTAGCCAGTGAGCATCTATTAAAAATTAACGTAGAAAACACAGGCTTAAATTACTAAAGTTTGTTGTTTTGGTGAAAGTAGGATTTGCACCATCTCTTCATTTTATCAAATCCGTTTGAGCACTCTAGGCTGTACACTAACGTGTAGGCTACTGCTGAAAGGCCAAGTGTCTTTGTAGGGCTCCATACCACGCAGTATGTTGCTGCTTCTCCGGAAGGAAGAAGGCAATTTTATGGAGGTCTGAACCGAGGTGACTATCTTGCTGGCAGTATCTCTAGATCACCTAGAGCAACGTGGAAAGTTTTGTGGCTGAAGCACTCAGAGGTAGATTATCAACTTCTAAATTATATCCTTACTTCTGAGAGCCCCAGGTGCCTTTGGAGACTTTATAATCAGTTATCTACCTCAAACTCCACTTACTGCCTTTAGAATGGTCTTTCCTTTTCTATTCAAAGGGTTTATAAGATAAGAATTGAGATAGAGATAAGAAAGAGAGAGATATAAGGGCTTTAATTGGTTGCTAGTTTCTAGTGTTCCATATTTCCGTGTGTATTTATAATGATGTCTCTTAGTACTTACTAAGGGGAATATTCACTCTGCTCCTCCTATTCCCACTGTCTGTCAGAAAGCCGGAGTATATTGACTCCACAATCTTGAAATATAGTAATTAGATAAACTGACTGTTTAGCCAATAATATCCACTCTGCAGATGGTTCAAAATATTTGTTGTGTCACTACAGAATAAACCAGTGACTGAGTACTGGCAAAGACCTAAAGCTACAGAAGTTGCTGCATCCCCTGACTCTTGGACACTGTGTTGTCTATTGAAATTTGGACACCCACACTGCTGAGTAACCTCACAGTGTGTGCTGGAAGGTCCCTAAGAGTGATACAGAGCTGCTAACAGGCTGGGGTGGGAGGCTGGCTGAATCTAACCATTTGGAAGGACTAAAGTGAGAATTCTGGGTCCAACTGCTCAGTGTACTGTGCCCAGCTGTGCTGGAGGTTCCTAACAGTGAAATGCCCCTTGGACTTTGTGCCAGATTATCCTCCTTTTCATCACAAAAAGGCTCATCTGCATCTGTAGTCTAATGTCCCACTAGAATTTATAAAATTTTTAATCTTATTTGGTGGAGAACTTAAAAAGTTTTTTGTTTCCGCTAATATCCTAGCACCACAGTCTGTGGTATTCTGGGAACCATCTGCCTCAATTACTTCTTCTAAAACTATTTTTAATCTCTAATCAAAGATTAATTATGCCAAGCTTTGGGCCATGGAGACTGTAGAGGAGAGAGAAGGAAGAGAAAGTGCCTGCAGCACTCACCAAAGACACGGGAAAATCAGGTACGTCAGTGCTGCAACTTATAGTTGGGATTCAGCAGCAGGGATGCTGAGATAAGCTCTGAAACACCACACTGAGGCTGTGAAGCTGCCACGTGCCGTCCTCTCTTTGCGGAGGGGATGTACTTTGCCAAAGCATCGCTTCACGCCTCCCAGATGGTGTCTTTCTACCTGTCCTGGCACCTACCCAATGCTATCTGTCAGTATTTAGCTTAGAGTGTTCTTTAACTCTCGTGTCGCTGAACTGTAGAGTTGGGTCCTGTGTGTGCCTCAGTATCTCCATTTTGTTTAAAGCTGCAAGGGACAGCACTCCCCAAGGTTCTTCTTTCACCTGGATGTGTATCCAAGATTAAAGTCTAGTCTGAGGCTGGACCTCTTCTTTAAAATTTGGAGTTAACAGGTTACAGGAAAATTAAATGTAAATTTAATTCCAATCAGAGCTGTGCAGCCGGGTTCCTCTCCAACTGCTTCCTTCACGCCGAGCTGGGGCTGAGCCTTCAGTGTCCATAACAACAACTTTCTCTGCAAATGGTGTCCTAATTCTGTCTAAAACTGTCCTGGGGGACTTTGACAGCTCCTCTGAGTTCTCTTTGCGGTTTCTCTTCATCTGTTCCCCTTTATCCAAAATTCTTTTCATGACGCCAGTCTGTTGCAAATACAGTTTCAATGGGTTATTTGAATATTGGCTACCGTTTGAACAATTTCAGCCCAGCGCTTCATGAGTTACTACTGAAGTGGTTGAAGTACTCAAAAAAATCATTCATGCTTTTATATACATATTCAGAGGAGATTTTTTATCTTTAGAATATTCTATAGAGCTCTCTAACACTTCACTGATATGAATAAAAAAATCTGATCGTTGGGTTGTTTTTAGATGGATGGAGAACGTATTTCCATTTCTTCTTCCTCCTTCCCTGTCCCCAGACCTGCAGAATTGGAGAAATGCAGTTTTGTCAGAGCATGCCCACGGCCTGAGGATTGGGCTGCTGTCTTGGGAGTTAGAAATCCCTGTCCCAGAGACAGACATTTCACAATTCAGTGAAATTTTGAACCCGATTCTCCAGTATTCAAGAGGATTCTTGAAGCACTGGCATTTTTGGACAGCTTTTTTCACCTCCACATTTCCTCACGGTTTGCGTGTTAAGAAATCCAGCGTGATAAGATATTTTGAGAACACCTATCAGACAGATCATGTACTAGGTGGAGACAAGGTGGCAGATGAATCTTGCTGCCTCTACCTCTGGAGCTGTAAACATAGCAGTCTTGAAATCAAGTGTGTTTTCATGTTACTTGTGGTGGCAACAGCGATAGCTAAGGGGTTTTAAGGCAGCTGGTGAAAACTACCTGCTTGGATATTGTTGAATCTCAGCAGTACACCTAAAGAGTTCTTTATATGCCTGAAATTCTCTTGTGTTCTATCCCAAAAATGATTGCTGGGGCTATGCTAGAAATGTCTTCTTTCTTCTTTTTTTTTTTTTTTTTTCTTCTTGTTTGTTAATTATGTTCCTCTCTGCAGTTTAATGTTAGCATTCCTGTGATACCTGGAGAGACCTGTTAGGTGACTTTCTTTCAACTTGACACTTAAATCTGATTTCACACATCAGATTATTTAATATGATATAGTTACCTAAGAGAAACAATTAGGTGTAATTTCATAACACGTTGGAGTAAATTATTACCTAGTGTAAATACAGGAGCCATTTGCTGTCATTTGGTTAGTTCTCTAACTGAGAACTTGTGCTTTAGTGTAAAAATAAACATGATTTTGTTTTGTGTTCCTTTAATATTTCTAACATCTGGGGTCTCTATCATTATTACCTATCTATTTGGAATGTATAGCAAAATATAGTCCCTATACGTAAAGGCAGATATAAAATGGAGGTAGAAGAAACACTAGTTACGGATGAAGTAATTCTCATCTTTGGAATAAGTGGCAATTGCTGAATATCATCTGCCTAACCATTGTCAAATTTTTGTAAACATTGTGATAGACATGAGTTTTAAGAGTAGTTTGAAGAAAAGGACAGCTGTTGCTTTGTGAATAATAATTTTTTTTGTTGTTGTTGTAAATACTACAAACAATAACATTGCTGAAAACAGAGATGGAATATATCACTTGGTTGCTCATCCTTTTAGCGCTTCCCTTCTGTCAAGGACCAAGTCCCCAAAGTACGCTTTTGGGGAACATATGTTGTCTGCCAAAACTCATTTGAAATCTGAAAGCAGAATAATGTTTTGCTCAACTTTGTTTTACAAATGTAAACGCTTGGGATGAAATGCTCCTTGTAACTGCAGGATACTGTAACTGTAAATCACTAAGTTTTTTCCAAAGAAGTTCAACTGTTTTAAAATTTGGCTATAAAGTCAATTTTTTGAGGCATATTTCTAAGCAATAAAGATGTGTTTTCTCAAATTACTTGAAAACTAAACTGACTAGAATAGGAACACTGGACCAAGAATTTTAAAAGTGTTTGTGCCTTACAACAAAAATAAGTGCTTAAGGTGGTTTCCTTACCCGTTAGTCCCTTCAAGTATCTCACTACATCCAGAAACATTCTCACCTTTCTAGATGGAAATAAGATAAAATTCTAAATGGCCAAGTGCTCTCCACAAGAGCTGCTGTGAGGTCTATGGAAATTCACACTCTGCCACTGCCTTCCTGAAATGTTTAACAAATTGAGTCAATAGTTTGTTAATAATGGTTGTGTATTTTGAAGGCCCAGAGCAGGGGGTCTTGGGGCAGCAGAGACCTGCAGCCTACCCGGAGTGCGGAGACTATGTGATCCTGGTGGCTGCCTTACTCACAAGAGAGATGCAACCCAGCTCTCAGCTAATTGTATAATACATAAATCCTTTCAAGATAATTTACCTGAACAGATAACTCAGATGGAGCTCTATTCATGGCTAGAGTATTTCTGATAAATGAGAAAGGATAACTACATTTTGTTTTTTTCTGTCTGCATGTAAGATATACAGTTTTTCTAGCAAATTCGTGTCCTTGGAGTACCTGCCTTGCTCCGAGGGCTAACGCAGAAGCAAAGGTAGTGGATTTCCATCACCAATTACCATTCATTTCAAAGAATCATAGAATGGTTAGAGTTGGAAGGGACCTTAAAGATCATCAAGTTCCAACCCCCCCCATCATGGGCAGGGACACCTCCCATTAGACCAGGTTACTCAAAGCCCCATCCAGCCTGGCCTTGAACACCTCCAGGGATGGGAATTTTCACTAACTTCAGCAGAAATGTCACCCCAAAAAGCTCCCCACCTAGGCTTAATTGTGAAAAATGTCCAGAAATCTTTCTCGTTATGTCCCAATCTTGGCTTACTTTTGAAGTTGTTTACTATTGACTTCAACAGGAGAAGGATTTCACTTGCTCAGATTTGTCCTTTTCAGAAAGTATGTTAAAATAAAACATATCTATTTATGAAAATATATATATAATATATGTACGTAAAGCTTTATACCTATGGCAATGTGTTTTATAATACTTTGAGTGAGAGCCTGGGTGGACGAACCACTTGTGAAAAAGGGCATAAATTGCTCAGCTGATTCCATAAACTGCTTCAGAAAAGGTGTCTGGGGCAAGTGAGCATGGAATACTCTCAGTAACTCATGGCACTATTGCGGGGCTAGAAATGTAAATAGCGCCAGTACATCCAAGCTGAGAACAGCTACTCTTTTTTTTTTTTTTTTTTTGTCGTTTACCCCCCTGTACTGCAGGAGGGGCCAGCTTACCCATTTTCTTAGCAGAGCACGTGGCCGCAGGACAGCACGGAAGGGCACAAACCCCTCAAGGGTGGGGAATTAAGGGGAAGAAAAGAGAAATATTTTGCTGAGAGTGTCTGCAGGGAGTGAGGTGTCCTGCAGCAAGATCAGCGGGTTTGCTTTCATGACGGGGTTGAAGTTTTAGATAATTTCAGTTGTCTTCAGTTTCGTCTGAACCTGGGCCTCTCAGCTGAGCAGTAAGAGCAATCCAACATCTAAATCCCGTGGTTTCGGTGCCTCCCCAATCTGGTTAAAGTAATTAATCTAAGTTAGTGACGTTGTTTTGCTGAATATTTGCTAACAATATAGAATTTTGAAGTACTGGTGTCTCACTGTGTCTTTCAACAGACTGACACTTCATAGTTTTAAGCACTTCCAATCCAAGTACCTGACGCAGTACAAAAATTCCTGATGCACAAGCCGATGTGGCCCAGCTTTCGCAAGGTAATTTAAACTGCCTGCGTACATGCGAATGAAACGAGATACTGGTACAATAAATAGCATTTTAATCGCCCGCTATTCATTTGTTAACTCTGGGGTGAAACTAAACTTCTAAATTACAATATAGGCAATATACACAGCTTCCTCTGAAGTATTTAATTAAGTCTAAAATATCAAATTTTTTAGTTTTCCCTGTGTTCAGAGAAGTCAGATAATGGAAATGGAGAAACTCAGTATAGCAATCTGTTACTTTCTAACAGCTCCTCTCTGTCCTCACCGATGAGATTTACGATGCCGTAATGCTGCAATTTCATCATTATTTTGTAATCTTCTTAAATAAGTGTCTCATGTTAGTGCAGGCAATCACAATAACTGCTTGAATAGGATTTGCTGCTGAGCAAAGCTGCTTGTGTTGCAAAAGC
Organism: Ibidorhyncha struthersii; assembly: GCA_013398815.1. Lineage (NCBI taxonomy): Eukaryota > Metazoa > Chordata > Aves > Charadriiformes > Charadriidae > Ibidorhyncha > Ibidorhyncha struthersii. The sequence continues at coordinate 66,349 of VZSZ01006634.1, forward strand.
AACTAGAGGAAGACACAAGCAAAAAAACATTGTGCAAAGGTGTTTACTTTCCCATCGGGTTTAGAGTGAGTCCTGAGAAGGGAATTTAGTTATGACTTCACCTGTGCTAGCAGGACGCCAGCAAATTGTCAAAAAAGGAAATAATACTCTAATAGCAGCTTAAGGCAAGTTCCAAAACAAAAGAGATTTGTAACCACAACACTTATTTAATGTGGAATACTGTCAGGTTTCTATAGAGTAAAACAGAAACTTGCTTCCTTCAAAAACTCTCTTGGCTTCACGTCGCCTACTGCTCCTGCTGTCTCTTAGCCTCGGAGAGGACTCGCACCAGGTGAAGCTCACTGGCTGTATGGCAGACGGTCCTTCATCCTTGACAGCCGTGTCCCAGGGAGGGGAGGTTCAGCAGCCTCCCTTCCCTTCGAGGTGGTGGCTGAGGCGATGGAGGCAAAAAGAAAGGACGCCAGCAGATCCTGCCAGTTCACATCTGAAGGCGCTTGTCTTGCAAATGACCCGATAACTCTTTTTTTTTTTTTTTAAATAAGGTTGCCTCAAAATCTTTCATTAAGCGTTATTTACTCATGTTACAGTCTACTTACTCCTTCCAGATAAATACTGGCTATGCCTTCAGTATGTGCATTTTCCTCTTGAAATCTTTGCGACTATTCATGTGGATAAAGTTATGTACATGCGTCTGTAGTTATAGGGTCTGAAGATGACATTAAATCACTAAGGTTCGCGGTTAATAGAGAGGCATTAAACAGCCCAGTCCTAGCTTGATTTTTAAAGGATTTTTTCCCCAGAAGTATACAGCAATAATATCAACATATGAATGTTGTAATTTATTTTCCTCTTCAAACTCAGGCTAGGGAAATATTGCTGCTCGTTACTTCTTTGCCTGCATGCAGCCTGCTTAATTCTGCTTTTGTTCTTTTTATCAGAGATATTGATCTATGATTTGATGTCCCTTGACTGAGTCATGCTTCAGGCTGTTGGCCCTCAGCCTAATTGTACTTCTGGTTTCAGAATTCTTTGTAATATCTGCCTGGAGGCTTCTTCCATTTAAAAAACAAGATTGTAGCTCCTGTACAAGTAATAATGTAAATGACACAGTCCTGGTACCTCTTCTGGTCTATTTGAATTCCAGGCTCCTAACAGCAAATATCTTACCCTCATTTTTATTTGTGGATTTTTGAAGTGGTGTGAAGAAAAAGTGAGAATCCTTATTATCTTCTTTAGAGCCTTATGGGTGTTCTGTAGTTATCAAAATAACAGCCTGCCCCCCAAAAGTCCTGCTTAAGTCACAATTCTGAATTTCTTCATCTTCATAAAGGATTTTTTTTTTTTGCGTGCTTGGTATTTTTAAGGCAGTGTGTCTTGAGACTTCATTTTAAATTTAATTTTATGTGTGAAACAAGAAGCAAAATAAGTACAATGGTAAAGAAAAATGACACATTTTTCTTCAAAATACCCTTAAAAATATGATTAAATACTGTAACTTGATCTTTATGAAGATGAAAATATGTACTGATTTCAGATAAAAGTTAACACATGCTAATAGCTATTGCATTCAAATATTTTTCTCCCAGTATATTTATCAGCTGTAATTAATGTTGCAAAATTAATGTTGCATTGGAGCTACAGGGGTTGGAGGATGTTTACGTACCAAGAACTGATGACAGAGTTGGAAATGCAGTTGGTCTGCCCCTGTACCTGTGTAGGCAGGGTGCTCTGATGTAATAACATACGACGGAGTTAGAAGGATTACTTCATCAGACTATAATGTCACTTGCTGATAGTGTCAGGGCTGCAATATGCTTCTTGTGGCACTACTGAAAGCTGACGAACTCCTTTTTGGATCTCACAGGACTCACAGCGGTGAATCACCCAGGGGTCACATCTTAGCAGAGTGAAAAATCGTTTGTTTGAAAGAAAAAGGTTTAATTCTAATTTTCAGCCCCTGGAAGTAAAATTGAAGTTTACTTATGCAATCCACTGGTTTCTCTCACTGACAGCAGTTTCTGTTAATTCTTCAAAGACACTTTCACCAACAGCTAAAATGAGGGATGATGAAAATTTACAGGGAGCTTGCTGACTTTGTACGCAGTTTTACTTGCTAAAAAAACTACCTAAAATGCAGCTAAAAAATAATATGTGGGCATCTTTTTTTTTATAAATGCAGGGAGAGGACAAGGGTTTTAGCTAAGGATTTTCATTATATGAGGATCATCTCATGAAAGCACTTTCCTCAATCAAGTAGTTAGTTTGCCAGTTAGCTGTTGTACGCTTAGAAAATACAGCAAAAAATCATTGGGCAGTTTTAAAGCTAAAGTATCATAAATCTCGTTATATTTCCAAGCTGGGTACAGATACATTATTGTATGGCTCTAGATACAGTACCTCACTCTTATTTTCACAGGTTAAAATGAAGTGGCTTTCACAGCTAAATGCCCTTGCATGGATTTTTTTTTTTTTTAAAATGTATTTAGACACTGAAATCTTAAAGGGTTGAAAAGCATCTTTATACTCAAGTGATACATGTTTCAATTCTGCCACTAGCTCTGTAGGGATAGACAGCCCGTATGCAACTTCTTCAACTTAACAGGGATCTGCTTATGCAGGACATACAGAAAAAGCAGTTGATTTTTCCACTCGTGGGTGTAAGAGGACCTGTGGCTGTTGGGAGAGACACGTGTGAGGACAATACATGGGGAGATATGGAGTATGTGGAATCTTTACAGGCGATGCAGTGTAATTCCTCCAATAATTGCTGAAGATGTCTTTGACAGGCAACTCTGAACCAATATTAGAAACAGGGTAAGGATGTGGAAAAATGAGATGAAGATATCTTTCAAGCTAGGCCAGAGGTGTTTTGTGTTAATGTAGGTATTGAAGATTTGACTTTTACCTGAGAAGACAGAAGATTATTGAGTATTTAGAGTCCTTTTCAGCTGACACCTTTCCAAGCTTTATCTACTCCCTTCCTTTCCCCTCCATACTTACATTTGGCATTACAGCTCTCCACAATTATTAACTAAAAAGAATAAAAAGTCTTAATAAGATGAGAGCCTGCAGACACACTTAAGATACTTAATTTTCACATATGAAAGTTCTGGGAAATTCAGGAAGTGGAGAAGGGGTGAAGATTGGTTATTTGTTATTTCACAGCTGGAAATACAGGTTTTGAGAGAGACAGCAAGAATTGACAAGAAACAAACTCCAGTTCTATTTGACTGTGAGAAGGCAATAGGTAATCACTGCTAAACCTAACCAATATAATTATCAGTGCATTTAAACAATAATATCTCAGTTAATTTTCAGTTTTTGAGATAGAATGGGTGGCAGATTTAAGGAAAGAAGAGGACACAGAGAAAGAATATAAGGGCAGCCTGAAGTTAACAGTTTAAATTGTATTTTAGAATTACTTTTCTAAAACAGGTTGTTGACAGAACATTGATTTTTAGCTCTGAGTAGTAATTTTAAACAGCTGGAAAACGATCTTTCAAATACACCTTCAGCTCTTGGTTTGATTCAGAACATGCAAATAGATGTGAAAAAGTGGCTGCCATTAAAAATGGCAGAAAGCTTTGTAAAAATACCGACATCAGTTAAGCAATTTCCTATAGGGTACATATAACACAACTCAGAAGGTGGCTATTTTGTAGGTATTTTCCGTTATTTAGCATCTGGTAAGTATAATAGGCTTGCTTTGTTATGCCAAACTTACTTGTCTTTGTTACAAACATTATTTTAGTTTCTTTTGGATATTTTTGTTTGTCTTGGTGTATTTGCCTAACTTTTCATATCGGGAGATGTGGAAAAAGAGATCCTGCTGGAGAGGAGAATCTCAGATACGCTAAGGCGAAGAGCCAAGTTATTCTTCACTGAGAGGAGGCAATGGGCAACAGGATGCAAGACTCAAACTCTACTAGAAGGACTTTAGTAGTCTATTTGGTTAACTTCTCTAGCTCACAAAATTCATTGATTGCATGTTTTATTCTGACTCATATCAGGACATGAGAGCTAATGATCTGTTTTTCAAGCCAAAGGAATTCTCCTGTGTTTTAGTTACCTATAAGCCACTTTAGAGGGAAAAAACTCTTTGTTCCACCCAGAAAACCCAATTGGCTTTGAAGAAGTGAAGACAATCACAGGTGAAAATAATGTAACTAAAAGCAAGAGCCTTTAGTTAAAATGACGTGTCCTTGTAAGAAGGAGCACGTAGTCCAGTCCCTTATGTTTCAGTTTCGTTGACAAAATTGAACAGAAGCAACCTTTGCTCAGGTTTTCCCAAGAACTGGCAGTTTAGGTTGGTGATGCTTGCGATTCATACAAGAAGCATTTTACCACTGTTTCCTGGTCCTCCTTGTTTGAGAAGATTGTGTGAAGTGTTACCAAGGAGCAGAGCCTGACAGAATCCCTTCTTTAAGGAAGAATTAATAACTTTTAGTGGACTAATGTAATGAAACTATCTAAATAAGCGGTCTTCCTTTTCTGTTTTTCTAGATGTTTAGGATAACTGCTGACACTTGGAGAAAATAATATTTTTCTAAAAGGCAGTATGTTCTTTGGAATTTGAAAGTTGATATTATGGTCTTTCTTCATGATACATTGCTTATTTTAGACTACAATGCCCAGTCTAAGTCTGGAGAAGGTTAGCTTTCCAACAGTACGTGACAAGTACCACAATAAATAAGACAGTATTTGCTTGTAAGAACCTAAACACAACTTGTTTGCTGAAGGTAGACTGACTGTTCATCAGACTAGCACCCAGAAAAGAAATCTGCGAAAGAAAGGAATTTCTCAGACAGGAAAGCTTTCAAAAGACTTGTGCCGAAGAAAGTTCCCTAAGAGTTTACAAAGAAGGCATCAGAAACCAAACTGGAACATAGTAATGAAGCTAAACGCTTAAAGGAAAAGCTTAAAAAGTAAACCCAGAACTATGACGATAGTGTTTAATAGATTTAATGCAGTCTCACTCTTATTCTAAAATATGCAGAGACATTTTGCATGGCTGCTGTTCTGAGTATAGATAGAAGAAATAATGCTTGAAGAATCCCAAATGTTGCCTCACTCGGCTCCAAGAAGTCATTGATGACATCCAAAATCGGAGCCAGCAACTATGGTGAGAAAAGAAGCTGCATAAGGCATAACCCGCAGTTCTCCAGAAGTCACATTGATTAGGAAGTTGTGGAAAGTATATCACCCTACCATGACTGCCAGCACAAATTAAAAATAAATAAATAAAAAAGCTCCAGTGAATAACAACCGAAGTCCCACCACTGAATAATCAGAGAACTATGTCAACCATCAGGTGATCTATGGAAGATTCTCCATTATGCCATGGCATTAGAAGATGTGAAAATTGTTTTATCTTGGATTTCTTTTCCTGAAATAAATCATACACACTATGTCTAAAAAACACTTCCTGATAGGAGTGAGAGACTAATGAAACACTTAATCAAAGGTCAGAGAGGTAAATTGATATCTTATACAGAATTTAACATTCTCTTTGCTTTTTCTTAATAATATTTTAAAGGCCTATTTCAGAAATCTATAAAAGTACATATATATTTATGATGAAGGTATAATTTTATAGATATTTATTGAGGTAAAGAATAATTCTTGGAAATCAATGGATTTCAGGAAGAAGGAAAAGGGCCTTTTTGTTTCTTAAGTATACTGAAGTATCATTGGCAATGCTACAAAGAATTCTGTTTAAAAAAAAGTGTCTCTAGAACTTATACGACTTTATCTGGAAGCTTTCATAAAGAGCAAACAGAATGAAAGTCTGAGGCAAAATAAATAACCTTAACATCTGCAGAAGAGCTTTTGAAGGAGTCCATTACATTATATATCACTATACTACTTTACATATTTTCTACAAGTGTTCAATTTTACCTAATGATTCAGTTCAATCTCCAGGTCAAGCTGATGCTAAATCTATTCTGATTCAGTGCAAAGAAAGACAAAACAAAACTCCCCTGCTCATCAGCTCCTGTAGGGCTGAAAAAGTTTTGAAGCTCAAAGGTCACTGTGTTTTTTGTGATGGGATAATATAACTGGGAGAGACAAAGTAATGAACTCACACATGCCATTGTGAGAGGTAATGTTTTCCAAAAGATCATCAGATTTGGACTATTACTTGTAAAGGAAGGGTGTAAGAGGAAGTAATTTCGGTGACAAAACGGCTGACATAGGGAAAAGAATGATGAGGTTTAAGGAAATGTAATGAGTGGTAAACGGTTGCTTGTCTCTTTTCCTCTTTTTTTAGGGGAAAAATCCTTATTTTCAGTTAAATTAAGCAGCTAGTAAGAGGAATGAAACAAAACAGATGCTAGAGAGGAAAAGAGAGAGTAAGTGGAACTGCACATTGAGAAATGGGTAGAAAAGCAGAAACACTAATTTATCGATTACAAAATGGCATTTAATTTATTTTTAATTTTCTGCTTTATTGAAGTTTTTGATAGAGATCTTGAATATATGGCTGTATATGCCGTATAGGCACTCTTTTACCTCATGACAGGGAAACATTAGGATGATGAGGTGGCTTTGGTTTCCAGTGTCATCAGTATACAATATAGAGAATATTTTTTTGACTTAGAGGGATGTGTGGGTGGGGAAAGAGTGCTAGTTTCAAAAATTTAAAGTCATAACGCTTCACATCAATGCTGTATTTTTCTCTCATCAGCTATACTGACTGTATTCATTCAGAAAAAAAGTTGTGTGGTGTTTGTTTTTTTTAAATGCTGATATGTAAAAGCACCTGCTACTGCTTGGGGCTTTTTTGGTCTCATTTGCATTTTGGAAGCCTTTTACAACCCCTTCTTTGCTCTGTTTGTCATGTAATTTTAAAGTATCTCTATACAAATGAGTGCTCTCAGAAACCATGACGTTTCTTTGAGGTTCTCAGAAACCATGTTACCACATGAATAGGATGCTGTTGCTGAGTTAATAACCCCTGCTATGAATTTGGGCTTCTGGGGTAATTATTGACTAAGCACTTATATATATTGGCATATCCACCTGCAAGTGAAAATCCTGAGATTTACATCTTTTGCAGGCAGGAAATTCAATTCTACATCTTCTCCCTTGCTCGTATCCAGATTTTGTCCTCCAGTAAGGCTATTCAGATAACAACCCTTGTCTCTTCAAGCTGGTGTGCCATCTGGCAACTAGAGGACATGACAGAGGTGATTTTTCCACTTGTTCCTCCTGGAGAATTTTCTAACTGTAGGCATAAACTTTGGGCTGAAAATGTGTTAAATTTTCTAACCTTGACGTTGTATAAGGGTGGTGACTGGGGGAGTTGCACACCAGGGGCGCACCACCACCATTTGCCCCCCGACTCCATCTGGCTTTAGATTCACTTGCCCTTTTCCATGAAGGAGGATGGCAAGGGAATCATCCTCACAAGGGCAAAAAAGCTATTTTAGCTTATCAGACACTAAAATGGAAATGGAATGATACACAGTGTAATTGGCCATCTGTAGTGTGACTTTGTTATCAAAGTCTAAGATTTTAAGATAGAATACAATATTTCAGTTGGAAACAATGATCATCTAGTCCAGCTGCTGGACCACTTCAGGGCTGACCAAAAGTTAAAGCATGTTGTTAAGAACATTGTCCAAATGCCTCTTAAAGACTGACAGATAACTTACTGAATAAACAAGTTAATAGATATAGTTAAGCAAGGTTGACTAAATTTTACATGTTTCTGCAGTGGGATCTGGATACTTGTGTTTTCTGTTGGTGTTCTTTGGCCAGGACCTTCCCTCTGTTTTCTTCTGTGCTCTCCTGTTGCTGTCATTCAGGTTTTTTTAGGCTCGTAATTGCTGTGGAGCTCCCTCTATCCAGTTGCAGGCTCTGATTTAGCCTTGGCTTTTGTTTCTCGTGTCTTGTGGTTTTGTCATATTTCTTGCTCCTTCTTTCTGTTCCCTTGGGGGCTATCCAGCTGCCCCGCTCTTGTTTCTATTGATAGTGAGTGAGAATGAGCACGGGTCCTGCATTCTTCATGTCAGAGTTACCTTTTCTCCCTCGTTTTGTGGCTGGCAGCTATCTGGCCCTCTTAGTCTGGGAGTCACAGTGCAACAGCATCGTTCTGCGCCCACAGACCCGAGTAGTGTGTTTCTATATGCAGGTGGAGACATAAATTTAGATGTTTAGGGGATACCAAAATTCATTTGGTTGATTGTATTTGGAGTGGAGGAGACTCGTGGTGGTTGCAGGGATGAGGAATTGAAGGAACGTAGCTGTCTTCAGCGGTTCCAGACTCATTTGCCCACTTCGTGTCTCTCCCAGCTCTGTTGGCCTGCGCCTTAACAGTGTTTGTGTCCTCCCCCTTCAGGGGGAGCGCTTGGTGTGTCCATCTACTGTTAAGTACCAAATAGTAGTACTTGTCCCCGTTTGAAGTTTACCAAATTACATTGACAATTTTTCTGTTTAATTAGACTCTAAATAAGGCACCAAGCAAGCATTAAAAATCTGATATTAATCAATCACCTGAGGACTGTAAATATGTTAATAATATATGTTAGTAATGAGTATATGCTATATCATGAACGTTAGAAATTTTTGTCATGTACATTACGTATATTTTAAACATGCATCGTATCTGACACTGCATGCATGTGTTACTGCCTATATCAGATATTACCCTATTTATGGATTTAACCTCAATTATACATCCATATATGGTATGAATACAGGGAAAGTTTAGGATTAGATACTGTCAGAGCTTTCCCACTTGGGTTTGAGACCACGACCAACACCTCATTGGAGTTTTTTGATTCTTTACTCAGGCAAACACGCTGCCTCGTACTTTACCATCCTCCCTACCACCACCACTGTCTTCCAGTGGATCATCTATTCGCATGTGCAGCTCTGATTGTGTACTGGTTCTGTTTGGAGGACTTTTAGTTTTCTGTTTTCTTAGCATTTTTATCTAATTTCTGAAACTACTTTCTAATTTTTCCCCCTCTCTTTTTTTTTTTAATTGAATTCTTGTACTACCGTTTATGGATTATTAGAAATAAAAAATAAAGACTGTTTTTTCTCTTTGATTCCTCCTCTGCTTTTCCTCTTATCCCTTCTCTCTCAGCATTGCTCTTCATCTGAAGTTTCTTGTTTTCTGAAAGGAATTAGGCTGCAGACTAATGTGCGCTCTGTGTAAATTTATGTGTGCATATTGCAAATTATATTTTCTTTTGGCAATTAACAGTTATTTTCCTTTTTGTTTCTTTCAAAAATATTAAGAAATGGTGATTAAATTAAAGGAGAGAAACAATATATGACAATGCTGGAGGCAGGTCTTGTATTCTGAAACAGTATAAGGGAAGGTCTATATTAGCAAGCATGATATTGAAGGAAAAACTTGCTACAGAGGTAAAGCAGGGTGGCAGTAGTTAGGGATGTGGCCTATATTCACAAGATGAACACTGAAGTACTGGAATTTTTTAAAAAGTTTTTGTGATGGCGCAGCGTTGGGCAAGTTAGGGAGAAAACAAATGGCTTTCAGCTTAGACTCCTCAAAAATGTGTGAAACCAATTATATGTGAAAAGGTAATAATAGTAAGAAAGAAAATGTGAGAATGCATTGTTGGTGTGTCTGTTATGCTAGAGAAGCAGAATTCTTCTGTTTAATCATAGGCCTTGTCACTTCAAACAAAAGGGTGTAGCTGGTTTAAACTCTAAAGATGTTTTCTTGCTTGCTTAGTCACAGCTATTCCATATTACCTTGTAAAAAGCCAGATCTTTTGAAAAAGTTTTTACAAAAGCCATTTTCAAAGCACTAAATATCTCGTCATCTGTCTACTGAGGCTGATGTCCGAGCTCCTTGAGGATTAGGAACAGGCTCAAAAAACCCCCCAAACCCAACCCAGCGCTTCTATCCAGAGCCGTTAATAGATTGTTTCATTGTTTATTTTGTACTAATTGATCCAGTCACAATGCAATACTCAAATCAATTTGTCAGATTGTGTAAGAGCTTGGCTAATATTTACTAATTTGGTTTTATACTGTAATTATTTTTATAGTCTGGGAAAGCCACTTCAAATGAGAAAATAATACTTAGGATGGAATGGCATTTTAAACTATTTTAAAATTTATTTTTTACATTTTATTAAAAAATCATCTTAGTGCCCAAATATTCTATTTCAAGCTTATTTTTACATAATATTACATATAGCAAAAACCATGCATTTTGTCCAATTTAAATAACTATGTATTTGTAAGGAGAGGCTTGGCACCTAAATGTTTTTAAGCATTAAAGAGTAAAGGTATGAAATAGCCTGCAAATATAGTGGTATTTATAAATGCTTTCTTTTTTTTTCTTTTTGCTATTTAAATTGGAGTGTCTGTGCCTAATTACTCTTACGCACTAAAGATTCCTGAAGATTTTGACAGAAGAAAGATTTTAGTCTCAGTCATCATGCAAGTTGAAAGTTTATTAACTACACTGGATTTTCGTTGAAATGAGCAATCCGTAAATGTTCTTAGTTGTATCCACATTTAAAACAAATAGCAGTAAAAAAGGGTGTTTGCTGTTAACTATTTTCTGTAAATTAAAGGAAACTGCATTACTTATAGTCTGCAGTGATGTAATAGGTACAATTTTCAGGATATCCATATTCTGTCCTCTCTGTTTTCTAGTTTCTCCTCGCTGTTCTCCAAATCCAGACGGAGGGTCTGCAAGAGAATGTAAGCGAAAGAGGAAGAAAAATTAAATTGGGCTTTTCCATTCCTTTTAGTTCGTCCATAAACAGGGATGATACTAACAGCAAGTGGGACTGAACATCAATGTGAATACAAAATATGCAGGATATTAGTATCAACCGTTGTAACAGCAGTTTGGATAGGATACGAAATGTCGTAGCTCAGCAGCTAAGACAAACTGAGCAGTAGTAATAAAGCCAAAATGCCACTAGGGAAATTGCTTAGACAAGCCTGTGTGCTACTGGGCCTTATACCTTCATCTTGCACAAGGGGTGCAAACTGCAATGGATCTTAGTAGTTCCTGAGCCCTTTTTTTGATAATGATGCTTCCATAGGAAAACAACAGGGTACTGCTCAGTCATTGCAACGTGTTAGGGAAGAGCATCACAGCTGGAAATCTGCTTCTTGCAGTCGGTGCATGCATTCAGCCTGCTTACTCTGGGTGCTTGAAGCCTGGGCTAATATAACATTGAAAGCCACCAAAATGTATGTCCTGTACTCATCTTCCAGTGAAGATACTAAAATTTCTCGAACCACCAAGTACCTGCTACTTATGAACACAGTAGTAGCGAGTGTGCTGGCCATGGAGGAGGTGTGCAACCTTATAACATGCTAGTTTCGTAGTGAACAGGATTGCTGTGGTTTCTGCGAAGCCTCATCGAGAGAAACAGTGTGAGAGAATGCCATTAATCAACATCAAGATTTTAATACTTGATGGATTGAGTGGTAGCGGTTTTAAATGTAAAATGATGGCTCATTTTCAAGATGCCACTAATTGTAAATCAAATTCTGAGATGCTCATCCACAGTTACAGTTCCTACAGAACGCCATTATTGTTTTCAATTTGCCACTTTCATTTTGATAGGAAAATATATCATAAAGCTTTGATTTTTAATTTATTTTTATTACCCAATGTTTATTATCATGTTCCTCATTTTGACTTGAGCATCCTGTGAGAGAATTTTCATTTTAATGGTTATTCGGTAAAAGAGATTAAATCAACCTTAAGAGTGTATTTTATTTAATTTCAATCATGGTTTATTGCTCAGGATATATTTATAAAGATATGCATGATTATATGAAAGGATTCATTAGGAATTATGTTACTAAGGAAATGGCTTAGCGAACCTTTTCTTCAATACGTATTTGCTTTAAAATATTACCAAATCGGGGCTGGCAGATCCAAATATGAGACAACTTAATTAAATAAGAAATTTTCTGGAGAATAATGCAAATATTCTGAGCACTATTTTCAAAAATACCTAAAAAATAAGACCACTCTTCAATGAGACCTATACTTTCATTCACAAGAAGCTCACAAGAATTCTCTGAAGAAACAAGAATTACACTTTTCAGTGACTAATGCTGTAATGCTCGTCACCATTTTTAGCCCCTCAAGGAAGTCCACTTTTCACTTAAGCAGACTGAACCTCCATTATGCCAAAAGTTATCTGAATCACACCTCGTAGACTTTAAGCAACCTTTTATTTAATGTGAAGAGTTCTGTGTATGTAGACTGATATTTAGCATCCAATTGAGAACTCATATGCCTCACAGACGAGTCAGAGAAGTCCAAAAAAGAAAGGAATTTGCAGTCTAGAAACTAGGTTTTCCTTACTTTTTTTTCTGGAGCCTGAGAAGGAAGCGCATAGCAGAAAATTCAATAGTAAACAGTATTTAGGAACCAATGGAAGAGAACATGGCCACATTTAGGTACTTTATTACTTCCTTAGGGTCTGCTGACAAATGTAATATACTTATGAAGATGTGCTTGGGCACATGATTATGATCCCAGTTAGCTGTAGGCATAAACTTTGGGCTGAAAATGTGTTAGAGATTAGTCAGCAGTTGATATATATGTATAGATACTTATATTTTTAAGCATCACACCCTCTACAACACCCGTGAGTAATGCACTGTGAAAAGGCCCAACTAAATAAATTAACATTTCTTTCAGCTAGTTTCCAAGGCACCTGCTGCTTGCAACTGTTATGCAGAACACTGAAATAATTTAATCAGTATAAAGAGAGGTATTGAGATGGCAGCCACATCAAGCAACCTTACTAGATATTAGGTGTATGAATTTGGTATTTCCCAGCAGATGAAGGCACTTCTTCACGAAAGACGTAACCAGTGATAAAATTTTATCTGAAGGACAGTTATTTGATGATGTGAATGTATATCAAAAAAACCTGTGGAAAATACGGTACCTGCATATCCTGAAAAGAGCGACGGTCAGTGTTTCAGGCAGTGAAAAAGAAAAAAGCAGTTTTGCCTGTCTGACACAAAATGTGCTGAAAGTTTTCGTTCTAAAGCTGAGCACAGAGATTTCATAATGAAAGTGCCAGCTCATCCTGAATTATACAGTACTTAAACTACATCTCTGCACAATGTTTCATTGTGTGAACTCATTAACAATTTGCTTTCCATGATATTTTGCTTGTGGTACTTTTAAAAGAGTAATCTGTATAATGTTTTTTATATTGGTTTATTTTAACACCAGCTGCACAGAACTGCAAGGGATCATCAAGCTCTCTATTCTGCTATCTCAGTCAGCAATATCACCCCAGCCTTTTCATAAACAGATCAAAGATCCTCTAAATATTATTCAGTCCTGTCTAGGAACTTCGCTGATTCAGAAGTTAGAGGCATTCCTCTTACGGTCAATTGTCCCCATCTTTTTTGTTTTTTTCTCCCAAGGTGATTTTTCTGATTTCAAAAGTATTTCTTCCTCCTGGTGCTTCAGTCTTCTAAATTATTTATAAAGAACAAACATAAGCCTTCACAGACTTTGTTTGGAAAGGTAAACATGATTACAAAAAATTATTATATTTTTCACAACTTATCAGCATTGCTATTTTAGGCCTGAGCGTTATGAACCTGTATTGATATGCCTGTGCTGAATATCTAAGGGTGGGCTGCAGGTTCACGCAACTCAAGAGATGTCCCAAACCCACTTGTTTCTTATGCAGGTAAGCCTCTGATAAAACAAATTTTTTTGTGACAGAATTTAAAGGAATTTGTCAATTTTGGTAAAACAGTAATCAATCTGTGTGATTTGAACTTTGCGACATACAGATTGACGTAGCTGTTCCATGAGTTTTCATCTGGGAGTTGCTGTTTCTCCGCCCTTTGAAACATAACTGACTAAAGGTTTTTGCAATTCCTTTCAGAGTGTAGCTTGATCTGTTTCTTGTACTTATTACAGTTAACGACAGGATTTGGCATGCTGTGGTTTGTGGAGTTAACCTCTAGATTAGGGTAGGTGAGGTTTTGTCCTGAAGAAATTGTTATCTACTTAGGCTCTCTGAGTGATATCACTGAGATAATACCTTTGCAGTCATACATTGTAATAATGCAGTTTATGAACAAGTTCGTTGTTTATCTACAAACTTGTAGATAAACAACGCAAGCTTCCATCACCTCATGTTAGTTTGTCCTCTGCTGGGAGAAGAACTGAGCAACAAGACACTAACAGTGCCATTTGGAGAGGTTTTCTGTACTATACCCCTTGATCAGAGGCTAATTTTATGCTTAACTCACAAAGGCGTTTCCGCTCTAATGCCTGCGGAGAGGGGAGAAACGCTTTCCTTTTCCTATACGTGGTTATGTCTTTATGCACTCACTTTACTGGCCACGCATGTCCCCTGTGGCTACCTGCAACTGTATGCCAGATATATGCTAATGGAAACTATTAGAGCACTTTCAGGGTTGTACTTCTTATTAGCTAGTTGCTGTCATTTTTCACGCTTCTAACAAATCGCTCGAAATATATTGCTCATGGTTGTGGTTGAGACATTAATCTTTTGTTAAGAGATTAGTGAGTCATCTATCCCATGGCCCTCATTGCCACCTATTACACAATTATAAAAAAGCTTTCTCCAATATAGACCCACAAGTCTTCTACTTTGGTTATTGCAGTGTAGCAAAGCTGCATCTAGAGCAGCTGGACAGTGTAATAATTGCCAGACGATGCAAGACGATCGCTTGTCGAAGCCTGTTTCCTTTGCATGGAGACTTAATAGGACCACCGTCAGTCCCCGAGTTTCATCTCAGTGGTCAATGGCAGCACCATGGGACAAAGATGAACAGCTGAGTTACAACAGCCCCTTTGTTACGGCTGTTTCAAACCCCTATATTCACCATGAATTGACTTTGTGCGTGACTTGTTCATGAGCGCTGAAATACTTTCCAACCTATGTTAATGTTCTAGGGTCACAGGTCTCTTGGCCCACCTGAAAATGGAATTTGAGCCTGTGAAGCTGTTTTACAGCTAGCTAGCTAGAAAGTATGTCTGAAATCTGCCTTTGGGCGAAAATACTGTGGTTTTACCTGGTGAGACGGGACCTCCGTGCTCCTCTGCTATCTTCACAGACAGTCAATGTAGGGTAATATAAGGAGGAAATGTTGCTAGCTTTCCCTTCTGGGATAGAGAAGGATTTGTCTCAGTCTGCATTTGCTCGAAATTGTTTCATCAATGCACATTACTGTCCATTTCCTATTTATAAATTGTAGAGACTCAGAGTGTCTAAAGATAAATTAAGTGGCGGTAGACTCAATACATGAGGGAACTGTATCTTAAAAAAAGGCTATATTAACTGTTTAGTGCCAAAAAGATGACCCAACAGCTTCTTATGAAATTCCTCCACAGATGAAATGGAAACAAAAAACGTAGTTTTCAGAACCATTTTGAAAAATGTAAGAATTTAAGAAAAAGGAATAATTTTATCAAATGATATTTAAAAAATTTCAAATTATTGTTATTATGTCATGAAATAATTCAGTGAGTAATAGACCATGCAACTCCCAACAACCATTTGGAAGAGAGAAAAGAAGTGAAAGCTGAGGGTATCCGAGCAATGTGAAGTGCAGGACAGTTTTGCTTAACAGTTCTCTCTAAGACCATTCCTTGAAAGATTGAAAATATGTGCAAAACCCCATATATATTGAGCTAAATTCCGCTAGTCAGGGATCAAAAATCCAAGTGTTTCTGGTTTCCTAGAAGAAGAGGTTGAAACTAAATCTGCAGGTAGAAACAGCAGGAGGAACAAATGTTATATCCCAGAAGAAAGTCTTTTTCTTACTACTACTAATATAACTTTTTCTTAACAAGCATCAAGCAATTGCCTATTATTTATAGTGACACAATAAGCTGTGTAAGGCAAAGAATTGTGGCTATTATTAATATGAAGTTATCCAGCTCTATATTAGAGAAATTAATATTGGCTCTGCAAGATTAAGATTGTTTTTTGAGTTCTGCTCATGGTTCATCTTTGCTTTGAATCTTGTAAGAGCTGGCATTTTTTGCTATTCTTACACCAGCTAGCTGTTGCTTTATTAATACATTGTCTATGATTTGTACTCCAATATTGTTAAGCTATAACTTATATTGTTCATGCAAAGGAATTCCTTAAGCTATACTGCCTGATATGTTAAAAATCTACTATAAGATTTAGGGGTAAATAAGAGCTCTAGGGTCAAAAATAAAGGCCAAAATGTGAAGTATGTGAGTAGAAAAACTCTATATCTTTGTTTTCTACTCTCTGACGTTAAAATTTCTCTTTGTACCCTTGGCATTGTCAAAAACACAAAAAGCTTAGTCAGACTCCTTTAGACTCCAAGGTTTTGCCAGAAAGGGAAGTTATATAAAACTAATATTTCAGGATTTGTAGCATTCCAGGGTTCTAAGATTTTTCCTAATTTTTAAAGCTTTTATTGTTGACATCCTTGAAATGATGCTCGTTAAAAACATACATGTTACTAATAAGTTCAAGTACGCATGAATGAAATTTATCAAAACAGCCAGTGTCTCCTCTTCTTTTACTTGCAAACTAAATGCCTTTAGTCCAGAAGATAAGCACAGTATTTTGGAGAGCTAGAGTCACCAATGAGCTCAGCTTCATCTCAGTCATTAATTTCGCTTTTCTAGCAATTATTTCTTTACCATTAAATTTGAGATTATTTTGCCTGCAAGCTGCAGTGAAATCATTAGAATCGGACATGCTGTCTTACGCTATGTGTCTTTTTTGAAACATTTAAGCCCTCCTCCGCTAATATCAAATGGGATACCAGGACTGAATTCCTGGTAAAATTGATGAGCCTTTTGCTTCAAAATGGACACAGAACTAATCGTGTCCTTACTGTGACTTTGAGCATAACTTGCAAAGAGAACTTCCATAAGGTTTTCAGTGTTTTTAGGATTTCATTGCACTCCTTGAATCTGTTCTGTAGCTGGAGTTTATAGAAGCTACAGAGCAAGGGTTGGGCTCTTTATGGGTATCACTTGTTTTTATAATTGCCTGCTTCTGTTAGGGTCTGTGGGTAGGCATCAAATAAGAATTCTTATTACTATATATTAAAAAATATTAAGCATAAATTTGGACTTTGCTTAATTCTAACAAGCATACTTAGCCTTTAGAGTAATAGTGCTATGGTCAAAAAGGAATAGAAAAACTCAACAACTTTAAATAAAAGTTACCAAAAACGTTAGAATATTTGTTTCTTGTACATCTTCCTAATAAAAAAAGGCAGAGTAAACCAAAATATTCATCATTGTACCTAGTCATGTCCTCAGTCAAGATCAAGGAAATTAGAAATCTTGTTGAAAAAATGCATAACATGAAAGTCTAATTGAGTTCAATGTTTACACATGCTTTCAGTATGTTTATGCATATAAGAAATGGTGATAAGTTATTAGTAGCTTAAGAAAATATATATGACATAATACTCACAATGAGCAGATCTGGGAACTGAGACACTACCATTTTTATAAAGCCACACATCAATACTGGATCTCCACAAGCTAGGAAATTGATCCCAATTCAAATAGGCAAGTCCTGTGCAAAAAAAAACCACCAAAACAAAACAAACCAAAAGATCCTATGAGTGTTTTCCTTTTCTTTTTTTTTTTTTTTTTAATCAGTTTTGCAACTCAAGAAGCAGTGTGAATTCTGCAGTTACGTAAAAAATTTCAGGAAGAAATGACGTACTAAGTAGCAGAACTTCGGGCCTGATAAGAAGAAATAATTATTGAATCTCTCGATAGATGCAACACCTCCCTTCTCTATTAAAGAAAGAAAAAAAAAGTTACAGCTAGCCAGGTAACTTAATGAGCTTCTGGAGGCATTGCTGTTCCAGAACAGCTAACTAAACCTCAGACTGATTTGCGTAAGGTCATTTTCACCAATTTTTAGCATTCTGGTATATGATTCTTTATGTAAGAGGCATTTTAAAAAACAGTACTCTTGGTAAATATTCTGCTTTACTACAGTCTGTTCTTGAGAAATCTCAGCCTAATAAAAATGCAAGGAAATAGACAGCAATAAGGAGAACTGATAGGAGAGTAGAAACAGATGAAATACATTCTGCCAGTGTTTGGATTTTGGTCAAAATGGTAGTTGAGATAGAGCCATGTATCCAGTGGAACAACCTGCAGCTCATATATTTTTCTTTTCTCATATTTTATCAGAAACATTATCAGAGTGTGACCCCCAAACAGTGAGTACATTATTGATCTTCTTTTATTAATAGACCGGGTTTACTGAGGTTCATATATCAAAAATGTGTATTCTGTCAATTGTTCCACACAGACATTACATACAAGAGGTAACGCAATAATATTTTTCATGGACAGTTTGATGGGACGTCAGACTGCTGCGTGTTTTTGAAAATATTTAATACGTTTAAGTGTCATTGATCTAGGAGTGAAAACGAACTCTCTGAACTGGTGTCTCGTCTACCCTGAAATAAGACCTTAGAAGTTGAACAGAATCAAGAGATTGATGGCTATTGACTCACTCGTGTCTCCTAATATGTGCAATTAAGAAGGTCGCGATAAGGGAGAACTGCAAGAGGTCACAGCCTTTCCTGAGTTCGCATACGTCTGTGACCAAGTCACTATGCAGGGCCATTTGGAAGGGGAATTCTGTCACAAAAATGAGATGTAATTCAAAACTATTAATTGATGCCATCAACTTGAAAATGAAGATCATGTCTGTTTGCAGAGAAGAGAGAAAAGGGAGCACAATGCAAACAGAGCCAAGGAAATCTCAGACTGCAAGATGTTTTTAGAAAGGCTTCACAGCCTGGAATAAATATATATTTTCAGAGCAATAAAGATGAATGTCTGATGGGAAATGCTTTTAGATAGAAAATATTCTAGCTATGTGAACAAGTTGTGTAGATTTGGGAACAAAACAAAATTAGAATTTGATCCTTCAGGAGAATCTTGTCTTTAGGAAGGGCAGATTTTGAGACCAGGAGGTATTTGTGGGCCTACGTAACTAGAAATTCACCTACAAATCTTGCAGGTGGCAGGACTGTTCAATCTGAAGAATTTCTTTCTACTCCAGAACATATTTGAAACGTAACTTTTGTGAAACAGATCTGCTTATACCAATTATGGATACGAGCAAGTGATTATCTACCACTACATTAAAGCATCATTAAAAACATGTTGTAGATTCAGTGAGTGGTCCTCATCTTCTAAACCAAGTAATTCTTCAAAATTCTAGCAAGTGAGAGGAAAAAAAACCCAAAATTCACTTATTCCCAGAAAAGACCCTTCTTTGTGGATACCTCTCTATTCAAACATGAAAATGTTGCAATGACATAGATACTGTTTGGAACTTGGAAATATCAAACACTTGTTTTTTTAAGTTGATTAACTCTGATATCTTATAGAAGCAATGTAAAAATTTAGCCTTTAAGACAACATGTGCTTCCAAAAATAGTCACTGACATGCTTGTCCCTTTTTCTTGCAATGCTTTCTCTTGAAATAAAAATCTTCCTGGAAACGTGTGGTAAACTTTCGGTCAGTGTACCACATTGGTCAAAGCGCCTTTCTGGTTTGGAAGAAGGTATTCCGTTTGCTCTACCAGTTGATGTTATTTGATCTGCTGATCCATGTCAGCAGTGTTTTGATACAATATTGTGGGTATTTTTGATATAACCACTCTCTATTTGAAGATTGTTCTTTTTTTTAGAATATATTTTTCATAAGATGGTCAGATGGTCTTCATGAAATCTCTGTAGTTATATTTAAGATGAAGAATTTGTTGGCTGAGGGAACACATTAAAAGACACCCAAAAAAGGTCATCAAATCACTTGCTGTTTCTCAGCGATGCGTGTCGTAGTTGTGGTTCTGTACTGATCACCCCAACAGTTCCCTGCTGCTGGTGCTGTGCAACAGTTGTGTAGATGCTCCCTCACTTAATTCTAGTAACTGCAGTGGGAAGCTCGGTGGATTTACATGTTCTGTATCATTTTAGAAAGATATTAATTTTTTACTTCTTTTCCTCTGAAGCTTCTGTAATACCTTTATATATAAAGGTATTACAGAATATATATATAATATATTATATATATTTTTATATATAAATACCTGTAAGTTTATTGGATGCCCACCTGTCTCCTTGAAATCACTTGAAAGTGAAGACGCAGCTGGGATAGACTTAGTAAACTGCAGAATTTTGGAATATAATAAGTAAGCACCGGAACGGATGATTTTCAGGTATCTGGTCTCCAGAAAGGAATCCAAATTTCAGAGCTACATGTCTACATTTCCAGAGTGGCAATTCTAATCCTAGGGCAGGACCTCGTTGAGGTAATTGGAGATGCTGCCCTGTTTGAATTCCTTACACCTCCAGATCAAGAAAAAGCTAAAGATTCCCTCAGCTCAGGGCTGCTCTTCTTACTTTTGGTTTTTAATCACTATATTGGATCCTCAGAAGGATTTCTTCTAAAGCAGTTTTATCTTCTGCAGATTAACATTCATTATTAAATTAGTCAGAAACACTGTTTCACCTTTGTCACAGAGAGGAAACTCCCCCAGAAGAAAGTGATTTAGGATTCCTGTTGGTTCTCTGATGAGTTCTACTCCTCTCTCTGCAGGGCATTTACGGGAGATGGGCACTAGCTAACCTCCTCAGTAAACATGAGGTAAGAGTGATACAGGTGAAAAGAGACTTCCTCCTTTTTTTTTTTTTTTTTTTTTTAANAAAATAATTAAAAAAGAAGCATCTTATTTTTTAGTTCTAGCTATAAACCATGACTAGGCTGACATCATCCTGGTTAGTAGTGAGAGGTATCTGTAAATGGAGAGGGAGAGCATTTAAAAGCATTTTTCCTAGGGTTTTCTTATCACATCTTCTGATTAGACCCTTCTTTAGCACTGTTTGCCTTATGAATCTCTTCTAGGATCCTGATTTTCCCTGTGCTGTCTATAGGAAACATACCTGCTGAATGAATGTGAGAATAATTGATTCTTGTCTGTACACTTCTATTTCTAAGATAATTTCTCTATTAAGATTAGTATGGCTTTTAATGGTTCTTCAACTAATTTCAGCATGTGTTGTCTACTTCAGGACTTCATGCCATATATGTTTTGCTGGTAAACCTCACAGAAAACTGCCTTTCTTTCTCTGTCTGCTTTTATTTTCACCCAGAGATTAAAAAAATCATTCTCCTTCCTACTTCCAAGGCTACCTTGGAGTAGGGGCTGCTTCCTGAGTGTACACATGTAGCAGTCACTCCTCTTCATCTGTCTCATGGACCATGCTTTCCTCTGCTGACATTTCAATTACTTATTTTTATCCCACAGTAAGATTTTCTGGGGTTTTGTGTTACTTTCCCAAACAGAACATCTCAATTCGCTGGAACAGAGATATCGTACGGCCTCGTGTGTACTTCTTTTATTTCATCTCGTGCAGTTTTGCTTTTATCTCCCTTGCCATTCTCTAGTAACACCCTAAATTACCTGCCTGCAAAATCCCAGTTTGGTGCCCTCTATTCTCCTTTCTATTCATACATCTTTCTTGTTGATTTTCTTGTGTACTAGCAGCTTTTCATTCTGTTTTTTCCTGTCTCCTTGCTGAACACCTTATTCTTTCTTTCTAATTTAAAGTCCTTTTGCCCAGTCCCATTAGCTTTCCCTCTCAGCAAATTGGTGGCCACGCTCTTCAAAAAGAATTTATCAACTCTTTGAAGCCTCTGCTTTGTGTTTCCAAGTCCCCCTACCTTTTAGGCACTGATTTATCACGACATTTCTGGGACTTTTTGGTTTTTATTCAACCTAGACTGTGGCAATGAATCACACATGACACTAAGCAGGTTAGATTGAACCTAATTATGTTGTACTTTGGGAATTACAAACCACAAATTCCTCTTGTAGATTTCTAGGTCTGGGATTTAATGAAGCAGCAGAATTTTCTGCTTCCTTCAGTACTGGCCTATGGCACCCTGCTTGTACCAGCTTACAGGTGAGTGTCAGCAGTCTATCCTTGCTCCATTTCTCCTGGCTTCCTAGCGTTGTTCTTCTGTATTGACTTCCCACATCTGCTATGTCATAAGATGATTTAACTAAAGGTCAAAAAATACTGTCTAAGCAGAAGGGGTGAGTTGAGGTTATGCAGGCAACCTTGATTCCCCCCCCACACCCCCATTTTCTAACTTGTGAAACTTTTTCTTTGCAAGTCTGTAAATGTTATTTTAATGTAATTTGTGCCTAATATATATATTATAGATAAGTCTATCTAATAAGCTGTTTGAAATAATATATGTAGATTCTTCTATTTTATATTCTTTTCTGTTGTCAGCAGAGTAGAGTTCATTAACTTGATATGGATCTTTTTCAGTCTGTAACCATTCACCAAAGAATGGATTTAGGAGTATATTTATATGGTAAACGTACCGATACTGCTTATTTTATATTAAAGTTCAGCTTTTTAACACTTTTTCCATATATACACATTTGGCTTTTTTTGGAAAGGGACTTGTAATCCAATCTTCTTTCTTCTCATTTCAGTAGAATTCTCACTTCTAAACTAACATAGATATCCTTGTGGTAAGGATTAAAAAAAATAATATATATATATTTGTTTGTGCAGTACTTGGACAAGGCTACTCGAGCACACTAATTATTAAAAAGAGTAACAGCTACCATACTTGAAGTAACAGTTAATACTTTAAATAGTGGACACTACTGATTTGTGATGCGTGTTGTGTTGTTTTGGTTTTGTTTCTTTGTATGGTGGGGGAATATTCAAATAGAAACTATGTAGTGAATTCATACAAAAACTTGTTTCATAGAGAGCTACAATAATACTGAATGCAGGTTTTGCTTTTCTGAAAATGATAACACAGCATGTAATATATAACTGACTAATGGAGATTTGCCACTGAAGTAACTCAATCAAAAATGTAATTTAGCTTGAAACTCTCAGGGAAACAGCTATGACTCTTGTACCTGTCCCAATTAAATAGTGTGATGATGATTGCGTATATGTTACTGATATGGTTGTTAGGAGAATTTCTGACAAAGCTTTTGCTGGAGATGCTAATGAAAAAGTGTAATCTTTGAATCTTCTGGTTTAAAAAAGAAAGCCACTGTCAACAGAGGATTTTTTTAACAATTTTCAAAGGGAAAGTCTCCTCTGTTCAAAACGCCTTTCACTTTGAATTTCTTTAAAGCAGAGTAAGGCAGAGTGGGGTGTGGGGGTTTTTTGATCTGTTTTATTTTAAAATCATTTACCAAGTCATCAGATTCTGAAACAGATTTGTGATTTTAATTTTAGAACAATTATCTTAAGCACATCTATTCAGCAACTGTACCACCTTTGACTGCCTCTCTTGGCAAGGAGCCAAATGGTTATTAAAAGGTGCTCTCTTTTCTTCTTTTTTGTTTTCTTTTTTTTTTTAATTTTTCTTCTGCCTGAAAGTACTTGTGACATCCACCTTACCCTTTGCAACAAGGATCCTCCTATTAGCAAATAGATCACTTGATTTGACAAGATAGCTATACACCAAGAAAACGCTATGTCTCACTGTGCTGGAACCTTTACAGAAAACCATGGAACTATCACAAGTTTTGTGGCAGATGACATCTCAGTTATTCCTAGGAGCCCTTCTCCTGGCCTTGAAGTGACTTACTAACCTTGTTTAAGCTCACCTTCAGAGATGAATGTGCACCAAGTGATACCAGCCTGAGCTAGCTGAAAATATGCAAAACTTCTAGCACACATTTCCAAGCATTAAATGTCTCTCACAAGAAAGCTGTCAGAAATGCAGTTTCCTAATACTGCACCAAAAGCCCCTATGGAGACTCTGTGGACAAAAATCAGATAGCCACTAGCATGAACTTCTATAAATAATTTATGAAGGTAAAATGTGTCCACTTACCAGCAGAAGAGCAGTATCTCAGAAAGGAAGACTGCATTTCTGATCTTTCAACCCTGATCCTTAAGGAATAACTACAAAAAATAAGTATATTCATAACTAACATTCACAGCTGTACTTGACATTAAAAATCATCGAGATACTGGCTTCCTGGTACCTAGTCTTTTTCTCCAGGTGGCACCTCTGCTTGACCTCTCTGTCCCACCAGACCTACTGAACTTATTACTGCTTCGCTTGCTGACATTACCCTCTGCTCTCCTGGTAACAACCATCATTTTCTTTCAAATTAGCTAAATAATTAACATAATTATTCTAAACCTTGAGTTTACTGATTTATTTTAGATCTAAAGAAGAACTTGTATGCCCCAAAAGCTTGTTTACAGTCTCCTTGCATAACTATCATTCAGTAGTCTAACAAAAAAGGAAAGAAAAAGTCCTCACAAAGCTCCTCTTTCTCTGAAGCATAGATGGAGTATGTGTTCCCACAAAATTAGCTGTTAATGTACACTTTTATAAATTAGTATTTCATATCTTTGAAAATTCATCAGTTTCACTGTATTTAGTTAAATACTTTATACAAAACATAAATCCCTTTCTGGTTGAAAAGTTTTGATCATGAAAACATGTTCAATGTTTCTAGGACATATTGCAGTGACTTTATGATATTGCTTGTGCTTCATGTCATTTTTTTATTTACGGATAAAACAATAAAGGAGAAAAAATATTTCTGCAAAGTTTTGACAGGGTAAATACACTTGTGATTTAGGAACTAGAGGTGATCGCACATTTCTTTTAATTTTCTAATATTTCCTGTCAATTAGGATGATGCATATCTTTTAAATTCATGGTTCTAAGATCTGTTTAACTTGGTTTTTGTAAGTGTATATAGTTATCATGCTTATTATACTCAAAATGTTGTATGAGCAAAAGACGAGCACAGTCATTAACAGGAACTAGGAAATTATTGTTACTCCAGCTCACGGTTCAACAATATAATAGTCTGATTTATTAGTTATGATAATATACACTCATAATTCAAATTAACATAGAAAAGCTCTAATGGTACAGTTAAATTGCTTTTCAGGGGAAATAAAAAAAATCCTTCCTAGGAACCTTTTTTTCCTCTAGCAGTGTATTCAGCCCCCCTGGGTCCAAGGGCCGGTAGCTTCAGCCTTCCTGGAAGAGAAAGGGAGAGGGGCTCAGGGTGAGCTGTCAGCATCCTGAGGTCTGCACTGGGAGGTGTGTGGTCCCATCAAAGGGAATTTCTTCCTTCCCTATGCTAGGAGAAGAAAGGTTCCTTCCTCAGTGGGCTTGGGTCCGCTTGGGCTTTGTTTTTATAAGTTTTCTTAACTTACACGCTTACTTGTGTTATTGCTTCCCAGCCGTTCCCTTTTTGTTCTAAAGCTGGTTTCACCGGAACAATGGGAGGCGTCGCTCCTGTAGTGACCTGTGAATTCCAGCTGTGATTTCTGTCAGTACCCCTGCACCTCTGGTACCGTCCTGTGCGCATGCTCCCTTCCCCACCTCATTTTATTCTAGAAGCATAAACAAATCAATCCACCCTGAATAACTCCTCATTACCACTATAAACCAAAGGAAATCTGAAACACATTTTGACAATAGTTACCTGGCCACCAGACAGTTGCTATAATGTTGTTTTTTTTTATCTTCTAAAGGCTAAAATCAGCTCAAGCTAAGACAACCCAGACAAGACCTGAGACCCTGAGCTGTCAGGTCAGCGGCTTCTAGTAATGGCAAAATTATTTTCTTTATCATAAACATGCTTGGAAAGTTCAACAAAACCAAAGCCAAATAGTATCGCAGAGATAAGGTGACCTCCTGTGAACTGCCCAAATAGCAGGCATTAAACTCTCCCTTTCTTCATGTCTCTTCCCTTTAAAAAAAAAAAAAAAAAGAAAAAAAGTACTTTATCCTGTCTTCCATGCCGTTCACTTATCATATTGTGATGCTAGTTTCTAGTACACTTTTAGTAGATGTGTGGAAAGAAATTAATTTAAAAAACAAACAAACAAACACATTAACTTCTAAATAAGTAGAGAAACTTACAAAAAACTTCTTCAGCAGTGAAAAAAATCTACCAGGAGTTTTAAAGATTTATTTTGCTGCTTGAAATAAGTTGATAAAGTAAAATAAACCCACCAACCCCTTCCCACCCCTCAAAAAAAAACCCCAAACCCACCAGAACTTTCTGAAGAGATATATTGCCATCAGTGGGCTAAAAGAAAACAACTGTTAAAAAAAAAAAATACATCATTTTTTTGCTACTAGTTCCTGTCTGTAGCACTCGCCTGTCAATCATGTACAATACGATGTTTAAGCAGTCTTTGTGTCAAACGAGAGAGGGGGATGTCTAGAGTGGTGTTTTACAAGAAGTAGCCTAATTACTAAGTATGATGTGTTTTGATTTGTTTTGGGTTTTTTTTGTTTGTTTTTTTAAGCAGTCATGGAGCGAATGGGAATGAAAATTAGATTGTGAAAGCTTTAGTTTTTGACAGAAGATAATTCTTATATTTTTGCTAGCCCAAAGACAACTGTGCTAGAGCTTAAATGGATCTTGTGAACAAGAATAACAGTAGCTGCGTGAGCACAGTTAGAATATTTTCATTATTTTTCATCACCCTCAGCTAAAGAACATTTGAAATAAAACACCCTGAGATTTCAACAGGAAAATACCATTTGTTGTCTCTGGGTCTTCCACAAAGCTGCTGGTATCAAGCTTAGGAGACATGCTATGCTGTTATTCTTTACCCTCTGTCTCTTACCATTAGTGTCTTAAAAGAATTTCTCTGGCAAAATAAACTGTAATTGCAACTGTTCAGTGCCCACCTGAGAAAATTACTTTTACTATTAAAAGTGAATGGATCGAAAAGGTTCAACACATTCTTTTTCTACAAAAACACGTATCGGAACAAGACCAACAAAGTGACAGAACAAGCATAGTACGTTTGTATTTAAACCCGTCAGGTTTTTTTCTTTAAACCTATTACCCTCCTCTCTTACGTATTTTCTTTGTATCTCTCTCCTTCCCCTTCTTCAGTGCCTGTTGTGTGATTTCCAGATTCCTCTAATGCAAGTTTGACATCAAAGCGTCAGAATGCATTTTTATTTCCTTAATAAAGGCCACGGTTTTAAGTGATCTCTGCATTACAAATTGGAGTCAGATTCTCACAGATGCTGAGATTCCTCAGCTTTCCGTGCCCTGGTTTTGAAAAATCTTTTAAATGCCTGTGTGGTTTGCCTTGGAGTGTAAATCTGTCCCCCAAAGGAGGATCTTCATATTGAGCATTCCCATTAGTCGCTGTTTCAAGGCCAGCTTTAATGAAGATGAAGATGTTCCTTTCATGGAGGTTTTAAAGGAAAGTTCCATAGAAATATGAAAGCTTTCTTCTAATATTTCAAAAAATCAAGAAAGTAGCCATGAACAGAAAGACTAACTGATCCCCCCCCCCCAAGAAATGCAGCCGTTCCCTGTGAAACTTTGTAGTTGGAAGCCCATTTACAGTAATAGTTTCAGCTAGTCCTAATGATCAGTCGAAACAGCTGAGGTTTTAATAATGTTTCCAAGAAAGCGATATGTTTGGGTTCTTTTCAGCTTGCAGTGGGCTAGTCCTTTTAACAAAGCAGAAATATCATCTCGCATTATGTTGTCTGAGGATGCGGCAAACCACACGAGTTCTGATTTACACTGGCAAAACAGGAAGTCGAGGCAATGGAGGCGAAATATTTTGAGGATGCCTGATTTAGTAAAGCCTAATGTAATCGTGGAAACGGAAAGGGAAGATGGGTACAAAGGGTTCATTTTAGTTGTGGCTAAATTTCTTTTCCCCTTCCCGAGGCAGAGAAAAATAGTGCCTTCAGAACCCCTGCAGAGGGGCCAAAAGCAGCTTTCAGTCCTGGTTTTGGTGCCAGAAAGATGGCCAGCAGCCCGCTGGCGCTGAGCTCAGACAAGCCTCGCGTCAAGACGTGGGTGGAAGGGATCTGATGTGCGTGCTTAGGCTGTGTTGTGCTGAGTCCCTCCTGCTCTCTGAAAAATCAGTGTTTCCCGTTGCGGTGGGAGGAGAGAGGAGGGGCTGCAGGAACACAGGGATGGCTTTCTGCTCGGTTTGCCATCTGGGCAGTGCAACCGATGCGGTGTTTGCCATCTAAGTGGGATAAATTGCGTTTTTGGGGAAGATGGGGCTGGCCCAGAGCTGCCTGTGTGGAGATGGCACGTCCCTGCTTGGCCTCGTAGGGGACAAGGCTGGATGGCACCTTCTTGCAGGAACCCAGCGCTGGCTCTGTGAGTGTGCTGGCCTGGCACAAGCCATGGGATAACCGGATTGTTGGGCTGTGTGGCTCCGTGTCTTGTTTACAGCTGTTTCACTGTTTCTTTATTGAGGTTGATATTCTTACGCCAAAAAGTCTGGCTGCTGAACTCCGTGTCCAGGCTGGCAAGAGGCAAAGGCAACCTGTTATTACCTGGCCATGAATTATGTATTAGCATCTTATTAGGGGTGAAGAAAACCCCAACGATTGAAACACACGCGCAGTTTTTCCTTGGTCAATTAGTTATTGCGTCACGGTGTGAAACATCAGGGTTTCTGTCCCTTAAGGAATCTTGCACTAGTATTTTTTCCGTGCATAAAACTGTGCCAGAAAATTATTCTGTCATAGTTTACGTAATTCTGGTAGGAACTGGTTGCCAAGACACATGTGCCTGCTGCAACTTCAGATGTTGGAAATGTTTTCATGGGGTTGGGAAATATGACGGGGGACCTGAGAGGGGGGACCAGAAACCCTGCAGAAAGGATGGCCAAGGATATCTGAAATGAAACCACGTACTCAGATTTTGTCTTACGTGCAGGCACAAGCAATACAGTGTAAACGCAAACATTATTGTAAACTTATGTTAGTTCTGATGCAAAACAACAGAAATTAATGTTCATTATTTTCTGATAAAAATACCGAAACACCAAGGGAATTTGCCGCTTGTAAAAGCGCTACAAGACACAGTCCTCGCCACAGTTTATTTTAGTAGCGCAAGTTGCTTCTCACCGTTGACTCTCAAAAGCTATTATTTCCCAAATGTATACAAAATAAGTCTGAACATGTTTACCTCTAATACAACAAGGTGAACTTAATTACAGGAAGCTTCAGAAGCGTACTGCTCATGTGCTGCTGACACAGCAGAGGTGGATGGGTCTGAAGGGAAGTGGCGAGGGGAGGACAATCCCTGGGTGGGAACCACCTTCAGAACAAAAGCCGAAACTTCAAAGCAGGTGAAAAAAAAACCAAAACCCTCTGCAACACTTCTAAAATGTTATAATAAATGAAGTGAAAATAACATGCCCATTTACATTTCTTTGTTCTTATTTACGGTTTTACTTAATGTCAGGAGATTGCCAAAGTTTCAGCATCAGCTTTTGCGTCCACCACCTTCGACAAGATTTAGGAAAAAAAAAATTTAAAAAGCACTTTATATTTTGCAAATTACCTGTATTCATGTGCAAGTTACATAAGGAAGAGTTGATGGATGCAATAGGGAGCTATTTTTAAGCAAACCTGCTGGCTGAGAGTTGCATTTCCAAACTTGGAGACCTGGTTTTGCGCCCAAAATCTATTCTGTTGCTGTATGCGTCAGTACTATTCCTTTGTAGCTTGTACAGCACTGAGCCCGTGATTAATGTGGTATGAAATGAATTAAAGGGTCCTCCCAACCCCTAACTTTCATCATTTTAAATAATATCTTTTATCAGTAGAGATCATGATGTACAGAGCCTTTTCGATTTTGGTCTATGACCAACTTCTGGAAGACAGTGGTTCTTACCAGAACTTCTAATTTTTTTAAACACTATATTTGAGGTTTAGATTGTTTTACTAGTAGTCAAACGCTTTTTATTTGTACTCTGACCTTATTTATTATGTCAAATATACAGAGTCTGTTTTGTAATATCTAGCTGTGCTTCAGTTCATTCTTGACTGGATTAATGGGGTCTGTTGCATTTTGTTAGTATGGAATGATTGGCCGAGAACTTTTTAAAAAGTGTTCTTCAGATAGTTTAATCAACTAAATTCAGCTAGTCTTTGTAAGAGAGTTGCATTTCATTCCTATTATATAACAATCCACCATAAAATAAGCTGAAGACTCTTACTCTGCACCTCCTTTCCTCATGTTTATTGACGTTTGAAAACAATCCACTTATTTTTATTTATATGCATATTTACTTTAAATAGTGAGGGATTAACATCATCCAGTGCAAAAATATAATAAAAAAATATATTCTTGACCACCCATAGACCATTTTGCTTTAAATGTCAAGGTCATTTTCTTTGAATATTATTAAAGTAATCACCTCCATTAATACTGATAATAAAATGCTTTCTGGTGTGCTCTGACCCACGGATATATGGAAATAAAAGTCCAGTGCATACACATAAACACAAGGTTTTGGAACTGTAAAATCCTGTGTCAGTATTTGAGACAAAGTTCTTAATTAAAATTTAAAATATTGTCAAAATGACTTCTTGAGGAAGTTACATTGGCATTTTACAGCTAACTACACTTGGATAAAACCTTTTACTGTGAATAGCAATATTTTAAGTCTTTTAAAATGCTCCAACTTTAAATAAATTGATGACCAGTGAGATCATCTCTAGACGTTCAATAGCAATGGCTTTATAGGACTGACACTGAGACAGTAATAATTATACTGCCAATGTGTCCTCTGTATGACTCATTGCTGCTTTTTTGTAGACATCTCAGCTTCAGAAGTGAGTGTGTGTAAGTTGATTGGTTTGGGGAATGAGCAGGGAAAAGGGAGGGACAGACATGTTCAAAAAAATCCATGCAATTTCTAAATATTTTTTTTAAGTTTCAGGATGCCGCCTGAAATCCAGAATCAGGACAAACTGAACAATACATAGTAATTTTTCTAGTTCAACTCTTTTGTGGAAGTGAGTTTTAAGTGCTGTTCATGGGTGGCATTTACTTAATGCTTATTCTCTGGTGCTACACAGAAACGGTTTAACTCAAAAACTTAATAGCAAAGGGAATCTGTCAATGGAGTTGCTTAAGGCAGATTTGTATTCTGTAGTAAATACATTCCAGCATTCGTATTGTTCTGCATCTTCTCTTACAACTGCTTCTTGAAAAGCAGTTGGTCATTATTACATTGAGGTATAGTCCTGGTTTTTGTTTTGTTTGGGGTTTGGTTGTTTGGGTTTTTTTTGTGCTATTTCTTCCAAATCTACAGAAAAAAAAAAAACACCTTGTGGATGGATGGAAAGGGTGACAATTACTTATGTTTGAAATATTTTTTAAACTTTTGTTAGATTCATCGTGCAAATTATTGCGCGTATTACATGGCAGTTCACTGAACTGGAAAGCCGGGTGACTGTCATTTGGAGATGCTCTTGGTCTATTACCACGCTCGCCATAGGGTAATCACAAACAATAAGTGCGGCTTCACGGGGTGGAGAAAAGAGTGAGAGAGACATACTTTTCAGGTAAAAGACCAGGATTTGAAGAATCCACTCAGGCCTGTCCTCCTTTGCCCTGTGTTAATCTCAGATGCTTTTGACAGTAATGCAGAAGGGGCCTGGATGTGCATCACCGGTTATTTGGATCAAAAGGCTGTTTGGTTGTTTCTTTTAATCACATATATTAGCTTGAAGCCCTTATGGAGGCTACCACATCTCTGCAACTGCACTGCATTCACCATGCAACTTTTCTCCTGCAGGGAGAACTGGCAAACAGGATTTCCCCCCCATCTTCTCCTGTAGAATCTCTGCACAAAGATCCTGTACTTGCCTAGGTTAATCGTATGTGATTTTTCCCAGATGTTTAAGCTGCTATAAATCAAGTAAGTCTGTGCATGTCAGAGGAAGGCATAACCCTTTATTTATGAATGTGTTAAAGAACAGTCAGAAAGGGATATTGATTCTGGTTTTATACGGGGGACTAGTGAGAATAACCAATCAATGTATCATAGGGAAAACTTAACTGTTATGAAACATTTAGTGTTGTAGGGAAGTATAAAAATTGAGCAAATTCCCAAGGGACGGCAGCAGCATAATTTTTACTAAAGAGAAGCTGTAAAGCAGAGATTGGGGATTAAAAAGAAAAGTAAAATGAAAGAGTAGGAGAAACTGATGTATCATGAAGGCCCTGTCCATGGATATATTTTGATTAGAACATTTTGACTAAGATAGCATAATTCTGAACAGTTATTTACCAAAATAACAGTGTAAAGATGGCTATTCAGAATATAGGGAAGGGAGGGAGCTTTAATAATTGCCAGAGTAAAGGAAAATGTATTTGTTCTGTGTGACAGTATGTCTACTTATGTCTTCCATAGCATGCAAACCCGTATTTTGTTTTACACAAGCACTGTAAGGTGCCTTGAACGCTTGAGAGAAACTGATAAATAATTGTAATAGTCATTGAAATGGAAAATACATGTTGCATAAGTGAAAAGCAAATATATATTAACAGAATATGCATTCAGGAAAAAAAAAAAACAAACCCCAAGACCTCGACAACTATTAAAACATTATCTGCAATCATTTATTTTCAATTTTTGCTTGAGTTTGTTCTTACTGTCCTAGTGCCCCTTTCAAGTTAAATTTGTTTAAATCTTGGAGCAAGTGAGGTGTTTTGTTGTATCTAATTGTCTCTTGTAAACCACTAATTAATTATGTGTACTTGAAATGTCTCTATGGTTGACGGCACTGAGGGCAAAAAATACCCTGTGATATACATAGCCAACCAAATTAAGCAGCTTTTGGCCTACTTGCATTCCACTTGCTGGAGCATTTGAACAGTTATCTACTCAATGAATACAAAGTGTGCATTCAACAAGGAGGGGTTCATGGAAGTATTTCAAAGTCATTTACAAAGTGAGTCACGGGGTATTTGTCAGTGGTAATTTTTATATGCAAATAGTATAATTGAGATAATAATACAACTTAGACGCATGTGACATTTACTATTATAATTTACCAAAGATCCTCTGAGAATTGTGGTGTCGATCTGGTGCCCTTTCTGTATCTCCAAAGTTTATATCTCAAATGCCAGGTGTACGATAAAGAAGTTACGCTGTTTTTCTTAATTTGACTTTAAGGTTCAACATTGTAAAAGAAAGTTTCTGCTTCAATAACAAAATCTGGTGCTTGTTGATATTTCTATGGTCCTCTAGTTGTTGACTTGCCTAATGAAGCCTGCTGTGCTTTTCAAATATCAGCTTTAGTAGCCTGAAGTGTTTTCATAGATACAATTATTGAGTTAACATGGAAGAAAGAACAACATGAATCTCTTTTGCTCTGGGTTTGAATGTGAATCTCATGGCTTGGTTCTGTCGCAAACGGTGGGGAGGAGATACCCATCACAGTGTGTCCTGCTCATGCAAAACATGCCCTTATTTTTCCTAAGAACAAACTGCTTTGCTCAGGTCCTGCTTAAACTGAAGTAAACACTTGACTTTAATAGGATTTAAACGTGTGATTAAGCTCTTTGAACTGAGTCTTAAAAAACAGCAGCTGTACCCGATCTTGGATACTTCCAGTCGGTCCGCTGCCTGCTCACCATCAGCGTCTGCTGTGAGACATAATGAATGTTATTAAAAGAAAGCTTTGGAGACAAAAATCAACACTTTAAAGAATGAACGTGACACTGTTGGTCTTTGCCCAGTACATCTAAAGGGCAGAAAGGGAAAGTTTATCACACAAGATGAACAAAGAGGGCTGAGAACTGATCTGAAGAGTTTTGCGGTATCCACTCAGGATCTGATATCTCAAATGTCATATCAGAGTCCATTATTGAGGCAGCTCAGTTTTTCTCAGGAAGGCAGAGGCACTGAAGGCCTTTGCAATAATCATTTTAGGAGGGCTGATGCAGAGAAAAGGGTAGAAAACTCTCAGGAGTGGAATATCAGGTTAAATGGTTACTGTCTAAAGGAAATGAGAATTTCCCTATGGATTGTTTAGACAGGGCTGCTTCTTCCAGGGAAGTTTACCTGGGACAAGAGCTGATTCAACAGAAGATTACTTACAAGATTTTGTTGTTGCTGTTGTTTTAAATAACTGTTGTTAGAGCAACATTTATTTTTCTTTTAAAGGAAAAAGTAACATTTTGTAATGGAAAAAGGTCATAAAATGGGTTTAGAAATTTAAAATGCAAAGTCTCTAAAAATATTCCACATTAAAGGTGAGACTTTGAAAGATAGTTGAGAGGTTTAGGCCCACTTTGGATTACCTTTCCAAGTGGAATATCCTTAGGCCTCTTTGAAAACCATGAAACTTTCCTTCCTCTTACATTACATTGATGTGCAAAGAAGGCTATGCTGCAACTTGAAGAGTATAATCACTGTTAAACAAGGTCCTTATTAATGATGAGGTTTCATAACGAATTGTGTCCCTAAAATTTTACTCTAGCAGTGCTGCCCTATATTTGTTATGCACTTCATCAATTTGTTACTATTAATTTTAATTACTGTATTTGTCCTTTAATTTTACAACAGTGTGAACGGAAAGAGAGAGGTGCATTTTCTAGTGGTTTGGTTAAATCAACGTAAAAGATTATTTGAGATATTAGGTATAGATCTGACAAACAATTTATACTTAAAGAGTGTATTTCTCCCAATATTTTACATAAAAATAACATAAATACTGACATAAAGCAAAAATTGTGGATTTGCTGACAAAACTAAAGTTTCACTGTTTTGTATTAACATGTACAAAATTGGTAAAAAGATGTAAAAAGAAAAGTGTGCTGCCATAATTCAGGAAGTTTAATAGTAACCTCTGTCATCAGTCATGAACGTTCCGTGTACGTAACAAAAGAATCACTTGATAGTGTTTACCTCTGGAAATAGGCTGGAAACTGAAATAACTTCAGAAAAGGTAGGGAAACATCAATATCTTTGTTTCTCAAGAGAAGGTGATAGACATTAGAGAGCCAGAAGGCTGTAAATAGAGAATAGTCTGTGTCGGAAGTTCACCAATGTTTCACAGTAGGCAGGATACTAGAAACATGCAAATATTAAATAAACAAGTGACCTACCCACACCAAATATGAGCTATTGAGAACCCTTCCTCAGATATTCCTCTTTACATTGGCCGTCTGAGCAGCCAGCAAGACTGACTGGTTTGAGGTTTCCCCTGTGACTTCCTTGGGTGATGGTCAACCACCAGGCAAGAGCAGAACTAGTTCATCAGTGTAACTCTAGAGAGCACTGCAGTGCTGGAAATCTCCTAAAATGGGACTTAAATTTGAGGTTCTGGCAGTTCGGAGTTATTTAAGATTCCATGGATCTTTAAACAAGAATAGCAGCCATTAAAATGACAAAATAAAGTCCTAAACTGAGTAATAACATTTTGCTACTTTGCATTTCACTGTTCTTTCAAAATAATGTACTGTGATGTTTATTACAATAGTATACTGCTTCTTTTATTTTCCTCTTTTTCCCCAACAGCGCTATACTTGCAGTGACAATAAGGAAGAACTGGGGATGAGAAGTGCTCAGGTGCAATTTTCAAAGTTGCCCAAGAGGTTTGAGTGTCTTCAATTTAATTTTCAGAGGTCTTTAAGGTGGCCTTAAAAAATGTGTTATTTTTACTAATCTGGAAATAGGCAATAGTTGAGTGCACACTACTGCTGAAGTTCAACGTAAAATATCATACATGAGAGATACGTAATTTTTAATATTTATTTTAAGCAATACCATTCTGAGGCAGGGACATTTATCCACAAATGCTATGACAAAAATTAAGGGGAAAAATTAGTAAATGCCACTGCCCATATTTTCTGAAATAATCCAAAACATAATTCTGGGACTTGATTTACCTGTTTTTTACAGGTATCTGTTTTTTACAGTATCTAGCTAGACTTGCTCTTCTCTAGGGACCACTGATCAGTTGATTCTATACGTCCTGTTTCTTCTGAATGTAGCAACTAAATACTTCTAGTGCACAAATCCTTTCATATGCCCTTAAGTCAGATGGCGACCTGGATGACTTAATGACCCCATAACTGTCTTGTTCATTATTTATTTATTTATATTCCAGCATTGCACCTTGCTATTTCATCTTAAGGGATCAAAGTTAAAAATATAAGATACCATTACCCAGATGCTTCTTAAACTGGAAATTAAATGTGTGCATAAGTACCCGCACACACACATACTTGATGGCAAGGTTTCTCTGGAAGGGTTGAGTGTTTCAGTAGTTGACAAAGCTCTCGGGACACGGTGTTGCCTCCTACCCACCGCTGACTCCCTTCTTCCTGGAAGAGCCCAGCTGTGAAGATTGAGTAATACCTCTAGTAATGCCATAGTGCCATACAGCACTGTCTTTTGATTGTAACAGCAGCAGGGCAGAAGTCCAAAACGATGGTCTGTGGTGCTACAAGGGTGTGTAGGGGCTTGGTGTAGAAATCTTGTTGTTATATTTGGGCTCGCTGCCCAAATAGCTAACTAGGACAGACCCCTTTGGGCTGCCCCTCCACTGCCCTGGGCCGCTGGCGCCTTGAGTGGCCAACGACTGCCTTGAGGAGAGACACCCTTTTGCTTCTTGGCATGTTTTTGCCCCATCCACTGGCGGGTATAGCTTTATGCTATAAAATTAAGAGCTTTTCTGCCAGCAGCAGTGAAAGGAAAGGCGTCAGCCAGGGTCGTTCACTGTTTCGAAAGAGAAACTCAACTTATTGTCACGGACTGATATCACCAAGGTAAAGACGAGTCTGGGGAATCCAGATAAATCTGTTCAATCCTAACCAGATTTTCAGCTCAGGCTATGGGGATATAAACTGTCAAATGCAACAGATCAGGCCTGTCACTTGTTCCATCAAAAACCAAAAATAAAACACAATTTTTTTTTTGCAATCTTTAGTTTCAAGCTGTTCCTTATAGTGTCGAGAAAAACCAGAAAGCAAAGGTTTTCCTATAATGCATTTGAGGTGTAACTGATTTGGTAATCAACGTATTTGAATCCTATGTATGCAACAACAACAACAACAAAAAATCCAATGAGTTTCTTAAAAATTGTATTTCTTGAAAGGATGAAAGTATGTAATTAAAAATTGATTGGTGCAGTAATGAAATTAAATTGAGGGTTCAAAATGTAATGGTTTCAAATAATTTTTTAGACTGTTCAGTCGTGACAGAGTAAGAGGAAAGTATAAACACGGTCTCAGTTTACAACAGCAGTCCTTTGATGGCCAGGAGGTCATGAAAACATGCAGTGTCCAAGGAGTTACTTGCAATCAGTCTTAAAGTTCAACACTTCCCATGAAGCTTTCTGATGGAATAATGTATAGATGTGAACATAAATACATAATTAGGCTGTTTTCACTTTTCAGAGGGCCATGAATACCACTTGTGATAGGTGCCATACCTACCGTTACCTGTGGTATTTTCTGCTGGCCCATTAGTCTCAGTTCTCTGATCACTGGAGTGTCTTAATGCCTCTCAGTAAATCAGAAATAATCTCATAGATCTAGTTCTATATTCTTGTTGATAGAAGAAATTACCATGTTATTTCATAGATTTCCTTTTATTTTACACATTTAGGAAAAAAACTTGCTTAGGGAAATAATATTTTTAAAATGTATGATTTTTGTTACTAGTTTTGATTGTAGTTTCTTAAATGAGAGATCTTACTCTTTTTTAAGAAACAGATTTGGAGGGAAAATATTATTTATTTTTTAAAGAAAATGCAGTCTTATCTTATTTGGGTTTGAGGTATTTTCTTTTCTTTCCTTTTTCCAATGTCAAAAAGAAAAGGGCCAAAAAAGGCCACCAAGAAAAAAAAAAGACCAGAGAAAAAAATTCAATTACCTTAAAATGTGTAATTTTACTTTTGAGAACTGTTTGCCTATTCACTTTGGAAAATATGGGGTAATGAGTTTAGATTCTCTATAAAAGAGTAAGTTGGATGTTATTGTAAAAGCAATGGAGTTTCTTGGTTGTTTCTGCTTTGGAGGGAGTAAGTATGTCAGCAGACCCTTTCGACCAGTCCAAGCTGCAAAATAAATGTGCATAATTGAATGAATGGGTTACTGCAGCAATTTATATCACAGTGGTTTTGGTTAGTATAAAGTAATGGTTATTTACCTCTGCCATAGCAGAGTCCTTGCTAGTTTTGGCCCAGAATTTTGGACTTGCAGACAAAAGCAAATGTCCACAACCAGGAAGGCACTGCCCATCATCAAACATGGTGGTCACTGGTCCGTCTGTCTCCTTCGAATAGGTAGTAGGACCAGTGAACCTAGGGTAGCTCACATAAAGAATGAGAGCAGGTTGTCAGAAAATGCAGATTACCTGAATATTGTATTCAAATTCAACTAACTCCTGTTTAATGATAGATATAATATTGCATATTTCATCATAGAAATACCCTCCCCCCCAACTGCCTATTAAAACACATGCACAAACATATACATGCGTGAGGTGAGAAGCTATCATAAATTAGACGTATGCAGAAAAGTGGTTTAGAAGAAGGGGTTGAGCTTTAGATTTAGCACCTAATATTTAGGAACCTTCATGTTTGATGAACTCGCATTAGGTTTTGAAATTTAACAAATCTCTTCCCAAAATT
Organism: Ibidorhyncha struthersii; assembly: GCA_013398815.1. NCBI lineage: Eukaryota > Metazoa > Chordata > Aves > Charadriiformes > Charadriidae > Ibidorhyncha > Ibidorhyncha struthersii. Next base: position 104,826 of record VZSZ01006634.1, read on the forward strand.
AAATTATGCTTTTATAATTAACGTTTTAGCAAGGAGCAAAAGCAACTAAAATAATTCTTTTTCGGTATTTCATCATGAGAGATGACTTTTCTTCATTGAATTTTTATCTAAGCTAAGGAGCTTTATTTTTTAACTGACTCAGTACTCCGGTTTTACTGTGCAGATAAAGGAGTTTGGTTTGTGAAGGGAGCAAAAGCGTTATTCATTTTATTTTAGAGGTAATTTTAAAATAGGGACTGTATATTAATATAGTCTATTCATTCTAAATGACACACAAAGCAGGCTTATCTTGACTTAGCTTTTAAATGATATAACGTTGTCTGCATGCTTTCTTCAATGTCAAAATATTAGTAGCATAGTGTATCCATTTTCTTTACATCATCTGATGTATTTTCATGGGAGTTTTTTTCCCCTCTCCCCATTTCATTGTGTTATGTTAAATAGTGTGGGCTGGCATTTTCTGCCCTGTTCTTTTATGCATTGTTTCTCGCTTTTAAAATTTTATATGGTCAGATTCTGGACTATTTGAATTTATTTCTCATGTGCTAAATATGGATTGGTCCTGAAAGCGTGTGAACTGAAAAATGCTAAAAGTTTGGACTAGAATTTTTGTTTTAAATCAAAATAGGTAAGGACTGAGGACTGATTCGAAGCAGTTGAGACACTCACTCACAAATAGTTAGATTAAAGGAAAACTAGATTTGTCTGAACTGAAAATGAGCAGAAGTACAAGGGGTTTGCAAAGGTTTGTAAAACATACAGATTTCAATATTTTTTCATATAGTAGTATGTAATGTTTATAGAACTTTAGGCAATTCATTGAATACTGTGAAAAAAAGAAAGGCTTTCATCACCCTATTTACTGATCTAATTAAAATTAAATTGCAGTGGGATATCTCAGGATTCTGTAGAAATGACAAAAATAAAATCAAAACTGCGAGGGAAATGAAGAACAGTCATTGTGTGTTCCTCCTACCACAGAAATGATGTACTATACGTGATCACTAGTCAACAAACTAATAAACTTCACATACTTCCTTATTAACCCTGGAGTTATATTAGAATATGTAATATATCTTGAGATATGTAGGGCATGTTTAATTGCACTCACTCACACCTTTTAATAAGAAGAAACTTCCTAGCCATCCATTTTTATTTGTTATCAAAGTGGTAGGACTGCTGAATTAATGGAGGTTAATAAAAAATCCCTAATGCCTTAGTCAAACTTTCCCAGTCCTGAAGATGAAGAATTAATTTAACTTGTGTTTGCTATAGATACAGATAAACTTCATAAAGGGCACATTTTCATATTCCTACCTATGAATAAATTATTTTAAAGAGAACAAATGATTTAGACTGTTATCTCTGCTGGGCATTTGGGATCATGTGGGGCATAATGAGCTCTTTCTCATGCAAACTGTAGACTGAGGCATCACAGTGAGAAGACACAACAAGAATTTAGGACGCAATTTCTTATGTGCTGGAAATGTGTTGCTGTTACTCTGAGTGCTCCTATAGCCACATGTAAGATTCACTAAACAGCGTTACAACAAATTTGGGACCACTGTTAAAAATCTTTTTTTAGGCTGTAGCTTTAATTTCCTATTGGTACATTTTTGTCAAGAAGGTTGAATGCTAGCTGACTTGATACATAGATTTTCTTGGATAAATGGTTACTTAAAATTATTTTAATGAAACATACTATATGAGAACATCCAAACTTTAGTGTGTGTGAAATGTGCTTCTGGGTTGCAGTTAATCTGTGCCTGACAACAGAGTGTTTTGTGGTATAGCATCATAGCTTTGTAATGAAATACATAAAGATATCTCATAGCAGGTCACAAGAAAGACATATGTAGCCTAACTTTCATGTTTACCAATGGACAGACTCAAATAATTAAGGTAAAAAAAAAAAAAAAGAGGGCATGTAAAAAGTGATCTTTCCCTTCTATAGTCCTTTTCTGTTTCTTTCTAGTCTCTTCTCTTTTGCCTTCCATGCGGTCACAAAGAGCAGTTCAGGGACATCTCTGGGCAGAAGTTACACCCGAGCTAACCCCTCCAATAGCCACTGGTGCGCCTGTCTGCACAGACATATCCTCTCTTGTACCCCTTGGTCATCTGAATCCCCACAAAACCATGTAGCAGTGGGCTCCTGCAGGCATGCATTGGGTGAAAACACATTGCCTTTTGCCTTTAAGCACAGCTTCATAACACACCTTCTTATGCCTGTATGGAGAGACCCAGGGAAGGGTTGCGTTCTACTATCGGTGGAGAATGCTGTATACCTCCGTTATCGTTTCCCACTCTCATCTGCCAGCCATCCTTTCACACCAAGCAGCATGGTGCGACGGTGACCATCCTAGGCAGCTTCCAGATGAGGATGGTATCCTCTCTTTTGGTGCCACCTCCTCGCTGTGCCTGGGAAGGGTCTGAGGGTGGCCACCAGCCCCACTGTTGCCCCAGCCACCCGCCCAAACGTGGGAGTGCTCGGTTGCACCCTGGGTCCCTGCATTTGTTTCTGTGTATCCGTGGATGGGCTCAGACCCAGTAAGTGAGAAACCGAGTGTTGCTGCAGTTAATTGCCTAAGGGGTGACCCTGCCTCACAAGGGAGCAATAAGTCTGTTTACTTAATTCTGTCAGGGCCTGTGGATAAAGAGTATGTTCCTGTAAATCCTAAGACAGGAAAATTGTTTCTTTTGTAGGGCATGTGCCTGGTGAACCTTATACTGGCTTGAAAAGAGAGTTAGTGATGAATGTGTGAAAACTGATTTATCATAGCAATAATTTTCCAAGTATTTTAGTTTGGTTCTTCAGCAGTAAGGTGTTAACCCAAACCCCATTTCTCGTGTTCTGCTCTTCCCTTTCCTACAGCCACCCCCCAGCTCCTAAACTCATGTTCTCTTTCACCCCTGAACAGAAGCCATTTACAAGGCAGCTTTTAGTAAGTAGTGTATCTGCACGCTGTTGACCAGAGTCATAGAGGATGGGAGGCATATTGCTCTACCTGTAGCTACCAGCATTTAAGCTGAGTGCAGATGCCAAACAACTTGGGTGCAAAGGTCTGGGAGAGATTTCAGAACCATTATCAAGAGGAATGTCAACTCAGAACAACTTATTTTATTGCATCTGTTCTGAACGGGAATGTGTTTTCCATCCACACCAACATTTTGGTGAGGATGCACCTGAAAAGCCATGGCAGATGCTGTTGGATGAGAGAGGACACACAGCTGTGCTTGGAGCTCCGCGTGTTTGACTCTGTACCAAACCACACACTGTTTGAGCTGAAGGGCCCCTGTACAGAGTGTTCTTTCCCTGTTTGTATAACTGGATGTTTTAGCTTCACCCTGGGGTAATGGAGTAGAGCAAACCAGTAACAGGGACAACTGTGGGATGTTGTTTAGTTCAGCTCAAAGAACTGCAAAATTACATAGCTATGAAATGTCCTATTTAGTTACAAAGTGGTAAATAACCCACCGGTTGCTACTGGTTGTTGAGCTTGGTCTAAGTATGTTAAAGTTACTCTTATTGTCTTTCTTTCTAGACGACAAAGGTGATATTAGCATTTAAATGAAAAAAAATATTGTTTTTATAATTCATTATTATTTACTGTTCTATGGACCCATTTAAAACTACTCATTTGTTTTTCTTCGTTTGGTCTGTAATTTTCTGAACGAACTTTTTGCTTATTCCATAACGTTTGCCCTTTAGACACAGACATTAACCTCAAATGCAGAGCCTTGTCAAAAACACTTTCCAAAGCGGAAACAACTTTGTCATTTCATTAGAATATGTGGAATTGCGTTCTGAAACATTTCTTCATTTAATCTTCAAGGTTATCATCACCTTTCATCCTTCGGCATCCATTTGATTGCTGGCTGGAATCTTCAATGATGTGCTCCTGACATGAAATGAACTTTCTATTGCCTGGCTCAGTGTTGAGTTTGGGCAGCGTTCACACTCTACTCACCCAAACTTTGCATAATACCTAATTTATAGGTTGTGTAGCCTTTCAGAGAAGGTGATAAAAAATGAAAATAAAAAGCACCTCCAAGCAAAGATATTACAACACTACATGACAATTATGATCTTACCATTAGAAGTACCATTACCGCCTCCGCTTTGCTGAAAAAGAGGAAATGTGATTCTTTGTTGTTGTTGTAATTTGCTCCCCTGTAACAAGCACTCTGTTTTGAAAAGATTTTACTCAGCTTTTGATACAGAGCCTAATGTTTCCTAGTCAAAACATAAAGATGCACCTGTTCTATGTTTGGACTTAAATATGAAGCTCAGCTTGATATATTGCTTTAAACATGACAAGAAAATTAAAATACAGAAAGCTTGACGTACACAAAAGCTGCAGAATGCAATATTTAAGAATAAAAATATAATATATTGGTATAACATATGTAGCTAAGTTATCCCTAAAACTGTGTACACTTTAATATTACACAGAGTACACATCAGACATATCTTTGCAAATCTATATGATGCTGTAAATAAGATATTATCCCACACATTTTGGCTATATTTCCCTTGTACAGAATCTGATGATTGCATGTTAAATTATATAAAAGGTTATATCAGGTTACATCATCTGCAGCACAAAATAATTCTACACCACAAAATGCATTTCAAAGTCCTTTTTTTGAATGATGTAGATTAGAGGATCAGGGCTGCTCAGTGTGTCCCAGTCATCCTGTGCAGCACATTCCACATCAAAAACAGGTTGGGGAGTCTTGTGTGGGCTTTTTTTTCTTCTCAGTTTTGCTTTGAACACTTGAGGTGAAAACCTGGTCCTTTTGAAGTCATCATCAGGAGTTAATCCAGCATGAAAATTTAGTCTACAAAGACTGGATCCCAACAGACTAGGGATTTGTGTCTCCCTCACAAGCCAGAGTCTTCAGCTTTTGTAGACTGAGTATATATAACATTTTTTTCTATTGTACCTACTTTCTTTTCTGTCTGTCTTTCTTCCTCTCTTTTTTTTTTTTTTTTTTTTTTTGATAGCTTGAGAGTATCTCTTCAAAATATTTCCAACAACTTTATTTTTACCACAGACATGTAACTAACTTCCTAAAAGCCATCCTAAGGTCTGCTAATGATACAGTTTCTGGCTTATGCTTAATAGCACCCCCTAAACTCATAGATAACTAACACTGGTGGTTCCAAGAAATGTGTCCCAGGTGGGTTGGTATGAGACAATGTAGACCAAACGCCTAATGCCTCCTGGTGAAGTGGAATCTCTCTTATAGTCTACAAATTTTTCTACAAATTATTTGAATAATTTATGAAATTACTCTGCTTTTATACTAAGAAGAGGACATCAACGCTTTATAACATTAACTTAAAAGGATTTTAAAGCCTTTCTTTTTCTCAGGGAACTGTATACCTTTAATCGTTATGGGTTTTCTTTGATATGTTCTTTTAGTGTAATCCACTGTGTTTGCAAACTGCACAGAAGAGTTAACATGTTTTGGTGTTTATGGTCCTTATTTTCCTTGTCTGAACACAATGACTAATGATCTCTAAAGAAAACTAAATCTTAAAAGGAAAGCGAGTACATTTAAAAGGGATGTATATACAAAGAGAAGAACATTAAATTTATCACAAGCTCCTAATTATGATGAATGACAGAATGTTATTAGACTGCGCTTGTCAGCATGAGTTTGCTTGTTATTATAAAGTTTTAATGCAATATCAGTTTGGTGAATGATCATCTGGTATTTTCATTGTTCAAAGTGTGCTATCCCCAAACAGAAACATTTCATTTAGGTTCATGCTTACAAGATACAATTAGATAGCCAGATGGCCCGGTGTAAGTGCGTGCTATCATGTTGTGGTAACAGGAGAGAATGGCCTCGGGTTTATTCTTTGTAGTGTGTGAAACAAGTTGGAGCAAACCAATGGCTTCTTTTTGAAAAGGATTAATTAAATCAGACTTCCAATTGTGCTTTAGGGGTGGTAGGTTTTAAATACCACAGAAGTAGAAGGTGATGGTAGGCTACAAAGCCTGGGATCTGGTGGTTGTGGGTTTACCCTTTGCTGATAGTAATCACAGTTAATGGAGATTTGCATGCAGCTCAGAGAATATTATGCATAAGAAGGGAAAGAAACTAGTTCACTCAATGCAGAACTGCTTGTTCTACAGGAGTAATGCAAGGGGAAAAAAATACTGTGTTGTGTAAAGGAAAAAATAAGAAGCGTGTGTGTAGTTTTATCTGCAATTTGCTGCCATTTGGGGCGGACGAGGACAAAAAAAAAAAAACAAAAAACCCCAAATCAAAAACCCCAGAGCTTTATCTAATGCCATATCTAGCAGCAAGCAGATAACTTGTACGGTATTGATCCTTTGACAGAGGGCAACTGCTGCTCTCCTACCTTTATATTTCACTTACATTGCTCCTCATTACTCTGCTTCCTTTACATGTAGACTTGAAAGTGAAAGACTTCTCTTTCTGACTCTCAGTCTTAGCGTATTAGAATTGCTGCCTGCAGTGGTCTCACGTTGCAGCAGAAAACTTTTGTCCAAGCTGATCTTTTGGATTCCTGGTGAGGACAATGCCAAACACTACTCCCAAACCTGCCAATTTTCCAGTCAATAAGAAAAAATAAATCTCAGCCAAAAATTCCATCCCTACCCTCAAGTTTGATTGATGCAATGCGCATGATAACATCCCAAATGGACACCCACTGTACTTGCAAAATGAAAGCTGTCAGAGGGAGTAGGGGGGAACTCAGAGGAAGGAAGGGAAGGGTAGAACAGAGCTTGCATTATTTGCATGAGATGCAAAAAACTTTCTGTGGAGAACATCAATGAGCTTGTAGCGTTACTGGCTGTTTGGGCAACCAGCCAAGGAGAATCCAAATCTGTGAAAGTTCAGTGAGTATAGAAAGACAATAAAAAATAGAGGATGAAGAAACTGTTGCAGGAACAAAAAGTCTGGAGGTTTCTTTTACTTTTTTTTTTTTTCCTCCCCAGCTAGCAAACAGATTGTCCCTATTTCTGAATCTGTGGAGGAAAGGCATAGCAGCATAAGCATAAACACAGAATTTCTTTGATTGGGGAATCATGTCATACCATAAGAAATCTTTTTTTTTTCAATGAAAAATACCACAAACTCTTAACAAGCTTATGGTTGTGGAAATAGCCTTACAAGAGAAAAATTTGGACCAGAAGTGATGAGAAATTTGCCAGGAAGCACACATAAATCTTAGTGCCACTAAAGATGCACTTGATATTGTCAGTCTTGAAACATCTGTGCTTGCTTCATATCGAAACAAGCTCTTTTCCTCTCATTTTTTTCCATGTGTTTGTTAGTTATGATAGTGAATATTAACTTTTTCTGCTCATTGTCCTCTTTTGTGGTTTATTCTTTCTTACTGCAATTTAATCCGATTATTGGTGTTTCAGTTCAGCTTCCCATGATGCCAGGTACTTATTATCTGTCAATATTTATTTCTAAAGTGAAACTGTCAATGCATTTATTTACAAGTTTTACCTTGCTGAATAAACATTGGCCAATAAAAATAAATTTCTTTATGGGAGGTAGCCTCAACAATGATAACATGGCTAGGAAATTTTCTGGTGGTTGTTTTGTCTTTTGCCTGCACCAAACCCCGTATTTTTTCCTGTTGTGCAAAGCCTACTTATAAAAAGGATTCATGTCTGTTTATAAGCCTACTTTACGTAAAATATTGTTTTCCAGTACCACAAGCTGGATAACATTCCAAATACAAGCATAACTGTATCACCAAAAAGCAAAGGAAAGCAACACTCCTTTCACAAAATTTAATTTGAGACTTGTCGTGAATCCATATTACATTTTTCATAGGACAAAACCCTGCCCCCCCCAACTAACCAAACTCACAAGGCTTCTACGCACAAAACAGAAACTGGGATTATTGGAAGTGTACTGGATTTCTACGTGTCACGTTTTCTTTGATAAACTTGTATTTTTTTTTAGCAATATGATACAGAAAATATTTATCATTTTCTTGCTAAGAATTTGTTTGAATGCAACATTATTTATGATAAAGGCTATAGGATTTTCAGGAAAATAAAGCCAGAAAAGCTTGTAAAAAAAGTTATTTTTACAGTGATAGAAACAACCACTAAATGCACAGCAAAAATCCACATTCCGCCAGATGTTTTACAAACTAAACTTAGTCTAAATATATTATGGTGAATTTTCTTTATAAAGTAAAGACCACACAGGCTATATTTATGTAACACTCAGCTAGTATTTATTTTGTAATGTAAGATGCTTCAGAGGATTTGTTTTCATTTATTATTATCGTGTACAAAATAGTGCTTGCAGTCATAAGAACGGTGAAATATTGTCCAATCAGTTTTCAAATTCTAGAGCCAGCCTACTTAGCAAAATATTTTCATTGCCTTCACAAAACTTATTTTTCAGGAATTGTGAGCAGTAATAAGCAAAGGCTTTAAATGGGCAATTTAAGACGCAGCCGATATCTAAAAATATTCAGTAGCATGAGAAACCACTACAACAGTCGCAGAAAGGAGGAACATGCAGCAGTACGTATGTAAATTATTTCTTGTTTTTCAGGTCCCAAATGCCTCTGTTTTTCCCCTTTTCCCACATGGAAATCTGCATTTGTTTGAGTACAAATGGTACTATGATTTATTTTAATTTTTTTTTGTCCTCCCTTTTGTTGTCTCCTCAAGCAACTATTCTGAATAGAAAAGCCAGGAGACAAATAAATGTGGCCACCAGAGGAGATCTGGGAAGATGCTGAGGGGCCATTGTGTGTGTGTTAGCAAATTTCTACTAAATCCCCATCAGTCTGCTGTCTCTTTTCAGTCTCATGCCCTAAGCATCCTAAAGACCTTTCTTCATAAGGTTATCGGAAAGCTACATAGGCCCTTTCTTACCAGGAAAACAGCACAAGGTGAACTTCTTTGCTCCTCTTCTTCTGCTCACCTTAGTTTTCTTTGCCTGTTTAATGCAAGAGATGGGTGAATTAAAATGAAATGGTAAGCATCCTACCTCGACCCTCCAAATGGCTAAAGCCTTGGTAAGTCCCTCTCCTTCCTTTAAATCACTGATTTTATGAATGGATGTTAGAGCTGAGGTTTATAAGTGGTGTGAGGAAAATATGCATCTTCTTCACAGACCTTAGGGGCATATCTACAAAAATTGAGTTTGTGCCCGTGCATTTTAGTAAAAGAGGGTGCTGGTGAGGGGCAGAGGAAAATGACTTTTAGACCAGTCTTTGACAAAGGAGTGGCATTCTGGAAAATTTGGTTAGAGCATGTTGTGCGTTCGTAACAAAGACAATTTTCTCTGCCAGTATTTATTTCGTCTTATTTTATGCAGAACTTTAGTCTGTGCTCTTTTACATCAACTAAAAGGTTAACAGCAAAGGAAAGATCATTAAAATGGAAAAAATAAAAATTATAAATAAAATATAAGAAGAACAACTGTCTTAAAAATTAAGTAGGAAGTGTAGTGAAAAGGGAGGAGAGAGAAAGAGAAGGTAAGTGTACCAAGTGTGAGGAAAAAATCCTAAACAAACGTCCCCATTGCTGCTGTAATACGTTGTTGTGCATGGGAGCGAAGAGTAACAAAAAAAAATCCTCCTCAGAAGTGCTCAAATTTTGTTTTATTATTTTAAAGTATTTTCTGTTGTTGTTTCTAAGTAATAACTGCTTACAAGGAACACTTTCCAGCCGTAGTCTCAAAGTACTTAAAATAGACATTATTTTTTCCTTTTTATATATGGGCAACCTGAGAAGCAGGTCTGTAATGGTACTCTCCTAAAATGACTTGCAGTGTCAGTGCTGGAATCAAGAAGACAATCAAACTAAGTCATCTGGGAAACATATATTTCTATTGAAAAAAACATGGGGAAATGGTATTGGAAAGCAGCCAATTTTTGTCAGTCTTTCACAGAAAATAAAGTGTCCACAATATAGAAAATCAAATATTTTTTTAAAGGTCTGAGCCCTGGACAGGAACCACCTTTCTTTCTAGATTTGAAAAGCATCCAGCTTAGTGAAGTCTTGCTGCGATGGGGATATTTGGCAATATCCCCTTCCAGCAACACTGTCTTCAACTTCAGTTGTGCTTTTTCGAAGGGTTCAAGTCATTGGCTTACTGTTATTTGAAAGTAATTGTGTATTTAATTGATTAACTTCAGAAAACCCTGACTGCTATGAAAAATTAAGTAGGTTTTTTAGAGGCTGGTGGATGGCTGCCAAAATATTTGGCATCCATGAGAGTTTTAAATTTTTGTTTGATGTGTCTTTGGCAGATGATAGGCAATAGCCGTGGTTGACTCGAATCCAGCAAAACTTTAAAATTAGAGTAATTGATTTGCTTCAACAATAATAAAAAATGAATGCCTTATAAAAAAATTCGTACGTACTCAGGATGTCCCCTGTTTCCTGGTGGATGAATGCTCCCCAAACTATTATGTGCCCAGGGTAAATAGGCTGGTTAGAGTTTTAAACTAGGAAAGGAAGGATGTCTGGGAATTGACTTTTGAGAAGTCCTCTATCCATAGTATAGATGACTGGTACAGTGTCTACCGTAACACATGTACATGAATTAAGAAATAAAAGCTAAATATTAATACATCAGCAACATAAAAGTTGCTACTTTTTTGTCGCTTCAGGCAATGAAATTGATTCATGAAACTGAAAATAAATGTAAAATAGGTTAAAATAGCCTTATAAAAATATAACTTATTGTCTGTATTTTCTTTAAACTAGAATTATAAATTATAAGCAAGATAGAATCAGAGTTAACCATTAGTTTGACTAGACCTAATAGAAAGTGCACAGTGCATGCAGCCAGCTAGCAGATAAAATTTGGGAGCAGCCTTAGAGTAAAAGTGTTCAAGAAAGGAAGGCCGAAAAAATTTTGCTCGGTTCTTCAGTTCTAATGGGGTTTGGTTAAAACTCAAGAGTATCAGTTAAGTGGCTGCCTGATAATGCATAATTTATGGAGGGTAAAAGATCTATCTGTCTTGTAGTTAATCGAATTCAGGTTGCAAGGCTCTTGCCATACAACCAATAATTCTGTATAGACCCTCTTCAGCTTTCTTCTCTAGAAATTTACTGCTTCCACTCCTGCTCAAAGAAAGACTGTAGCTCCCTCGGGTACGTGTTTCAGCCATACGGGTCAGCACCTCTGCATTTCTGGGTGCACAAGCCAGGGGAGTAAGAGAAAGAGGCCCTTCTCAGGGGTACACCAGGGAAGGGGAAGAGTAGGGTCAGGACCTTTAAAGACAGGTGGTGGTTGGTTGTTTTTTGGAACACAACCTTACGTGCTAGCTTGACCCACTGTCTTTCGTAGTACGACATCCTCAGCTGGAGAAAAAAGACAGATGTGTCAAAAAGCTGCCTTTTGGGGACCTGGAAGGCTTTTAGGTTCAGCCGATCCTTTTGGTTACTTCTTTGGGTTTGCCAGTGGGACAAAGGGAAGCCAGTTCCTGCTCAAAGCTCAGGGTGATGTCCCAAGGAGAACTGAAGGACCTGGGCTCAACAGGTTTCACTCAAACAAGTCAGAGTTGGACAACTCCTTGCATATCTTGTGATTTCCTCCTACAGAGAAACTGTTTTGGATCAATCCCTGCCTATAATTCAGAAAGATTGTATCTTTGTTCTGGGTCAATAGAGCATCTGCAACATTAATGTATTATGTGCTGTAGTTAGGTAAGCATAATAATGACTCTGTTTTTTGTATTATCTTCTAGTCTGGTATTAGGTCTGGAAAGAAAAAAAAGGATCAGTTTATCCTCCTATGTGATTTTCTCTTCGTTTCCCCTTTTATTCCCCCACACTTCTTTGAGGGTATTATGTATTTAATCTTAGAGCCAATAGAAACCTCTTTTATTGCTGAATCATTTCCAGTAATTTAAGAATTGTCTTTAAGTAGCACCGCCTGTTAACAAAGGAGCATATATCACACACTTAGTGCCAGTGGAGTCAGTGGAGAAGCTCCCAGTGGGTTCTTGAACAAGTTCTGTGTTTATTTTTTATCCTGAAATTAAATCCCTGAAAACTCTGAAATCAGTCTACTGAACCTAAGCAGGTAAGCAAGTGCATTTCATTCCCTTCTGCATAATTAGTTTACAGATGTGTGGATTTGAAAACCTGAAAACACCTTGGGTATATAATGCAGGCCATAAAATTTCACAAAGTTACTGGTGCATGAAAGTTGTACTTAAGTGGAAGTGTATACATAGTGATATAAAGCCACCAAATAGTGCAAAATTCCCTGGTGACTTGGTCCTTACTGACTAGATATTCATTGACCTATTTCAAGGCTGAAACGTGTTCATTTTACTTTGCAGCCATGAAGTGTTGCAATATTTATAAAATACTTAAAAATGCGTCGATATCCTTTACCCTGGAATATGTATTGCACTTCTAGCAGCCTTTTATATAAAAAGATTTAACTCCTGATTTGGTGGTTTTTATTGTCTTCATGAGTTATTTTGGCAAGTGGATTGTTCTTAAGTGGGCTGGCCTATTTTTTTCCTCACTAAGGATAAAAGTTAAACAAGGGTATTTTGAATGTGCCGAAAGATCTCCCATTTATTTTTCAATCTAAGAACATGAATGTTTGCTCTTAGCATCAGACATTTGACTATTACCCAGCTAAGGTGCAAGCAAGGTGTATGTTGGTTTTGCTACGGAGTTCAAGTCCTTGAAAGCCTAGACAAGGTTGATGGTAATTTTTGTGAATAATAGTATACAGAAACTTTGATTATTCTTAGCAATTTAGCCAAACAGAGTATGCCAAACCATTAAATTACCCCCAAAGAACTTTATTAAAGTGCAGAAGTTTAGCAAGCTTGATCTACCATCACTGTTTCCTTCTTTCTGTTTTCCAAGACCCATCTTGAGTTCTGTACGCACCAACTTTACAAAAAAGCTTTTGGGAAAAACACAGCTATTTATTTATAGGAAAAACACACCTATTATACACTGCATGTTCAATTCCAAAAGGAACAGTACCATTCCCAGCATTAGATAGCATCAGCAATCTCAACACATGTTTTAATGAGAACAACTTCCAATTTTCAATTGCACCAGAAGATGGCAATAGTAATTTCTAGTAATCAATAGCAATAATAATTTCACTGAAGTCAGTGGGAGTTCATGAGGAAGTGAGCTTGCAAGATGGTTTCATATTTTTTATGGTATCTTGCATTTCTGCTTTTCAGCTTAAATCAAATTTTGAGATACATAGAGTTAAAAGTATGGGATAAATATATATATTCAAGATCATTTGGATTTATTCGTTTTTTAAAAGGACAGTGAAATAGATTATCTGGAAACTGGACTACTTAAATCAACATTAGCTTCAGGTATACTCTGCTTCCATCACTGGTATGTCAACTGTATCTCTTTGCTTTTATTTTACTCTTCCTTATTTTGAGGAAAGTCATATAACCAAAGTCTACTTCAAGGCAAATGTGAAAATCCACCTGACACACTGCAGTTATTAGAACATTTAAATCCACAGCAAATTTCAACTGTTTTACCGGTCCATGAAAGAGCTTGTGAAAGAACGTCTTGACATTTCAAAATTTGTCCATAAATTCTACTGCAGTTGCTGTGATTTCCTACCTAGCCCTTGCTCGTGCTTAGCGGACTGTACCATGTCCTGGAATGACTTACAGTCCTGATGCACAGAGAGTAAGTTGTTCTCCTAAAGCATCATTACTGGGATCACTGTTGGCTTGCTAGACAGTGGCCTCACTAAAATCTTTGCTTTTGCTGGTCATTTCTTAATCTGGCATGCTGAGCAGTCCTAAAGTGTGGATCACATCTTTTAACAATATATGAATATTAACTGAATCAAAACCCATAGCTCAAGGTGTCTTTCAACATAAAAAGTGTTTGGCAGCAATATTGGGTTAAAATATTTCATCCCCACTGTTTGTTCTTGCCCAGAGCAATACTGTGAACTGAACTGGAATCCAGCTAAAATATTCCCCTCCGTAAGAAAAAAATGGTGTGTGTGTTATATGATAGCTGGATCCGTTCTTTGCTCTGGTCCAGGGCTGCTTACAGAGGTGGTTGTTTCTCACATGCTGGAGCAAGAACTGTACAGCATAACATTTTAATGCCCAGATAATGTAAATAGACATGAGATGTCTGTTTCTGCAACCCTGTGGCTCCGGCTGCACCGAGGCTGCTCACGCCGAGCTCCATCAGCCTCGTTCTTCCTCCCGCCAATCGGAGGCGGATGCTTCTTTGCAACCGTGCTGACCCCCAAGTCCAAAAAGGCGTTTCAGCTGGTAATCACGCCTGCATAAAGGCACCTGACTCGAGTCTCCCCATTTATTTTCTGTTACGGACACGTCTGTAATGGGCTAGACTTTGCACAGTACGTCGCAGGCGGGTGCAAGCTGGTTTGCTTTAGCTAAAAATTTGATGGATGCCGTGTGAGCGCAGCCAAGGGCATGGCAAGCCCAGGCTAATGAGCACAGCTGAGAGGCAAGGCACAGAGGCCTGAATTTGGTGCTGTACGTAGGTCCCGGTCAGCCGAAAGCGTGGCCAGGACTTCTGTTCTGCCCAGGTGTGAGGCTGTGCTTGCTGGGCTCCGCTTGCAGCGCTCTGAGTGCGTGAACACCGTCGTTCAGGTAGTCAGCACAGTGGGTAGGGTGTGGGGTCATCTGGTAATAGAAAAATCAGACTACAGAAGAGACATAAAGGCAAAGTAATGCAAAAGTCAGCCACCAACTTTTAAAATTTAATTTAAATTACTTGCAGATGTTTTGGGGAAGTTTTTTTTTTTTTTTCCTAAATTATTTAACTGATGCTATAGAGCACATGTTACTGAGAAGTACCGCTTTGATCTGGGTTATGTATGAATAGCTGGTTTCTTTGCATCAACACTTCCCTGAGCACGTCTGTAAATTAAGCATTCAAATATGTAAGCTCACAGCAGACTGTAAAATAAAGATGTTTTAGAATGTACTGTATCTTTCCACAGGGACTTCACATAATCAAAGTAAAAGTACAAGTGCTGACCCAACTGTTTGACTTAAGAGTTGGGAAGGGAGAGAGAGAGCAGAGGTATCAGTGTCAGCAGGGGGTTCATAATCTGAATAAACTTTCAAATGGAAACAATATGGAAAAACTCTGTACCTTAAGGGCAGAACAGCTTTACTGTATAAAATATTTTATTTGGTCTATTATGGTTTTCTCTGCAGAACAAAAATATCAGTGTCTGCTGGCTAAATGGAAAACAGTTGGATCATAAAAATATCAAATGAATCTATTTGGCAACCGCTAATAATCTACACATATTTATGTAACTGTTATTTTTCTGGTATATACTGTCTGGAAATATAGCCTGAGGCTTCCTTAGATCTTCTGGAAAGAATTAACATTAAGATCACCTCCGTAAAAACACATTGCTTAAAACAGGTTAATTTTTATGAAGTTCTTTGAAGGCTTTTTTTGATTTGTTCTTTCATAATGATTTTTGTATTAGAAGAGCTCTACTTATTCATATCTAACACAGATGTTTACAATACCAGGAGAGCCCTAACATCTGCTTTCCAGTGACCATCAAGCTTTAGTGAATTAGTAAATATGGAACACATTGTGAATTTGCTTTGAATGCTTGAAAATGGCAGTATTTAATACCTGCCTCAGAGCTTTTGGGTACCAGAGAAAAAAGTAATGAATTGCTGATTGTTCAGAATGCTCAAAAAAACAGCACAATCCAGCCTGCAAATTCTGAATTTCCCAACTGCTTAAAAAGCAACTTTGTTGTTCATTAAAGACAGCTAAAGTATAGCTCATGAGAATTATTTCTGTTCTTGCAGTCACAGGAAGCCTCTTCTACAAGGTGATCGATGCGTAGCGCATCTTTGTTGCACACGTCTCGTGCCCTCAGAAGAAACCAAATCTTTGCTGCAATCTATCGCTAATTTTTTTTGCTTAGCACTACTGTTCCTTAACAGATACAAAACTGTTATATGACTTACAGATATGATCTTGCCCTTTGTCTAGACAAAATAATAAGTCCTGCACAGCAGAACCATGTTAGACACCCACTGACTTTATTAAGGTCAGTGGCAATATTGCTTTAAATTTCAGCGGAACTAGTTTACTAGTTTTGGGTTTTTTTGTCTCACATTCTTGCTTCATTTGATTTAAAAGCTCTAAATGATTAATACATCTACTAAAAATAATTTGCCATATTTTTTTCTCTCTACTATCAGATTTTTCTAGCCACTTGGAGTCCTTTCCATAGAAATTGTTTCAGTTGTTGCAAGTAGTCATGTTCATCGTTTTTATCTGATGCTGTTTCTATAACCCTTATCTCCTTAAGAATTTTCTCTTTCATTACAGGCATTTGTTGAAAGCTCTAAATTTTATAATTAGAGAATATGTGCTAGAAAGCTCTAGACTGGTGGGACATCTACATGAATTTTGGGATATGGGAGAAATTTAATCCTTAAAGAAGAAAGAATATACAAGCACCAAACTGTCACATAATTTGAAATCCCAGTGCTATGGCAAGATGTGCACTAATGCTTAGGCAACTTCATATAAGCCACTTATGAAAGTGGCTTGCAATGTAATGTCAAATTCTGTAATGTGTAAAACACGTTTGTTTAAGTGCCAAGTAGATTTTAGCATCTCAGCATCTGGGTATTTCTACAGTTAATGAGTATTGTCCAATTCTTCTGCTCACTAGTGTTATTTCTACCAAATGACTTCTTCTTTTTGGTCTCTGAGACTGCCCATTTTGCTATGAGGCACTAGGAAGAAACTTCTCATTGGTGTTGATCAAGAAGATGGTGGTAGAGAAGTAGCACCTGGCTTCATATGTCCTCATAACATTATAATAACTCATAAAATGTATGAAGGCTTTGATGCTTTTGCCTTTTTGAGTCCAAAACTTTATGAGGACTTGGGATTTTAATTTTTAGTTTGTGAGTGCAGCTGGTGAGGTCTTCTGGGAGGATTATTGAGCTAGAGATCAAAAATGTATGCTGTCACTTAAAATGGGGCCATGTGATGCTTCTAAAAGGCAATCGGACCTGCTCTATCTGGTGTCCTCTGAAAGACAGAGGATCCCTTCAGAGCTGCATCTCTTTAAAGAGAAAATGCATTCTCCCTGGCTCTTGCATGCTTTGTTCTGGCTTTTGTGAACTTCACTCTCTGTGTTCCCCGAAAAATATCACTGTTTCTGTGATTTATAGATCAAAATGCATTCTCTCATGTAGCTGGAGCTTGATCCCTTAACTGCTTTGAAAACTTGAACCAAGGCTTTCAGCTGGTATAAGAACGTGACTGCATGCCAGTAAAAGGTTTTCAGCATAAGCTTCATGTTCCTACTAAACCCAGAGCCCTGCAAGAAGGAGGGCAGCCACATAGGCACCATCAGGGGCTGTAAGTAATTTTGACTTTCAAATTTACCTATAAATTACAAAAATAGAGCATAGAGGTACAAATGCCTGAATCACTGTAGCTATGCCTTCACCCAGGAGAAACACATTTCTAAAAAGGTACGGATGATTAAAGATATTTTTGGAAAACCATTCAAAGTATAACTTTGCATCACTTTTGTAAGTGGCAGATTTTGCCATTGTTGGAGGAAACGCTGGACATCTTTTTGAAGAATTTCTTCTGTCTAGCATTGTTTTGGTCCTTTCTTAGTTCTGTGTTAGTTATTTTTTCCTTCATTCACAAGCTAAGAGGTCTTCTGATTTCAAGAACTGAAAATTCTGTGAAATTGAAAATTGCCCCATCTGAAAATAAGTGGTGTTGCTGGAACACTGCTGACACTAAACCACTCTGTTTCATGTCATTTTCTCTGCCACAGGTCCACAAAGAAGAGGCTGAATAATGTGACCCATGGACCAAAAGCCTTTGGAAGGGGAAGGAAGAGATATTACCATGGGTCTCCAGGTCATTTTGGAGAAAGTGATGTGAGGTGCGTATCACTGGTTCCTGTGCTCCTGCCACAAAACTGTGAGCATTAGCAGTTTGCCTGAGACTACCCTGTGGGACACACAGGTGTGACCAGTCCTGTTGTCACCCTAGCACCGGCAGCAGCTGGCTTCCACCTACAAGGATGGGGAAGAGGAAGAAGAACACAGGCAGCAGGCCAGAGAGCAGCCACACCACAGCAGCAACACAGAGGCAGAGCAGACCCGTTGGGCTAGGAGTAAGGAAGGTAGGTCTCTCTTGCCCATGGCCACAGGGTTTTTCTTCTAAGAGCGCCTAAGTTGCTGTAGTTCTTTGGTTTGGGCTGTGTTCCAAGGCGTTTGGGGTGCTTTTTGAAAAATCGATATTCCCATTTTTTAGTTATTTTGCCCAGAAACAGGAGATGGGAGCATAATGTAAGAGCAGGACATAACTTTCTATTTTGAAGCTTCTGATTTTCTGTTTTGCTTTTGATGGAAACTTTGCTCTCTAGGATGTCCTCTCTAGTCAATGGAAACAATGTTTCTATGTGTAAACACACAAAACGCTTTTTTTTTTGATTGTAACCCATGCAATTGCGGTTAGATTTCAATAGCAGAACTTGCCTACTACCAGAAAAAGAGCTTAACCTTTGGATTTCAATGTAAACTCCATATCCAGGGATATTATTTCACATTTATTATACAATTTACTTCAGTGCTCAACAAAAATTCTGACACCTTAAAGTGCACTAATAGCAGTGCAGTTCAACTTAATTTTCTGTTTGTTTCCCCCCCCCCCAAACTATAGCTGAAAACTGTAAAGGGATATAATGGGGAAATCCCATTGTGTAGGAAATTACCTAGCTGATTCCATATTAACCTCACAGGGAGGAGTGGAATAGCCAGCAAATCAAGCGCAGGGTTGAAAATGTCAAAGTTGTGGAGCATAGTCCCATAATTACCAAAGTACATCAGGTATTATTAGAATTTTGATAGTTCCCTCTTATGACACGTATAGTAATGAGAACAGAAAATATACAAAATTAATTTATTTTCATGACAAAAATAGTAATGAGGTGAGATGATTACATCCAATTTGCAATCTCAAAGTTGTCATTTCCCGATGGACTGGACCACTAATCTTAGTAGCTTAATTAAATCAGTAATAATCATTCCTCCTCCCTTCCCCCATCTGCTCAGAAGAGGGAAAATTTAATGGAAAGGCAAGAGGATTTCCACATTAAAAGTTGCCTTCAGGTTTGCAATCGAACCAGTGATTAAGCATTTTATTGTACACTTTTATCTATGCTCTTGAACACTACTGTTTCAGAGCCTGTGAGTTAATCTTTGGAGGAGACCACAAGAATTGTTAAATACTTTCCTAAAGATGCGTTACTTATGTTGTATGGGAAAATTTTAAAGCTTTGTCGTTTCTATAAACACTATACCAATGTTTTATTTTCCTAGAATAGTAGTAGAACAGTTTTCCTGTATATTATTATTTGAAGATACGATCAAATAATAATGTTTGGCCTTAACATCTATTTATATTGTAAACTTATTGGTGCAGCATAACCGAAAGGTTTTTAAGGTAACTGGCATCCAATTAAAAATTATATTCAACACAAAACCCCAGCAATTAAAATTTTAATTAGTCAATTAGTAGCACTCATATTTGGTTACATTTCTACCCTGGAATGCCCAGTAAAACTGAAGTATCTATTTATTTTATGCCACCAATAGCTATTAATTACAAATTAAGCCATCTCAGCGCTTTAGGCTTAGTATTCAGTGGTGCGTTCTTAACCAAGAAGGACAAAGGACACAGGAGAAATTGAGAGCTGATCCAGCTTTCTTATCAAATCTCATAAAATAGCTACAGCCAATTTGTCCGTCTGTCTTGATACTTCCTTTATTTCTCTGCCACCTCTTCTCCTCTTTCTCAGGAACAAGGGCTACAAGAGAGGCCAATTTAATTCTATCTCTGATTTCCTGAAAGCAGTACGAAGCTATGTTCCTTACAAGTTAACTCTGTTAGCATCATCCCCAGCTGATTCTCGCTAATCGATTTGATCAGTTTTTATCACAAAGTTCCCCTGATTAACATCAGCTTCCAAGTATAAAAATAATTTTCAAAATCTCTTAGGTCTTCTATTAGCCATTTAAATATCATAATTATTAGATAGATTCTTATATCTGAGTTTTTTTCTCTCAAATTCAACACCTCTAAGAGGCTGGAGACAGGGTTAATAGAAACAACCTTAAAAGACTAAGGTGTTCAGTCACACTGATAAAGTAGTAGGTGGCAAAAAGTACTTTGTCTAATATTATATCATCATCTGCTGTGGATGTTTCTAATGAGAATCCTTACTGACTTGTTCCAGTGCTATTAGGTACATCAGCAAAAAATCTGGAAGAAAATATATGGACTTATTACTGAGAAAATGTACAAATGACACTACAGCTGACTGAACAGTAAATAATTATGAAGATAGCTCATATATATAGACTGGTCTAATTTGCTTTCTAAGGCATTTCTTTTGGAAAAAATGCTCCTTTTTTAAAATGGCCAAATGCAAGATTGCAAGGTTGAGGACAAAGAATGCAGGGCACGCTTGCAAAGCGTGAGATGATATCCTGGAAACACACAGCTTGGAGAGGGACCTGGGGTCACGGCCAAAATGTGTGTGAGTTGCCAGAGCCCTTTTATAACTACGGGAAGGTCTGTGATCCTTGATTAGAGAATATCAAATAAGCATTGGTATACCTACTACAAAAATGTTGAGGAACCTTCCAGCCAAAACCATTAGAACATCAAAAGTTGGATCTTGGCATACAGCTGACAAAGCCACCAGCAAAACAGCGACAAATCAGATTGCTGAGAATTTCAAACTGGCTGCACAAGGGAAGACTTTTACAAAACAAGATGTCTCCAGATACATGTTTCTTCTTGTGGGTATTGTTCCATGAATGGTGAGGGAGAAATTTGGTGTTTCTGATAGCTCCCTAGGTAACCTCGTCAACATTTGTTAGCGTTGAGGCAGATACCTCAGTGCTATTGGTTTTGCAAAACCCCCAGAACCTCCCAGTGCTCCTTTCTGAATGTCTGTGAAGTTTGGCCGTTTCTGCCCTACATCCCCCTTAACCAGCTGCAAAATCGCTCACCCCCCACAGCGCTGTCCCAGTCGGTGTTTTGCTTCTCGCTCTGTCCTCTCTCCTGTGCAGCAATTTCTCACATCACATCCCACAGTTTTCCATGTCCGTGCCGTTCATTAAACCTCAGGCTGGGGATAGTCACTGGTCTGTTCATCTGCCTGCAGCCTGATCAGGGGCAAAAATAGCACTATTTTAGAAATATTGAAGTTATGTAAAGCTTGGCTGCCTTTACGATTTTTTTTTCATTTACGTAAACCTGGATGTGGGCAATGATGTCGTTTGTCCCCTTTAATTGCCGCTAAAGAGCCTCCTGTTACACTACTATTTGTTACACCTAGAGATTTTCATCTGGCATGCTACTTCCTATTTGCAAAATCTCTACAGTGATTTGCGAATATGAGATATAGTCTGAATCCCATTGTGAAATCCAGTGACTGGGTTGGAGCTTTACCTTTTAATTTTTTACAACTTCAGATGATCGTATCAATAAATACAACACGGGTTGTGAGAGTACATCAGGAGTTTAATGAAAAACCAAGTAGAGCTTTCACCCATCTATTAAGTTCCTATTTTCCTGAAAGAAATTGTTTCTGTCAATATTTTATTATGACAGGGATGAAGGGGAGGAGGAGATGAAGACTAATCTAAGCAGATGGTTGTCAAAAACAGTACACAGAAACTGAGAGTATAGAAAGAAATAAGAAGAGTTTCCCCTATTTTGTTTTTATGTCACGGATAGCGAATACAAGATACATTATAGAAAAATGAAAAATAGTAAAGACTAAGTAAAGCAGAAAATGAAAATGAACAAAGGCAAAGTTGCTGAAAAGTATTTTGTAGACAAAGTTGTGTGGTTACTCTTAGACCTTTAAGTCAATGCATGTTGATAGGACTGAAAACAAGAAAAACAATGAAAACAATAAAAATTATATTTATGCATTGATGATCTCTTCTTTGAGATATTACGAGGAAAATTAATTTTGACAAGAATAAAAGAACATCTTTCAGGCTGTTCCTTGGTTACTGACAAATCAAGTGTGTCTTGGATGCAAGGACAGGCTAAGTGAACTTGTAAGACAGATAAACTGCTATCAGTTTTACATCTGATTTGGGATGAAAATCTAAATGATAAACTTTCCTTTCAACTTCGAGACTTCTTGTTAGACAGGCTACACTCTGATCCTTGATTTGTGCTGGAAAATCACAGGTTGGAACTGTATTTTTGAAGAAGTTTCTAGATAAGAGACCTGGACTAATTATTGGCTATGTAATTGGAAAGTACACAAGTTAAATAGAAAATTGAAGTAATGGAAAAGTATGTATCTACCAGTCTTTTTACAAAAGTGTTTGCCTTGCAATCTTCATCTCTGCAAATGTGTATATATTGTATTTCAATGCTCATATATGCAAAAATAATTCCTTAATGGATTTTTTTTGTAACCAGATTAGGACTATGCGAGTGACTCTTGGTGCCACTGCAGAATGTGTTTGTGTGCTCAGGGTAGAGGGTTACTTAACCTCATGCTGCAGCAGAATTTATTTAAGTGACTTACAGAATAAAGAGGGGCTGCAACATGCATTTCAAATTAAGTAAGTGCCTTTGAACTGTGTTAAATTGAGGGTCTTCATTGACGCAGATTAATAAATCGTTACATATTATATACATAGTATTATTGTGTTTCTATATGGTATATAGAAAATACACATAATGTAATATTACAGTAATTATGACAATTCCAAAGTATGAACACTCTTTAAAAACAAAGGAAATGGATTTTTTTTTTCCCCCAGATGATTTGTATCTCGGTTTCTGTTTTGAAGTATAGCTTTTTCTTTCTCTTCATTCTTTCTGCCCTTCTGGAAGAAGGGCGTTAAATCCAGTCTGTTCCAAACTAGCATTTCAATTACTAATGCCTTCTATTCAGAAAGTGGAGAGGCTTCACTTATACAAAATTCTTCCTGTTCTAAAGTCAGAGGTTAATTTGAGTATTGAAAATGCGTGTACTGTTTTGGCAGCTTAACAGGTATTTTGAGCCCTTGTAAACTAATTTATACTAGCAAGGATAAAAATTACAAGGGTTACTAATCTTCCTGCTGAAATCATTAAGATAATTACCACCAACTGTTTTATTATCCAAGTATATCAAGGGAAATGTAGTTGCATCCTGGAGCAATGAGTAAAAACTGAGTAGGTATGTACCAATCTGTGTTTTAAATGGCATGTTGAAAAATGTATACTGAAACTGGTGCATGTGCCTTGTAGCATTACATAACTTTCCCACTGGTAAACTTAAAAAGTGTGTATATTAAGTGGAATATTCTCTCTGCAAGAAGATCTGTTATTTCTCACGGTATAACCACGTTAGAACTCCTTTTCCACTCATTACAGTACTCCCTCTGATTTGGTTTACGTCTCTTCCTCATGTCGGATAAGGTTATTATATGTGATTTTTTTTTTTTTTTAAGTCAAAGCCCCAACACTTTAAAAATCTTTGTAATACTTTTTTTAAAAAAATATTTTTAATTTGAATGAACAAATTTTAGAGGATTCTCTTTTTTCATCAGTGCTGTGGGTAGGTTTTTGCTTTCCTTCTCTTCATGTTCAACACTAGAATTTTTTCCTGTTCTCCCAACAGGAAAATGTAAATGCCTCCATGAAGTCTTATTAGGCTCTTGTAAAATTCAGAAAAAGATATGAAAGTTATTCTGAAGAAATGAACACTTACTTCTATCATTTATACCCAGTCTGTGCCACCACCTTTCCCAGCACAGCTTGAGCAAATAGGTTGACACTGCACATAGTTTCTAGACCTTTTTCTTTCATAATAAATAACAAAACAAAGTAACCTTATCTTCCCCAAACATCCTTTTCTAATTTTTAAAGTATCAGGAAAGCCTTTAATGAATAAAATAAGGCTTTGTTTTGGTAATGGCATAAAAGATCTTAATGAGCAGTTTTATTTTTCAGTTCTTGTTGTTATTTCAATATTTTTATATTAAAAATAAAGTGGGAGGATGGGTGGTGGAGTCTGTCAGGTAACTTTTGCTATTTACTACTTTGAAAACTCTCCTGGAATATACCTACAATAGGTATAGGCCATGACAACCAGACTAGGTGAATTCAGCATCATGAGGAAATAAATCAGAAAAAGAGGCTGTATACATAAACGGTATATATTTAAGAAGTGTCTGTTGGGTGTCCAGCCCTTGCTATTAGGACATATGTTCTGCATAGATGGGGATTAGAGGAGGGAGTTCAGTAGTGAAAAACAAATAATAATCATCCAGAAAACTTTAAACTGTTTAGAATATTTGGAAAAGGTCAATTTTACTTACCTGTTAATGCTCGCTGCTTACAGAGAACAACTTTCCAAATTGGAATGATATATTGCACAAATGAGACCGGAAGGCTGTATTGCACAAATGAGCAGTGCACTTATAAGTGTTTTCACCTGCCCAGCAAAGGAAAAAATGTCACTTCTTTCAGGCCCATGCCGTGGATGCTGTTAGCTCCTCACCAATCAAGCACAAAAATGATAGGCAAGTGATCTTGGGGGAAAATAATGAACGAAAAAAAAATGCAAATAAAGACATAATTCCTAGAGGTTTTTCTTGGTTTGTGTGAGTCAAAGCCATGCTTGTACATGGATCCAAATTTCCTCTTTTTTCGTAGCCTGCCCTCAGGTAGCTAAGACTGTGATTCCTTCCCAGGGTGGTGTGCTATCGCTTTGCAACATGTGGGAGAGAACTATTTAAAAATCACGTGTGCTTGAATGAGGTGTGCAATTACTTTAATGGCTATGAGTTGGGGCAAAATAGAAATACAAAACATATCAAGGCTACCACTGTGCATTCCAACAGCTGAGGCAGTCCAAGTCAGCTACCCACGTACCTAGAAAATGGAAGCATCCACAAATAAGTTATTATAACACAGGTGTTTTCACCACTACTGTTACTATAATCTGACTTTTTAATGAGTTCTTCTCCTTTCTTCCACATGTTTCCTCTGTGTCTGAGAAGACATCCTTCTCATGGGAAGGCCCACCATCATATTAAAAGCTCCCTCACCCTATGAAGCTGTAAAAGCCAGGATGATTATGCCAGTGAACAAAATCTTCTGTACACGCTATCATAACCTTAACTGGTGTAAATTGACTTAGCTTCATTGACTTTAATGGCCCTGTATTTGCAAAACATTTATGTCAACTGTGAATCTGAACCACTGTATTAAATTCATTACAATGTGAGCTAACTATCCGGGAACTATATTTATACATTAGATGATCCTGTGTGAATACACAAGAAAAACATTTCCAGGAAGCTCCCCATTTAACCTCTTAAAGAGGTCCAATTACTCTGTATTTCATTAAAATCATCTACTCAAAGAATTAAGGAGAGGAAAATAAACAACCCTTAGGGCTCACGTTTGTGATGCATCTGCCACAGAGCGTCACGGGAGATACCTTGAGGTCCTGCCTTGTTGTAAAGATGTTTTTGCCTTAGCGAACAGGGTTCAAGCTTTCACTCATGCTGAGGAAAGAACATATGATGGTCTCACAAATATATATAATACTATGAAGCTCAAATGGAGAGTGAAAACAATGATTCCCTGGAGTTTTGGAGAGGAACAGGGAAAACAGAGGTGAGTTTTTTGGAGGTGGCACCTTTCTTGTTTTTTTAGCTTTTTGGTTGTAAGGGATGTGTACAAGTCTGGTGCATTAGACCAACTTAGGGAAAGAACATGTGTAGTTACAGAAATGTCTGACAGATGGGAAGCGCCCGAGGGATCTGAGGTCAGAGGATAACTGATTGTTCATACATTATCTAGTAAAATAAATAAATAATTGGCATTTTAGTCTCTACAAAATCAGCAAAAAAGCACTTTGCTTGCCAGTTCTGGACAATATATAGATTCCTGAACACAGCTGTTAAGATTTTAGAGATAGTATTGAATGATCTTTCTATTAACAAATAAGATATTGAATGCTGCCTAATTTTAACTATTGCATACAGGGTGGAAATTATAAGAATATAAAAGCAGTATGGATTTTTACACAGTAATACATTAACTTTCTGGAAAGAACGATGATAGCATGGTGAGCAGAACTTGGGAAGTGATCATCCCCCTGTACTCGGCACTGGTGAGACCCCATCTTGAGTACTGTGTTCAGTTCTGAGCCCCTCACTACAAGAAAGACATTGAGGTGCTGGAGCATGTCCAGAGAAGGGCAATGAGGTGAGGGGTCTGGGGGACAAGTCTTATGAGGAACGACTGAGGGAACTGGGGCTGTTTAGCCTGGAGAAGAGGAGGCTGAGGGGAGACCTTATCACTCTCTACAACCACCTGAAAGGAGGTTGTAGAGAGATGGGGACTGACCTCTTCTCCCTAGTGACAAGTGATAGGACGAGAGGAAATGGGTTCAAGTTAAGCCAGGTGAGGTTTAGGTTGGATATTAGGAAAATTTTCTTCACTGAAAGGGTTATCCAGCATTGGAATAGGCTGCCCAGGGAGGTGGTGGATTCTTCATCCCTGGAGGTGTTTAAAAAAAGGGTAGACGTGGTGCCTGGGGATATGGTTTAGAAGTGGTTTTGTCAGGTTAGGTTAATGGTTGGACTCGATGATCTTCAAGGTCCCTTCCAACCTTAACAATTCTATGATTCTATGAATTACATGACAATTTGGAAACTTCCTGGTTCTTACACAACACCTATGAAACTTAGGCAAAAAGAGCATAACGTATGCTTCACGGGGGAGCACTCCAGTCAAAAGGATAACGAAAGGAAACATATGCAAGCCAGATGACCATTTCAGACCTTAAAAACCATTATGTTAAAAGTAATCTCTGCAGCATTCTGGAGAGCATGGAAAAACCTAAACGTGCCGCAAGCCATACTCTACATTGCAAGAGCTGTGCTGTGACTTAGGGTTTCCAAGAACAATTGATGGTCATAGGTGAAGAATAATATCTTGAAAGAAAGTAACTGTATCGAATTGAAAGTTCAGGTCTTTCTGTGCTTTCTTTTTCAGTTTTGTTTGGATTTTCTCCTCCTGTGTCCCTCTCTGAACGTGGATGACAAGACCTGTATGTGCAGGCACTCTACATAATGTCTGTACATAGCGGAGAAGGGAAGGGGGTGGATTTCACACCATCACTTGGGCAGTTTTGTCACCCTTGTCAAAGGATTATAAAAGATGGTACAGGAAGTAGTTCCCATTTGGTAGCATGAGAAGAAAAGGTCTGACAGTTTGCTGCACATGGAAATAGCTGCACACTTTCTAGTTGCAGCCCCAGCCTTTCCTTCAAAAGCTGCTTGCTAGACCTCTACTAATGCTAGCAACATTCGTTGAGGGTTCAGGGATGCAGTTTCTTGCACAGTAAAGCTGAAATATGTTTGTATGGGTGTTTANCATAAGTTTGCCAGGTTCCAGTATACCTATGAGTTGTTCAGCTAAGATTTCCATAGCCTGATGGGACTTGTAGGCACTCAACTGGGTAGAACAGTTAATGAAAAATACAGCGTTTGACTCCCTAAACCTTAACTGTCCTTATTATACTGTATTGAATAGGAGCAGAATGCAAATTTTCAGTCAGAATCCTAACTGGGTTTGCGTGTACAGAAAGAACGTTACCTTCACACCAGCCTGTGCGTTTATACTCATGGTTTACCTTACACTGAGACGCCTGTAATACTGAATACGTTACCCAATGTCCTCACAACACCACAAATAACTAATGCTGTTTGCTTCTTGAAGACTTCAGTGTCAGAAATCTGTGGCTATTTGTAGCTTAGATCTTCTAGGAAGCCACAGTGCTCACGATGCTGAAACCGTGCAATTGCAGTGCACCGTCTGCGTGCAATTCAGAGATGAAATATCATCTCTGCTTCCCTCCTGTGTCCAAAAATATTTTGCCCCGGAAACTCCTGCTGGGGTGACTCATCTGTATCATAGAATACAAGAACGATTCTGTTGCGATGCCCAGGGTTTTTTTAAGCATGTGCCACATTATTTTTGTCCTTGAAATCTGTGGAAAGAAGAGCTTGCTGACCCAGTTCAGATGGTGTAAATGTCTAAATATCCTGTCGCCTGTGATTCAGAAACACACTTTTTACCGAAGACACGCTACTAGTAACTGCAGGTTATAATTATTTATGTAATCTGGTGGCTTATGGGAAAACTGGATGGATAGCAATTTAAGTATGTTGTCAACCCATTTCTTTATGTAATTGCAATACATTTGCATGCCAAATAGTTAGGTAGTGGCATACCAAATTTTATAAAGAAGTTACACTGCTCCATTTGAAAGTATGGTGCGTTCCATGCAGTGCTATTCACAGACAGCTTTAAGAAAGAAGAATAAAACAGTCATATTCCTCTCCATTATAATTGGCACCACTCCCTTTTAACAGAAACATGGGCCTTATGCATGCTATCAAAAGATCTAACCTGAAAATCTTCAGGATACATTGATATGAAATGCTTATAAGATACATTCAACTGCATGTGTAATAATTACCATGCAAATATAATCCTATAAAATTCAATGGAAAAATTCATGCCAATTCCAGGTGTAAAAAATCATCAAGTACAGGAGCAGTCCTATCAATGTCAGTGTGACTTTTCATGTGGAAAGGTAAAAATAGGTCTTTAGCCGTTCTTCCATTTTTGCAGAAGGAAATTCAACAAGTTCTCGAACATTCTGAAAAGATAAAATGTATTTAAAGGCTAAAATTTAGTATGAGGTGTATATCAAGGTATCTTGCAGGTATTTTGACAGATGGCTGTGACAACCTTGTTATCACATAGGTTTTAAAATTAAAAATTGGGGGGGAAAAAGAAGGAATTTAAAATTTCAATAATTTGTGGTTCATGGTATCTGTTACCAAAGCATGAGAATTTTATGTGGCCTGTTTTACAAAATGAGCAATCTTAAAAATAATTCTGGTAAGTAACCACAGTAAAATACATGAAGGCTGATTTCATATCAGCAACAAAATACTTCTGTTTTGCTAAAAGTATGGCAAAAATGACATTTTACCAATTTTGGTTTTTAAAACCCAAGTTAAGATATTGATTTTGCTGAAGTTTCTTAAATGATGAAATGACCTCTGGGATTTTGAACTGTTTGTTTTCTGGACTTTTTAAATATACTTTTAGTTGCTAAGAATAATAAAGAAGAGCAAAAGCTGCAGATAATATAGCTTGTTCTGAGCAAAATCCAGCCTGAAGGTAGGTTTGTCTTTCAAAGAAGGGGGGAAAACAACAATTAAATGATGCTTTCGCTTTACTAGGCTGATTAGAAGCAATTCAAGTGCCTCAAGTGATGTAAAGTTTTAAATCTATTGATTAAATTTGCATCTCTTAATTTAGAAATGATCATCCATGTGGAGTGCAGCCTAAACAGCAGAATCTTCCACTACTTAAGTATTGATTTTTAATATGTCAAATGTACTAATTAAAATTGATATTTTGTAGATTGCATTTTAAATATTAATATTTGCTCGAATTTCAACCACTGACATCTGTGATATTTTGCAGAATTACATGGGTCACCACATATTACTCCTGTAGACAAAGAAAGCAAGCAGAAGTAGAGGTGTTCAGCGCAGAAGAACATGAGGACTGTCCCACATAACATGTAAATGCAGAAAAAGTCCAGAGGACTGTTTTTGTTGAACGGAATGGTTCTGCCACTGCATGGTACTGACCGTATCCAGTCTTGATTAGCTCATTTCATAGTTGAGAGTCATCAATGAATAAACTGAATAAAATGAGCTGAATAAACTGGCTTGAGGCATTATGTCCTGTACGGTTGCAGTCTGACAGAGTTGTGCTATACGTTCACCTGTTTTTGCAGTGAGTTAATGCTCAGCAGCACCTGTTTGGAGGTTCATCCTGGCAATCCTGGACACTTTCGTCATTAGAGAATTATCTTACATCAGTTAATATTAGCGATTTAGATCTATTTTTCTCGGGGCAAAGACAGCATAGCAGAATTTGACTTGCATTTGTACCTTCTTCACAGACCTTTCAAATGTTTTGAGATTTGCAATATTACTGCCTTTTGAAGTACAATTTCGCTCTCTCCTTGGAACCAGACAGTTGGAGTTTTAAGGTGGTGTGTTTTTTTTCCAGCTGATAGAGCACATTTGAAATTATTAATATTGAGTAAAACATTATTGTCCTCATCTAAAGGAGGAAGGCAGTACAATTATCCCAATTTTATAGGAATTCAAACATCCTTAGGGAGCTCTCAGGAGAACTCAAGTCCCTCCAAGGTTGAGCCCAACCTATGGAAGTAAACAGTCTCTAAAAGAACCATCTAAATGCGTACAGTAAGTTCTCCAAGTATAACTATCTTTTCTAGTCTTTATCCTGATTATAACTATCTTGTTCTGTCCTTTATCCTGATTCACTGTGCAGAAACAATAGACCCCTGAAATGTA
Organism: Ibidorhyncha struthersii; assembly: GCA_013398815.1. NCBI lineage: Eukaryota > Metazoa > Chordata > Aves > Charadriiformes > Charadriidae > Ibidorhyncha > Ibidorhyncha struthersii. The sequence continues at coordinate 135,343 of VZSZ01006634.1, forward strand.
TTATATGGATGAAGCATGTGCCCTAAAGATAAGGAAAGTTTTAATGAATAAAATACAAATGAAAGCATGAGAAATTATGAAACCTGTTGCTTACCACTACACACAAGATAGATGATGAATAGGATCTATAAAAAGGCATTGATCATTTAATGAAAATGAGAGTGGACATTGGCAGTGTTTGTTCTTTACTAATATCGTCCAAAGAATCTCATTCCTCTAATGGACAGAGAATAAAGACATAAGGGAATAATGTATTAGTGAACAAATAATAATGTTACAAGGAAAAAGACATAGTAATTTATGTAGAGAACAGGTAAATAACACACCTTACTAGAAAATTAAATACGTTCCTTGCCTCACTGTCCTCTGAGCTGTTTAGTGATTTGTCGGCAGTGATTTAGTTGTCCTAATTTAGTGTAAGATGAATTAAGCTTACTTATTTCCATTGACCGTAAAGGGCATCCAGCCAACTAGTTTGAATGTACATGCCTATATTGCACAAGTCAATATTTGGTAGATGAAGTTATCTCCTATAATCCAAACTAATTGAACGCAGACCCAAGATCAATCACCAGTTTTGGGAGAGCTCAGAAATACAAAAAGAAGAAAAGCGGAGCTTCTGCTGCCACTTAGTGAAGGTCTCAGACTACACTTATCTGCTGGGTGGAGGGACAGGTCCTGGGTGTAGCTGTGGACACTCAGCATCTGACTTTCCTTATACTAGAAGATCTTGCAGTGATGTCAGCAATCAAGGACAAAGGTCTGATGTTGCATGCACTATGGGATTTCAGGAGACTCCAGGTGGGTTAGCCAGGGCTATTCTAAGGGTGCTGGCATGTCACCTTGCCTTGGATCCGCTGGGGAGTCAGATGAGAGCTGGGCCAGATGCTACGCTGCCTTTGACTCTTTGCAAACTTGGACTCTGCAAAATAATATAAGCAAATGGTGAATGTGGACATAATGCTTTAAAGCCCTGCTTCTGTTGTTGTACATCCTTAAACAGAGTTGCTGTGATCTCAGGTGGACTTTACTGTGCATTTATGTTCTGTTTAAACATATTTTATATTCAAGCAAATAGCAATGTAGTGTTTATTGCTATCAGAAAGCACAAAATGGAGAATTGTACCTAAAAGAGATTCCAACTTCTTTTATATTTAGCCCGAAATGAATCTTCTTTAATGAAAGGGTTTGGCTGAAGGCTTGAAGTACATATAAGTAATAAATTTCTCCCAAACATAGCATTCATTATTTTCAATCGGTAACATGCATATTTCATTTTAAAATATACATAAGATGCTTAAACTCCTTGATTACTGGGGAATTCTGTGCAAAGAATTTATGAGATAAAGTTTTCAGGCTTGTCGATAAAGCCTAAGCCCCTGCTGCGCTGAAGGTTAGATCACATGCTGCATACGCTTTTCTAGTACGAACCAGCAGAATACGATATCGTGACCCAGCTCTACCTTCCTGTATTTAACACTTACCAAATGAGTCATTTATCCTCTACCAAAAGCACTGAAGGAGCAAAAAGCAGTAATTGATAACATCATAATAAAATAGAGTTGCATTTGAAGCAAATAAGAATCTGTAAGTAACACAATAGTCATGCAGATCACAGGTGTGACTGCTGATTTGGGAGTAGCATTTGGTTATATGGACGCTCTTGCAGTTATGTGATTAGAGGAAAATGTTTTAAAATGCGAACAGCTGTATTTGCATTCTTGTTCAGTACCATGAAACACTTTCCTAATTTTTAGAAAAGAAACAAAACCAAATGCCTGTATGCTAAGCAGAGAATTTAAGAAGCTGAGCATTTTCCCAAAATTGAATTATGGGCAATTAGCAGATAGAACCTGGCAACAGAATCACTGATGTGAAAGGGGAAATGTTTTCCAAGAAAGCAATATGTTTAGAAAAAAGAGAAGAGATTTAGTAGACACGGTAAGGATTCTTTCATCTAAAACCCACCACATATTTGCACATTATGGATAATATTCACCTGGTATATCTAATTTGTGATCAATATTTCAGCTGCTGGATGGAAACAGCTTTGGGGTCCTCAAGAAAAAGCAGCACTACTTCTGCTTTGGCAGTTCCAGCTCTCTCCAGTCTTATCAGCTCACTAGACAGCAGGAATTCAGAGATCTCTCAGGTTTTGTATGCTGATAATTTTGCAGGGGAGGCTGAGAGATAAAAAAAACTTGCCTCAGTACACCGAAAGCAGTCTCTTATATTGGCAATTTTTCTACCCAATCCTTATTTTAAGATTGTAATAAACGTGCTTTATATACTAGAGATTGAAAAGAGATATCGTAGATGCAGTTTTGACTCTCCCTTGATGTGGGACTCTCATTTTGATAACAAAGTATCTTAGCCCTCTAAATTTCTGTGTCTCTCTCTCTTACTACCATATCTTAATTGTAGTCTCATTTTTTAATCTGTGTTTACATTCTCTTCTCTGTCTCCATTCTCTTCAATCGCATGCAAATATTTGTGCTACCTCGAAGACGGCAAGGCTTCGATAATTCTGTCTGATAAAGATTTCCTCTTCTCATTATGCTTCTTCTAAAGCCTAACAAAGAAGAAATACTGTCATTTAGCTAGTTACTAGGCCCAAATAAGTTTCAATGCTTAAGCACACGCAGCTGGGAGCACGGTAACTGTGATGGAGAAAAAACAACTCTCTGATATAAATGAAGTCATGTTTCTTGCATCCATTTTGTTACTACATTTGAGCCAGTTACAAAATCACGCTTGTAGCTGTGGCAAGCTTTTATTAATTTTACATTGTTTTAACAGTTTTCAGCTCAGACAACAAGAAAATGCCCTAATTACTTAGAGTAGTTGCTTATGTAGACTTAATTCTAACTATTGGTTTAGTCTGTCTAAACACCTGGAGCAAAATCGTGTTCTGCTAACTTCAAACAATTTAGTGCTGCAGAGTTTAGTGGAAAGGGTGGATGTATTAGAAGCCTCTAAGAAACCGCACAATGTGCTTTGAAATACTTGATACCGTTCCTGAGAATTTGCTGACTTGTCAGAATTTCTGAACAGATTCTGAAACAGGGACTTTCAGTGAATCCACATTAAAATCTCACTGTGAACAACAAAGTTGGACAGTTACATGAAATATGAATTATTCTGTAAACGAAGGCTACTCTCCCTTTGTCATCCCACCAAGCAAAGATGAGTGTGAATCCAGTTTTCTTCTTTTCAAAATGTAGGAATTAAAAGTGACGCAGGAACATTGTAGGAAGAAGGTATGTAGGATGCACGTAAAAAGAATGAGGGTAATTGAATGTGCTTTGGGGAAAAAAACCCAAACCCTTAATGTAAAAGATTGTGAGTCGGAGATCTGGTATAAAGCAATGCACACAAAGTGGGTGGAAAGCAGCAGGTGCCTAGAAAACAGTGATATTAAATGATAATGGAAAAGCACATGTGTATTTCATTTTTGTTTTCCTTTCAGAGGTGCTTTTCTATTCTTTCTCTGGTTTGTATTTGCAGAACTCCAAAATTACAGTGATTTCTGTGCAGCCTAGGCTTCTCCCAAACTAGAAAGATATCTTGAAATAATTTGCATGCATAACTTCAAGTCTCTACCTCCCTTAAAGTTTGAGTCAGGTACTTGAGCTGCTGGCACCGTGTGGACACAAACGCTGCTCCTGAGCACGAGCGTGAGCAGGTCCAGCCCCCTTCACCTGAAAATCAGCCTTGGGTAAACAAGACAAAATTCCTTGATGTTCCCTGCCAAGTTTGTTCAATCTTTTAAAATGATCTTGACTCCTTGCTTACTCTGTGGTTTCCTGAGCACAATTAATTTATTTTTTTGGGGGGGTGGTGGTGTCTGTTTCTTGCCTGCGGTGATGGGAAGCGGTGCAACAGTACCTCAGCTTGAGCTGGGTTGGAAGACATGAGTTCCTAGAGATAACATTTTTTTGCAGATGGATTTCTTATCTCTTTCTTAGCCTTTTCCCCACCTTTATCCCTCAGGGTCCAAGACTCGATTAAACTTTCTTCTGAAAGTTGAAGTTACCGGTACGCTTCACAACTTGACAGGGTCCTTACCTGTTGTAACGGTCTCATTAAGCCTCCCATACCCAGCGTGTTGATCACAAGGAGGCGCTCCCTCCTCTGCAGACCAGCACTCAGCTCCTCAAAAGTGTTTAGATGTTCCCACTGAAATGATGGGAAGCTAATTGCCTTAATCCATCTGGGCTCATATGTTGCGCTGTGCTGTCCATGTTGAAAATAATAGGGCCACATTTTAACAGTATGGTTTTAGGCATGTGAGAAAACCATGGGCAACTCTCCAGGTACTGGGACGCTACAGTGACAGAGGCTACATAAGCACTTGCTTAGACAGACAGTTGAACAGATTTCAAAAGCAAGGCCTCCAAAATGTGTCTTTTATAATACATTGCTGCTTTTTAACAGCTTGTTGGTGATAGATTCTTAAACCTGAAGGATATGAATAATGCAAATAAGAAAATGCTGCACAGTAATGTTGATTCAGTAACGCTTTATATGCTCATTAGCTAGCGTGCATTATAATTGAACTCTTACATGTGACAGCCACATGAATGCCAAATGAATACATTATGATTAACGCTGTTACAATGAATACCAAATGAATTTTTAATGACCGAACACTTACCATTTTCCTGTTGATTCTGTGGCATGCAAAGTTTTGATTCTTTTTAAAAATTGGATTTGAAGCAGTGATAGGAACAGCTTACTGTATTTTAACACAGAACATGCTTAGCTGGTGCTAAGTCATTATTCTCCAAGACCCCATGACAATTTTGTTGACTCTTTAAAAAAAGTGTCAGGTAATGAAAATGTTTTCCTAGAAACTGATAATGAATGAAGGATTATTCACTTGCACCTCTTATAAGATTCACTCGGCAGTGATCCATGGGTACTAACCAGACATCGCAAGGAAAGGGAAATGGGCATGACTGCTAAAGCAGTCAGTCATTTTTCTTTTTGCAAACCGTGGCTCTGGAGTGATGGAAAAATAGAATTAAAATGTTTTATTGTTGTCATGGTTGGATTAAATACTACTTGAATAAACAAACGAAATGTTCACACTTGAAACACAAACTTTGTTCCTTATTCAAGTGAGCAATGCTTCCACCAGGTTTCTCAGCTCTCAGGCACTATTTATCTGCAGGGAGCAGTTGTCATTAATGCTACCTTATTACCTTGCATGCATAGCAATTTGTTTTATAAATGGCCCTACAGAAATGAATGGACCTACTCCAGGAAGTGTTTACTGATGACTGCAAGAGTTCTACAGCCAAGTCCGTGCTGAAACACCGCCCTGTCTAACAAAAAACTATTGGTGCGAAGGCTAAAGCCTCTTCTGACTTCAGACATTTTTATATTTCAGAGAGAGGTAACTAAAACCACATCTACTGTGCTTCTGGAGGACGCAAGGTGGGACCATGTTAACACTTGGAGATACTTATGTGAAGTCATTTTTACTGTGCTTTTATGAGCTACACTAAATGTCCTGCGAGCCCCATGCCCATGGACTAGTTGATCTCTTCTGACCAAGGTTGTATGGACCTCAAGAAAAAGAACACAGGTTTGCTCCCGAGTTCAGTAACACCAAGCTGTCACTCCTTATCTTTTACTTTTCTTGGAATTCAATCTCTAAATTGATATAAAAAGTTATAGTGTTTGTCTGTTTACATTTATTGCAAGAGACCATAAAAAATAAAACTATAGGAGCAAGAATAAGCAGGTTGCTAGCCAGGTATTCTGTGACAAACCGCTGCAAATTAGGGAAAAAGTCGTGTTCCATAAATAACTGACTGACTGCAGAGAATAACAATGCCACTCCTCATGGCAGCAGCAGAAACGCAAGGTGGTAACAAGAGAGGAAAGACCTACCAGGGTGCTCAGGCAAAAGGAATGAAAGGTCAAACCCGGCTGTTCCTGTGCATTTCCCTTTCCTCCCCTGCCTTCCCCCTTCCCCCCTGCAGACCTGCTCAGGGATCCTTCTGTGGTAAAAAATACTTAGGTGGGTGGGGATGAAGGCAATTTTTTGCCAATGTTTGCTTTAGACAGTGGGTGAATTTTAACCCCAAATGAAAGACAGCACTTTGTGTTTCAGCCTATGAGGCTTTCAAATTATAACGTTTCTAATATCTCTTTTTGCCTTCACTTCCCTCAATATGCTACCTGAATTACACCTCCAACGTGATATAACTTTGATAGTTTTTCTGCTTTTCTCATTCCCCTATCATATTCAATTCTCTCTGAGAGTTTTTCCACCATCCAAAATACTAATTTCCTGATGCTTTGTCCTGATGCTTTGCTTCCATGGCCAATGTAAGCTATGTAAGACCTCAAATTAGGTTATCTTCTTGAAAAAGTAAAATAAAGATTTAGGTTCCTCCAAATAAAGTCAAAGTTCATCCAGACAGGAATGTTCATGACACAGGTGGTTCAAAGTGAGTCTGGTTCACGGGAATTAAATGAGTGGACACAAATCAGGAGGTACTCTCGTGATTAGCTCACTACAATAAATATCTAGTTCCATCAGATAATGTGTATTAGCTGCAGGTTCAGTCTCTTTACATACAGCGTGCACGAATTTGGTCTGAGGAAGCTGCAATCTGAACAGCAAGATGGAGAGACAGACGGACAGACCTGACAGAACTGTTTTACAAAGGTGAGGACCAGAGGTGCAAACACTTTGCAGGAGAGAACAAAAACCTTCTGTTGCTGAGCCAGATCTTGTCCTTCCCAGACCTTGTCCAGTGTCTTATGCATAAAACCACTGTTTTCTTCTTATGCCAACTCCAGGCATTTTTCTAACAGAGTTATATTTAATCTCTGCTCTACACCGCGGTGTTTTGGAAAACTGCAGTTATGGGTGGGCCCAAGGATATGTGAAAGGTGCATACCCTGGGTAAATTTGGAAAGAACAACTTTTATTTATACATACCAGCAAGTGCTTGTAAACTTCCCCTGCAGAGTTATTTTGGTCTGCTAGCACAAATTTGTCAGCTGCTGGGAGATATTTCTGTGAGCTGAGAGGAGGATGCTTTTCTGGGCGGGAGCGACACCAGCGCAGACCGGTGGGCTTCCCACTTCGGGGGCTCCTGGGGACAGGAGACCTCCCAGCATCATCAGGTCCCTTCTCTCAGGTCTGGAATTTGGGCTGCTAGACCAGCAAATGGCGGCAGCGCAGCCCCGAGAGAAGCACAGCAGGTCAAAGATTGGTATTTTATTTTCTGGTTTAGTTTTGTTTTCATAGAGGGATGAAGCGATTAAAAGATCAGTGGAGCTACCCTGAAATGTTGAGTTTTCGTACTACTCTCGCTTCCCCAGGCAGGGTGTCCATGGCTTTTTAGGGAGCTATAGACACTTAATGAATGCTCTTGGGACTGTCTTCCACTTTTTTTCTATGCTGTGTGCTCTTATTGTGCTCTTTAACTTTCAAATATTATTTAAAATACCATTGCCTTGGACATCTTGTTAGGTCTCCATTAGTAATGTCTGTTTCATATTTCAGGTTTTTGTCTTAAAAGGTGATGGTATTTCACCCTATGGCGAACCTGTGTGTCTCCCAGTAAACAAGACAAGATTTAAATAAACCAGTCGGACAAATCTTGGATATTCCTTATTGCATCTAATTGTGCTATTGCTGATTTTTTTTTTTTTTTGAGCAAGAACAAGCTGTCTCTGCTATCATAATTTGCAACATTGATTCAGAAATTAACACCTCTGTTAATCTTTAAGTTCCATACTATCATTTTTCCTGTTGATTTATAACAGCAGGAACTTAATATTAATTTTCACAACTTTCACTATGTTGTATAGAAATGATGAGAAAGATTTTAACTTAGCATATGATAATATTACCTCTTGTAGAACACTGAAAGCTTCTCTTCTGAGACTGTATTTTTCAATGTTTTCTCTTGTGTGACAATTATTTCTTGGTTAAGTACGTGGAATAAACACATAAGCTGCTTTTGAGGAACGGGTAGGAGAGGAATGCACATTGCTTTTCATTAATGAATGGCTGTGCCTTGCTGTGGGCAAAATAAAGACCTTTTCTGCGTTCCAGGTTAAAAGCGTGGGGAGGAGTAGGTCGCTCCGTTCCTCTTTTTAACTTGGAAGTTATTATAGCTTTCTGTAGAAAGGGATGAGGGAGCTGCGGGGAGCTAATAAGAACCCAATTTATGCAGACAAGTGGTAAGAGATGGATGAAGACGAAGAATGAGCAGAAGCATAATTCACCAGCGTACCTGATGGCACAATGACATTGATGTTCCTTAGCTCATCTATCACCCCATGTGCAGATATGTGTCAGTTCATTTCTGCCCAGCACAATGGGGAGTCTGTGAGGGTTATTATGATGTTTTAAGTCACTATCTCTGAGCCAGGCTGCTTTGGGGGCAATACAATTACATGCTCTTCCGCTGATGGGCTTGATAGCAAACTGACACTCCCGCCCTCAGCTAGAGGAGCCATCAGTTAAGGATGACAGTGTTGCATAAACAGTTAAGTTAGTCCTGTATCTGTCTGTCCTGCGGCGCCGTATCAGCTTCACCTCTGCCGGAGCGGAGCCTGCGAGCCCCTGTGGCTAACGCTACCTTTCTCCAATTGCTGTGACGCAGACGTCAGTTACCTTGTACCTCCTACAAGGCGTAAGCCTGTTTTTTTCCCTCCCCATCACAGCTACGCAGATCTAGTCTGTTCTCTCCAAATGTGGCAGACACAAATCTTGTCTAGATACTGAACACGAAGCTGTTGACAAGTAAGAAGGGCAGGCTGTATTTCAGATTGTCTTAGAAGATCTTAAATATTCCCTAGGGGTCTGACCTTCTGTCCTTTACCCCTGTAAATCCTTTTTTTTTTCTCCTAATGGACCCATGTGGAACTATGCCTAGGGACAATGCACGTGACTAAGAGTTGCAGGACCAAGACCGTGTTTTTTTGTGACACGGTGTAATGTTGCCAGCAGGCCACATCAACACATATAAGAAACGGAAAATCCTGATGTATATTGAGCGTTGAATTTTCACAGTAAAGCAACAAATCTAAATAAAGTCAGATCTCAATTACCCACACAAGATGGATTCTTGTTGATGTTATTCAGAACGTGCATTTTATTGCCTTGCAAACATCCAAAAGGAATTCAGTTTTCAGCAACTTCAGGCTTTGGTACGGCATAATGGCTTAGTTTTGTAACAACAAGCTGAAATATTGACTGTCACAGAATTGACTGTCAAACTGAACTTTGTGGGTTTTGTTTTGCTTACAAATTAAAACTGTCTTCTCATTTTCAGCTCGGCATACAATACCTGTGTTCTGAGAAATACATAGTTTGAAAACCGTCTGTGTACTGCAGCGTGAAAAAGACTGCTCCTATGTACTGTGATTAAATGTAGGATTAAAAAGCCACAAGTGCAAGCCATATGGGACAGGGTGGCTTCTCTGCAATATATGGCATTTCTTTTACCTTTGATGTCTGGACATGAAAGGAAAGTGGCACTGAAGTATAATTTTAAAATAATCTAAACAGACAACAGCGTTGTTTGAATACGTGATTAATTTTGCTGCAAATCTCTAATATTAATAAATAGACCCTTTTAAAAATCTCAAGGCTGCAGTTGCCTGGGCAGCTCTTGGAAACAAGGTACAAGAGCTATTCTTCCATTGCAACTCCTGGAACATCAGTTGTGATGTAATATGAGAGTCTCAAAAAGTAAATACAAAGCTGATGTTGCATCATGTGGTTAAGCTTTTATTTATGGAAAGAATTAGAGAGTTAATGATAAAAATACTCAGACATACATGAAAGGCCACTGAAACAAATGGAAGTTTTGCTTGTTTTGAGGAACAATCCTTGAATAAAACTTCATTCTTTCTGCCTGAAATGAGGCTTCATTTGGTTTGCATTACGTATCATATATATACAATTATGGTTCATTCATGGGTCCAGCTTGATTGATAGCCCCTTATCAATAAGGGCTATCACAACACTCTTTAAAATTCCAGTCTATAGTAGTGAATCAAACAAGGTATGACTTTTATGTTTCAGCAGGATATTTAAAAAATGGACATCAGAAACAGATGTTATTTTTGACCAGCGTTTTAAAGGAGTATTTTATAGTCTTGTGCATCTCTTCTCTGTAACACTAGAAATAAATACACCTTTCTCGCAGTCACTTACTGCACTGGTTTATCAAACAGAAGCACCTAGAACAGGGGGCAGTGCCAATGGAGGAGGGTGACTTCTGTTGTTTACTTCAGGTTTAGCCTGGGACCAACATATTTTTTCTTCTACAACACTGTCTGGTTTGATCTGTGTCGTTACTAGAGATTACTAGGAAGAACATAAATACTCGTTCTCCAGCAGGCTGACAGGTCCCCGGCTCGTGGTGTTAATCATGGACGGTTCTCTAGCACTGTACCATCCTTTTCCAAAGCAGGTTTCCTGAGCAGATATAATATATCAAAAAAAGATGCAGAAACATATGGTAATCTTACCGAATGCCTACGCTTACGGTTACAGGAGGAAAGGCGTTTTTAGAGGAGAGGATACTGAAAGGCAATGGTTTATTGCACATCATCAGCTTGAGCCATCTCAATTTTTCCACAGTAGGAAATCTGATCTAGAGCATGTGGAGAGTTCACAAGCAAAAGCATGATAGACTTAAAGTGGCAGTTCTTAATTAGCACCTTATTAGTGCTCAGGTGCTAGCCGTGTTTAGCAACAGCATGAAATATATGGCCTAGATTTTTGCATTCAGAATGGAATTACACCTGTTTAAACACATTTTGCTACCTGAATTGGGGTTGATTTTAGTAATGACAATAGAAGGTAGCATAGAGCTTTTATAATGCTAAATTACGTTACGCTTTTGTAATCTTTGAACTATCTTTTGGACTACTGGAAACTGAAAGAAAAATCTATGTCAGTGTACTACAAATGTTCCACAGGCTGCACTTGCTTTTTCCAAACATATTTTTCAGATAAAATATCTAAACTTGCCAGAAGTTTGACAAAGATAATTGCCGCACTGTTGCTAAGCGTTCTCTATAAGCAATCTGTATTCAGTTTACACACAGTTACAATTAGAGGGTAAAATGGTAAAATGACTTCTTCTAGTTAGATGCTTGAAATAACTTTTTTTCTAACATTGATTTTATCAAAACGAAGATCACGTTACTTATGATTTAGGCCTGTCATATATACATCACAGATTAAGAACTATAGGATGAGTGGGGATGGAGGAGAAGCTATTAATTTACAAAAGAGGCCCTGGAACATCAGCAAGGCAGTATTGTTTATGACAAAAAAGCCTTGGTTTGCCAGAAGGGTTTACCTGCTAGGCATCTCTAGAGTGCTCATCTAAACCATTTCACAAGGTACACTCTAGTTTTCCATTTGACATTAAAAAAAATATAAATAATCGCTGTTAACAAAATTGGTGTAAACAAAAGCAGTAGGAGATCAGTCTGTCCAGTGGCAGAAAACAAACACCTAAGATTTACTATGTAGTAACCACATTGGAAGACTAGTTCTACCAGAAAATTACCCTCTTGCTGAGTCAAAGCATTACACACCCACTTCCAAGACACTAGCTGTTTTGGGGAGTTAATTGCTCTACTTGTCTGTCCATTTAAACCTAAAAGCCTAAGGCATTCAGCAGTCTTCACTTAGCCAGAACCTCTTCAGTCATGTAGAGTAGGGTGAGGTCATTTGTTGCAAACCTTATAGGTGACTCTTTAGGAAGCAGAGGGTGATTTAAAGCACCTGGGCTGCCTGAAAGCCCAGCCCACCTCACTATTATAGGCCCTTTCTGCTGAGGGCTGGTTGATCTGTGTGGGGCACAGAAGCAGATGGGATGAGACAGGAAAAGGGATGCACAAGTAAAGGCCATCAGAAATTGTAAGTTCTTTGACTGAGTGAATAATATAAGTTGTTTTCTACTGCTTTGCATGTGGTAAAATACATTGATAGAGGGAACAAAAAAGAAAAATAAGAAGGTGCTCTTTTAGTTTGTAACAATGTGAGGTAGGATGTTTTGAGTTTGCCCAGAGCTAGTCCCTAACTGAATTTTCAGAAATGTGTAACATGAGGTAAGGTATGTGTTCAAATCAATACTAATAGTCTTTCTAACTTGTCTAATGCCTGGAACAGAGAAAAACAAAGTTAAAAAGAAAAAAAAACCCACCTGTGATAAATGATGTACCTGGTTACTGTTTTTTCTTTCTGTGGTCAAATTCATGTGAACAAATTCTGCATGTTTTTTTTTTTTGGGGGGGGGGTGAATATTCACTGATATTGGCAATTTTTGTTTAATTCTATGGGTGGCTATAAGTAGTCTTGTTGAGGTTTGAAATTTCTGGGGCTTTTGGTGTTGTTTTTTTTGTTGCTGTTGTTTTTTTTTTGTTTTGTTTTTTGTGACAATACCAGTCATGTAATATAACTTAAGTTCCTTAAATGAATGTTTAGGGAATATGAGCACTTCTAGCACAAGCTGTTGCCCAAAATGGAAGCTTGAGCAAGCAAAGAGAGTGTTATAGAGATGAACTGATAAAAAAAAAAAAAAGGAAAAAAAAGTGTTATTACATTTAGAGGTTTGAATATTCACTGAAAATGAACATAGAGGTTACATGTTTTTTCATTAGTTTCACTAGAAAATAATGTGCCTAAGTAAATGAGTTAAAGCTGTTTAGAGAACTAAATATGACTGCAGGAGGATAATTTTAGTGTCTAATCTCACACAGTCATGCCAAGCTAATTTTATTCTCCCTTTTCCCTTTTTAGCTCAATGCATTTATATAAAACCAAGATGACTTACTTTTCCCCTTTATAAATATATGTATAGGGAGAGTGGTATATATTGTATATTTATATATAGAGAGAAATATTTATATAGGTATAAACTATCAGCTGTAATACTAAAATACCAGCTGTAATACTAAAATACAGTAAAATATCTAAAACATACATATTGATTGGGGGGAGAGAACAAAAATAAATATCTTGAACTGTGGATTTCTTTCTTTTGGCTGTTGTGTATTTGATAACACCTCCAACTTTCTACCAATCTGTTTTAGCATATTTAAGGAATAAACCAAAAGAAACCAGTTATGTGTTCTGACTCAGATCATCATACAATATGCATTGGTATGTTCTCTGTTTGAGTAGTTTATGTATTATTACTTGTGTTATGACAGAAACTAAAGGGTGTTTTCTTTTGTTTTGAATTTCAAGGCTCCATCGTGGTAAATATTGCCTCTATGTGATATGGGAGAAATGAGGATAATCTATTCCCTATTAGTAGGAAAGAAAGGAATTGTGATGCTTTTTAATGGATATTGTCAATTTTCACACCCTGGTAGTTTTCAGAGGTGTGGTATGAAACAGAGAAGAACATATAAAGGATAGGAGTTTTTAAAAACTACTTTTGTTATCATTTTTTCAGCTAACAAGAGCTAGCTTTCCATTTACTGTTTTCTGTGGAAGACTTTTGTAATTTTGGTTTTTTTTCCCCGCCCCTCCAAAATAGGAATCATCTCTTCTGGTATTGTCGCTAAAACATAATGGTGCAGGAACCATAAAGACAAAATCTGTGTAAGCAGGTAGTCATTAAATGATCATTACTTTCTTGCTACAAAGGGGGATAGTGACTTTGAACGTAAGCTGCAGGATACGAGTATGCCATACCAAAACACGCTATGCAAAGGAAGAAACTAATAATAGAAAACTTCATTGCACAGCATAGATTGTGCATTTTGATATTTTTTTCTAGTGAGCTTATAGACAAAGTTTCTATAATTTAGTTATCTCTGTCAGAAACCATTCCTTTTGTAAGAAGGCAAATGTTTCATTAGACTGGTGGGTGCACTGGTAAGAAAAAGATGGTATTGCAGCTTTACTTCTAATAGTAATATCCTGTTATTTACTTAGTACTGTTCTATACAGAAAAAAAGCTTTTTTTTTTCTTTCTCTGTGTGTTATCAAGAGTTGTATTTCTCAGAAAGTGAGTATAGAGCCTTATGGACTTTTAGCCACAAAGACTGGCTGCTATATAGCATTTAATCAGAGTAGCAGCAAAACTGTATGTGAGGCTGTAAGTGAACTTGCAATATCTACAGACACAGCAAAACAAGTTAAGGACAAAACAAGGTCTGACCAAATACGACTTCACCCTCTGCTCTTGGTTTCTCTTTCTGTTGTTGAACGAAGTCAAACGTAGAGTTTTATTTCAATGTTTTGCTTATTATTTTTACTTTTAAGTTATAAAATCATAGCTTTGCACAATCAAGAGCTAAATTTTTTATATATACACCTGTGGTAGGTGCATGTAAACAGGTGAGCGTGGGTTCACAAGTGTATACAACCGCATAAAACAAGGACTGAGGTGACAGCCATCACCTCTCTGCGGTACAGTGCATAAACAGGATACTATCGGCAAGTCTCTCCCTGCTGTTTGTGATCACCTCTTCCCTATTCCGCATGCCGTGTCTTGTGGTCGTGGTCCCCGTGGGGCTGCTGGAGTGGCGAGGGGGTGGTAGTGGGGGTTGGAGGGTGCCCTCATGGGTGCAAGGACAAGGCTTGTTCTTCTAGTGGCGGTGAGATGTGTTTGCTCAAAACCATCTCGGGACTGCAGTTTTAAAACCACAGGAGAGGCCTTTCATTCTTTGAGAGGTTTGGATTGCATAAACCCAGCCATAATGGCTTTTTATAATATTGAATGATAGTATTAAGAATTTCGTTTCTGAAGTTTAAATAGACGTTGTTTGTGATGGAGAAAATTCAATCACTGTGTGTAGATGCTGTCCTTGCAACTGTTCCTTGTTTATGTCCTTGAGGAGTTTGAAGAGGAGGTTAAACTTCGTTAAATATAAAGAATTAGATGAGAAATATGTGAGGAATCTGCTGAATTACTCTTCTACCTGCAAAGTTATATTTTCATCTAAAGCAACTCTCTGTGCTAGGCTCATGAAGGTGCCAGCAGTAGACTCGCTAAGATAAAAGGATGCTGGTTGCTCCTGGAACAAGCAGGCGGTAGAGGGAAGAGAGTAACAGCCCTCAGCGCAACATGAGGAAAACAGGAACACAATCTGGCTGTGGTGATGGGTAATTTCAATTTCCCAGTATGAACTGGGAAAACTGAAAAGCATGGCACAATGAAAAATAAAATTACAGGAGAAATAAAGAGTTATTGACCTGCGGTGTCAGAATTCTAATAGGACTTGTCCTCTCCAATCTCAGCAAAAATGTGCAGTTAGTAGATTAGAAACAGCAGAGCTACTTGGTTCAAGTGACCCCATGATTAAATTCAATACAACTTAAAACACTAAGCCAAATATATCAAAACCGCAATATGAATTCTCAAAGGTCTACTTTAAAGGTATATGGAAAAAAAAAATGTGAAAAATGGGTAAAAAAACAGTAAGGGAAGATATTTCTGGTGAAGACGAAAGGTTTTTCTGACATTGCCAAGATGCAGTTTTGGGGGGGAAAGAAAGATAACGATATGATTGCAAGGAATTAATCCCTACAGTCTGACTGTTGTACTTTCTTTAAACTCTTAATTTAATAAATGTGTTCCATTACTGAATTTCTGAAAATTACAAGTACTACAAGGTACCGTGATCTGAGAAGCTATGTACAGGAGCATGGCACGGCAGTTTTATGGTGCCTGAACTGCAGTTGTGTGCCCTTTGCGGGACTGGCTCTATTTGTCTGTGGTTGCTCAAGCTTCATTCTGCGCCTCCAGACAAACTGATGATAATTCATTTAATCTTGAGACAATATTTTTGAGTGATATACAGCATAATACACTTGCACCATCTCTCTTAGTTTTTACATTTATATGATTATTTGTGTAAATAAGAAATACCATGGAGATTTATGAATAATTAAAAAACCTACTAACCAAGTAGTGTCTTTTTAGCACTTACAGTCTTTTTAAATTTACCTTTTATGCATGATTAAGAATTTCTTATTCTCAAAAAAAATGCCTTTGGGGGATCAGTGCTCTGAGTGTTAATGTAAGGAAAAATAATTTCATTTAAAATGTTTATTCTGCTGTTTCAACATTGCTTTTAATTGGAGAGTCACCAACTTGGGAAGGAAAAAAGACAAAATTCTATAGTTTAGATGCTCAATCAAGCAAGTTATGATAACAACTGTACCAAGGATTATCCACAAAGTCAGTTCATCAACTAGTATCAACTGGTGTAGTTGTCACTGATTTCTCTTGAGTAATTATTTGTACTAGGTAAATACCTTACCCGTATTGGATAGCTACAAGTAGAGTAATGGCTGAAATACTTATCTAATTCGTAGTAATGAAGAAAATGCATTTTATCTCCCCCATGGAATAGCATGCAAATTATTAGTTTACTGTATTTTGTGAATTTATCACTCACTTTTTCATATAACTAAAAGAAAGGAAACAAACTGTGGGTAATTAACTTCTATTTACAGGAAAATGTAAGAAGTAGTAAAAATCAGCATCATTTTGATCTGACAATTGAAATAATAAATCTAGAATGAAAATGTTAAACAACAATAATATACATAGATATATAGGTATTATATTACACAATATAAAAAGTATTCCAAAAGGAATCTAAATGCTGCAGTGGTCTTGTCATTAGTGTTTAAAAAAAACTCTTAAAGATTAACAATACATCCAACTTCATGCGATATAATGGCCATTAGAAAGATGTCTATCTCTGTTTCCTCCTTGCCTTCACCACCCTGATTCAACAAAGAAAAACTAGTCTGAGCTCAAGTGGAAAACTAGTTGAGGGGGTGTGGGGGGGAAATGCTCAGAAGGCTTAAAATTCAAATAAAACCTTCTCAACCTCTTCTTATTTTAACATATGTCATGTATGTTATGTCATGTAGAAAACGCAAAACTAGTCATGACTTACCATAAGTGGGAAGAACTACAGAATGACTATCTGCAAAAAAAAAAAAAGTTTCTGATCCTAATGTCTGCAAAGCCAATACTTTTGTAATAATACATCTAATAATGTCTGTAATCTAAACAAAGTAAACAGTTTCCCATCGTCCCTTTTTAACTTTTTACCTGTAAAATAGCACCCCAATTATCAGAAGACTGGTAAATGCTTTGAAGAATTCACATTCTGCTGTGAGACTCCCATTTATGACCAAGATAGAATAAGTTGCATGGATTATAAAACTCCCTGTGCTGGGATACCTCGTTATAGCTTGTCCTCCATTTCAGTGAGTGTGGGCTGTGGGTTTCTTTGGAGTTTTTGGATTTCATATTTTTTAATATTTTTTCCAGATGACACTCATCTTATTTCTTACTCCTTTTTTTTCTTTAATTCACATTATGTAGTACCTAACAGCTTCCAATTGCCTGGGACAAGTTGTGCTAGCTGCCAAAAAAAACAGAGCGTGACTTTTACAGTATTAAAGTCAAAGCCAATAAAATGGAAAGAGAACTAGGAATTAAGTGGGAGGAGGAGGTGTCTTTGTACACTAGAACATAATGAAAAATGCTGACAATGTACAATATTATGACATGATGTCACAATAAAATGTTCATCTCATTTCTAAACTAGTTGTAGTGCTGTACATAGTTGTAATGAGGCTATTCTTGCACATCAATCTGCTTGAATGTTTGAACTACCAGTTGGTAGCCAGGGATCTGGGTCATGCCTCTTCTTTTCCCCTGTCTTTTTCTATATCTAGCAAAGCGATTGTCTTGTGGGCAGCGGTAGCATGGTAAGGAGTGAAACTTAACCACTGTTTCATCACTTGCTGCATGTTGATCTGCTTGTGTACCTGGCATCATTTCAGACTCCACTGTTTTGCACTGCTCTGAGTTATTTCTTTACAGCATCACCTAAACCCCTGTTCTTGACTTTCAGATTTAGGGAGTGAATCCTGACAATGGCACAGGAAAAGGACAAATATGCCTAGTGTGAAATTCTATCTTTACAATTTTCATGGGTTCCCCCATCTATATTTGTTACTTGAATTATCAGGTTCTTTTTCCTGGATCATTGGTAAGCCTTTCAGAGAAGGAAGGGTTGCCTTCTGATAAGGGCTCTGTTCAGACCAGACCTTCTCTTTTTTTAAGGTTTTGATATGTTCTTGTTTCTCCTCAGACATTTCAAAATCATGCAAAAGTTATTTGAAAAATAAAAGGAATAGAGAGAGCAATTTACTACCAAAACTTTGAGTATTTGCTGTAGACCAGTTGAGTACAAGTGTATGAACTGGGATCTCTTGATTTTTGATAAATGCTGCTCAGTCTGGATTGGTTCTCATTGGCATGGACCATAAATCCTATCCTGCACCTGAGGAGAGTTGTGGATGAAAAGTGTTGGAGGACTGCTTTGTGTTAAATTTATTTTTCATTCCAGGGTTTTCAAAGCCGTCTTCGGGAGCTAGTTCTGCTCATTCCATTGAAATTATAGGTTACAGCCGAATAAATCTAATGCATGTCTGAAACTTACAGGTTTTTTTTTTAAATGTCAAAATAAATATCTGGATTTAAAAAGAAGAATGTGCCTTAGATACTGGTTTTGGGATCCTAGGAAGTGTTTGTAAGGACATACATGACAGAGCATTTGTTCTGTAGCTCACAGGCATAGCGGGTTGAGAGGTTCTCCACTTGTTCAATTTGCGGATTAACATCTAGATCAGCTAAAGGACGACATTTTGTGAGTGTTACATCTGCAGTTCGCACTAAACATATGTAATGCCATATGGTCACCGAAGGGTTATGGACTTTTTTTATTAGGAAAACTACCAGAGCTAGTATGAGGTATGAAGTAGTATATACTGTGTGCTCTCATGCCATCAAAATAGAAAACAAACAAATCAAAATTTGAGAAATAAGTTGGGGGGAAAAAAAAATCGACGAAAAACCCCTCTCATTACTTTTGTGTCTAGAGGTGTGCAATGGGTATAACGAATCCTGTGGACATAGTCAGATTAGACCTGTAAAACATATAGCTGTATTCTGTATACACTGGCAAAATGAAATACTCATTGTCTTACCCTGCACAGCAAATTAAAGTGCCGATTTCCAGGTATTTGTTCTTAATAGCTCTTTGGGCAGAGTGGGGAAAAAGATGGGCAGTAATGCAATGTCTGAGGATGAGTGGGCTCTCAGCAGAACCTAATCCTAACGTGCACTGTCTGGGTCTCTCCTAACTGCAGAGTATCTCACGTTATCTGTTACTATTTTTGTACTGCAGATATTTAGTACCCGTTCTTTTCACATATAACTCATGCGAATAACCTTTTAGGTATACGATGATGAAATATCAGAGAATACTAATTTTCACAACAAATTCCATTTTAGGGAGAAATGTCCACGAAACTACGCATTATATGGTATAGGCTTTGTACTGCTGGCCAGTGTCAGCCTTACAAGATCATATCATC
Organism: Ibidorhyncha struthersii; assembly: GCA_013398815.1. Lineage (NCBI taxonomy): Eukaryota > Metazoa > Chordata > Aves > Charadriiformes > Charadriidae > Ibidorhyncha > Ibidorhyncha struthersii. Next base: position 154,769 of record VZSZ01006634.1, read on the forward strand.
ACATGTATTAAGAACAGGTCAGAAAAATTTGAGTCATGAGATGCAGTCCTTGGGTACACCTATACAATGAATATTTAAGACCTAAATTAATCTCAAAGGAATTAAGCACCCAGGTATGTTTGGGTAGCCCTCAAATTTGCACGTATGCCTTTTACGAGCAATTCTGCATGCCCAGGCAACGTACCAATATCTTCTGCTACCAAATGGGTAAAGCTGGCAGCCGTTGCCCCATCTTTAATGAGCTTCTCCTTTTACATCTGTCGTGTCCAGCTGCAGTCCTGTTTTTCAAGAAATTGATTTCTCTCCTCCGCTTCCTCCCCCCTCAATCCTGCCCCGCCTCCCTTTTCTACTACAGGCTGTCTTGAGCAATCTTCATGCCCTCAGCTATAACCATGGACATCCTAGATTTCCCTCAAGTCAGGGAAAGGGCTTAGTGATGCTGTTATCTCCCCAGCCCCATCGTCCGTAGCCAGAGCAGTCCCAAATACGTACATAACCCTTTCTGCCAACATGTGGAAAAGCACCACACGGCAGCACCAGCATGTTCTATGAACAATGAATATAAGCAAGGAGTTTATATTTTAGTACCTTTTTAAAGCCAGTGTGTATTCCAACATCATTGGGCCACTTTTTTGGTAGACATTGGCCGCAGTATCCCGCCCCAGCCACTACAATATGGGATGTGATCCTGTTGAGTGCTGTGGTACCAGGTGCAGGGGTGGATCCAATATATATCTCCAGTTCAGGTGTCTGCTCTGACCCTGAAGTTGATACCAAGGTTTCCCAGTAAAGGACTTCCAAATTCCCCTGTTTTCCTGCTTCAAACCTGTCTCTTTTCTCCTGAAAATATTTTCTAAGATGGGGCTGAAAACTGCTGGTTTGTTAGTTGTTTTTTTTTTTTTCAATCTCGGAGTTATTTAGCAAAGGTTTTCCTGTGTCTATAATACTCTAGGGGAATTAACAGCATTCAAAGATCTTTACATCTACAGTGCTAGACATAGGTTGTAATTAAAAAATAATTGTAGTTGTTAGTTTATGCCTAACTACAGGTAGCTTCTCATTAAATCAGTGCTTAACCATTTATCTGGTTTACTGGTTTCCAATTTCTGTGATTTTTGCATAGTAACTGAAAAGTAAAGCATTCTTTGTTTCTGAAAATCTTGAGTTTTCACAGCAAGAAACATATGTTCAGCCAATGGAACTTATGCAAATTAGGACCAAACTAAGTCCTAAACTCACTTATTAAAAACTAAAACAGATAAATATGAAAACATAGTAGCTTTATGCAATATGGTTGAAGGTCTGTGTTGTATTGATTAATCATTCCCGAATGTTTTCTTCAAGCAAGAACTGGTTGTTCTGAGAAACCTGAGATTATTGTGGTTTCTTGGGTTTAGTTTTGTTTCTTTGGGTTTTTTTGAACAAAGTGATCTTGATTAGAGCAGAGAGCAAAATCACAGTTTACTTCTAGTGGGAAACTCCAGTATTTCAACATTTGACTTTTCCCAAATTTGAGTGAAACATTGAAATTTCACACAATTTTGTTAATAAGATCTCAGGAAAAAGTAACCAATGAGGAAATGGTGAAACATATTTTCTGAGTGATTTCAATATTAAATTGCACTTTCTGTGCTACTGATTTGCCCCACTGAGTTAGACTTCAGAAATCTCATGAGCTCATTCTCCTTCCTCGGTGCCCTGAACTGCCTGCGTCTCCTGAGGTGCAACCAATGTGGACTAGCGAGTGTTGAGAATTTCTCTAAAGGGAAACTCTGATCAACAAGGTCATGGGGGACAGAATGCAATAAAAGAGGAAAGTAGTTTTCTTCAGGACATGGGTGGGAGAACAACTTGGAGTGATTTGTTGTTTAATGAAATAACAGCGAAGAGGCAAACATCATTCCAACATCAAGCAGTAGAATTTGCTGGGAAAAAAACCCAACTTGTTCCTGCAAGTGATACAACTTAAAAATAAAGGCAGAGTATTGGAAGGCGCTAGATCAATCAGCTAGTGGAAACTCTGCTGACTATATAAAGACTTTTAGCTGTGCATGCAGAAAGTAATTGAATCCCGGAAGCTATGCCTGCACTGCACCTAGGACTTCTGGTTTGCATGTGGGCTTTCCTCCCACCATCAAGAGAGACGGCAGTGGAGACTGTGTGCCCTGACACAGGGCTGGGGGGTGGTGACAGCATCCACATTAGGAGCGGATGTAACAGCAGAGCAGAATGATGGTGTAGCAGTGGTTTGCCTTTGGTTCCTATTTTTAATTCTTCTGTGACATCTTGACGTAACAGTTTGGAATATGCTTATACTAGATGATATGGATGTTTTGATTGAGCAGCTATGAGGTTGGATTTTTTCTGACCTCAGCAAGTTTAATAAGATATTTATAAGTTCACTGCAACCCTAATGATGTTATTAATGTAGGTATGATATACACAGAAGTGAATTGTAGTCTAATAAATAGAATAAAATGCACTGCGAAACTAATGCTTTATAGATTTAAATGAATACATGAAATACATGGATTGGTTTATGAAATGGCAGGCTTTAAAATGTGTTCTTCTGTTCTTTCCCTGATACACTGTTTTCAACATCAGTTAATATCATGTCCTGCCGGGCCAAAGAGATTGTGAAGATGGAAAGTCTGGCTTTTGCTTTGGGTCAGGAACAGAGGCAGTAACTCTTACAGTGACTGTGTGGTTTATGTTGGGTTTCTTTTTGGTTTTATTAAAAAACAGATTTGCATGGAAAATTCCTGTCCAGCTCTAACTTTTGTTGATGGCTATGCACAGTAGTTTCCTGGTAGGCACAGCCATCGAGTGTGAAGTCTCTCTCGGCTGAGCCCCGGCACGGAGGCAGGCAGATTCCCGCGCCCTCAGCCCTTCCTGGCCCGCAGGCAGCCCCCCCCTCACCAGGACACACTAATTAGCTCCAGCCAGTGCTCCCCAGCAGAGCAGTCCACCGAGATCTCTGGTCTCAGTCCAGGTTTCACTTTCACTTTAATTTGGAAGATGGTATCAAGTGTCTAAGGAAAACATGTCCTTTAAGCTATACTCAGTGGGCAAAAGGGATATTCAGAAGTCTTGGTTTTTTTTCTGAAGACTGCAGTAAGATTTCAGTAGAAAAGTATTCATATGTCTCTTTCTTAGCTTATTTGTAAAGCTTCATTTTTTAATTTTTTTTAAGCAATGGAAAACTTTTTTTTTAGCAAAATTATTTCTATGTCTGGTTGGCCCTTGTGTGTGAAGACAGATATTTATTTAAATACGCAAAACATCAGGAGGTTGCTTACACGCCTAAAATTACAGCCATCCTTAAATACCATGCTTGTTGAACACGCATAAGAAATTCCAGGAATCAAGCTCCCGTGCTCTGTCTGGTCTAAAATATTTAATTTCAGAACTAATCCCTTATCCATATCTCCTTTGTTATTAACGTGCATTGCAATATAAAGGAAGCGCCGTGGACCGTTAATCCCCAGTTAGCTCCGGGGGTTTGCTGGATGGTAGCAGGCAGGTGCTGCAGCTGCAAAGCCCCTCGCGGTGGCCGGTGGCCGGGGAGCCGGTGGCAGCAGCAGCACCAGATGGCCCTGCAGACAGTCGGCATAGGGCCAGCAGAAGCTCAGCCACAGCCCCACCAGCCAGAGCTGGTTTTGTCCTGTAGTTTCCACTCGAAACAGCTCAACGCTCAGTTCCTGGGAAGGCTTATTAGCTCCGGCACCGTGCCGCTGGAGTTCACAGCATCGGCTCACGGCCATCGCTGCGCTCGGGCTAATAAGATCCTACTGGAGCAAAGTGCCGAGGAGCAGAGCGCAGGGACAATTGGGTGGCTGTATGAGGGATCAGCCTGGGTCAGCTGGGGACAGATCTGAACCGTGGCTTACGAGCCCTGCTTGGTTCCAGCTGAGGCTACAGAGCCGTTTAGACCCCCGCAATATGTCTATAATCTTGGATTTTTCATTACCCAGAGTATTCCAGTCCACTGTTATGTCATGTAACAGGGAGCTGGCTGTAGCTAGCGGGGCTGGACTACTGGTAAATACTTGAACTGTCTGACTTTTTTTTTTTTGTTGTTGTGATTTGTCTTGTATCTTCATACTTGACTAATTTAGCATTCCTGCTAGTTGTTGTATTTAATATTCTATTTGTGTTTTCCATTCCGCTGCTACCAATATATGCACCTTCACCAACATTACTGCTAATGACTTTCTCTTCTTCTCATCAATAAAACACATATTCTCTGGAGTGACAGTAAGATCATCTGCTAGAAAACGCATTACTGTTAATAAGACAATACAAAGAATAAAGAAAATTTATTTCAGCCTGACAGCTGTAGTGTCACTTTAGTACTGGGACTTGTGTGCATGTTGGAGGCGGGGGTAGGCTTTCTTCTTCCTTCCATTTTCGGAAGTGGGTTTGTGGTTCATTTGCTAGAACTGCACTACTATAAGCAGTTATTAACTACAAGAGGTTAATTTTTCTGTAATATCTATGCACAAAATGTGTCAAAACCAGACATACCAGGTATTTTAATGGGCAACTTGAAATACAGTCTGTGAGATGGGGGGCTTATCCTCTGGTAGCTGATTTCAATGGGTGTCTTTGTCTACTCAGAATATCCATCTCTATACCGTGGAACAAAGGCATTATTTATAATAGAAGTTTCTTCATGTGCAGAGGGCATTGGCAGAAGTTTGTGCGAGCTGAAAACTGGGTAAGCAGTAATGGTAAAGTCTGGTTGTACGTTTATATCTGACCGTTCATCCCAATGGCCAGCCCTCATCAACGTAGTGTGGAATTACATCCTGAGTACGTAAATGTAACAAGGTTTTGTGGGGTACAGAGGATAAGTTGGCCTTTGGCAACTAATCTGGCCCTTTCAGGAAAAAGGGAAAAATTTTGTAGTGCTTTCTGTTTTGTGTGTGCTTTGTGGTAAATTAGCCTGTAATCTTTTCTATGGTCAAAAGTGCTTGCCTACGGGCATCATAACCTGCGCAAAACAATCTATTGTCTGTGTTCCCTCTTTTGGACAAAAAAAAATACGGAAGTGTTCATTAGTCATTTAAATCCCTGGTTTCTTACAGAGCCAGTTTAATCATATTAATTCACTAATTTACATACATGAGAAGGCAAGTGGTCCAATGATTAGGCAATGGACACTGAGCCGTGTAGGAGATGCTGTCCCTCCTGCAGTGCAGTGCAGAATGGAGCCTTCAGGAAATGCTCATGTTTGGGGTAGCATGTTGGTTTAGGTTGATTGTAAACCCCTTTGCTGCCTCCCCCACCCTCTTCTGCGCCAGCTCTGCTTTTTCCTGCTCTCTGCAGTGGCAAATGACTGTGCACCATAGAACGTGTGAACGTAGAAATAAGAGGTTTTGTCAAGCTGATGGGTTGCTAGCAGCTTGAATTTTCAGTCTTTTTCCTAGGAAAACTAGGTTGGTTTCTCTTTTTTGGTATAAAGTTATTCTCACAGCTGCAGTCTTTACGAGCAGGAACCCTCAGATGTGTGTGTGGGGGGGTACTGCAAGGTAATAAAATGCTGGACAACCACTGATTGTTTTTTTTTAAAAACAAACAAACAAAACCCAAACAAAATTGGCCAGGCAGGGTCCTGGTTGGAGTGGGTTGGTAGGATGTGGGTCCTCAGTGGGTGCCGGCTGCTAAGGCTTTTTGGTGTCTGATTCCCAGTCCTGGCCATTTTTTTTTTTTGTCCCATTGACTTCTCCCTACAAAAGGACCACTGGTATGTTGAGAGACTTTAAAGAAGTAATAATGGTTAGCATGCCTGAACTGGTTCCTACGTAGTGGAGAATAAACAGCTCAGGACACTTATTTATGCCAATGGAAATAAAGAAAATAGATGCTCTCAACTCTGATGATGACTGGAGGCCGTATTATAACATTCTTGATGATTGTTGCCTTTCATCACAGATATCCTCAGTAGACACAAACGTATGCAGCAAAAGAAAAATAACTGTCATGCCTATAACACATTAAAAAGAGAAAGAAATGCAATAGATCACTGAATCTGCGGATAGAAGATAGATCTCGAAAAATGGAAAGAAATATCATAATGCATAAAATAGTATAAAAAGATAAGATTAAAAAGCTTATTTGCATACATTCATATGATGAAGAAAGAGTAAATCAGCATTTTATTTTTTAGTTTTATGTAGATTTTAATAATTGATTTATAACTAGCTTGTCTAAAAAGAGCATAATTTTAAGTATGTACTTTCGAACATTAATATAAGCACTTGCCATATGTTTCTAAAATGATAATTATAAAAAGGGCCCTTTTAATGGTTGAGATTTTGCCTAGAAATTATGCCAACAAAGGTTTCCATAATAGGTCAAGCATGTGCCTTCTGCTTCTGGGGCATTAAGTTTCAATCCTGCTGGGTTTTGTTGTATAAAATTCCTATTCATAGAGTAATTCTAATTAATTCCTGACCCTCCCAAAAGGAATTCCCCCTTGTCCAAAACCTTTCCAAGCTAAAGGAAGTGTCTTTTAAAAGTACAGTAATAACCCTCTGAAGTTGCAGTAGCTCTAAAGATATTTTCAGATGTGTATTAAAATATATACAATCAATTGGCTTTCAGAGTGTGGCTGACCTAGACAACGATCCCACAAGCTAAGTGCTTGTATGAACATTAAAGCTGGTTGTGTGTTCACTTACCCTACTCAAGGGATATAACTCATAAAATTTAGAATCAACATAAAATATTGGAAAGGCTTATGCTACAAACTTTACATTCTCTTTAAGAGTCAACCCATCTCTTCCCTTGAGTAGGATAAGCATGGGTACAGTCTTCCCTGGGCTCTGGGTCACAACTATAAACAACCAATTAAGCTTTCTTTTAGGAGCACGGTTTCCTTACATCAATGGTTGACTTCTGCAGGAGAAAATGGAAGCTGATTGAGGAAGAGGTACTCTCCATCAGGTGTGCCTAGGAAGCATTGCAATAATCACTTATACTACTTATTCCTTTAATTAGTGGCTCTGGTCTCAATTTTGCTTTGCCCTTTAATCTTTAAAAGGTTTTCTTAAATATATACAGACTTATGTCTGTGACAAGTGTGACAAACCATTCCTATCCAAGTAGAGAAGGGCTCTGTGGGGTGTAAGAGTGTACACAAACAACACTTGTAGAAATCCTACTATTAAAATGCATGGCAGAGCATTTTATCTCTGAGCAATGCTTCTACGTTTGCAACATTGATTTCTATTTTTATTTTTTTTACCTTGTTTATTTGGACACACAGACTCCTCAGCTACACTCAGGATCTGCTCTTTCAGACTACATCCATGAAGTACGTGGTTAATTCCTGGGGTTTTTAAACTACTCATGGCCACTAGTCTGGAGTTAGGATACAGAGAGTTTCTGACTTCCCCTGAATGTGGAAGGTGTTGGGGGTGTGTGCTGCGATCTGAAAAGGTGCGCGCGATCTGATGGGTTGACCCCATCACCCATGTTAGATGCAAGCAATCTGATGGGTTGACCCCATCAGTTTGAAAGTCAAGATTTCCTGTTATGCCCCTCACTTTCCACATCATGTGCTTTCGTGTATGAGCTGTTGCCTGTTTCACACAGCTGATCAATTACCCTTGCTTAGGATTTCAAAGTATTTGTTCCTTAAACTAGAGTTTTTAGCCAATGGTAGGGAGAGGGAGAGAAGGTCTTTCTGTAAGTTACTGTGCAGACACAAATAATTTTGCCTTAGATACGTGGTGAATAAGTGTATATATAAATGGCTTATTTTTAATTCAGGGCAACATCTGCTGTTAAAAGGGTTAGTAATTAACTTTAGGTTTTGAGTGTGCTAAATGTGCTTCCACGTTATTTCAAACTTGCCCGGGAAGCTGGTTTAAAACTCTATGTTGCACATTTATTACACTTTTAAGAATTATTTAAGTAGAAAGAGGCATGTTACCAATGATACAGGTTATGCAAAAAATTATGCTATTTGCAAAGGCATGTGCTAATTAGACAGTATAGAGCCACTAGCAATACATCTGAGGTTTCAGTTGAAGATAATCTTTCCCTATAGAAGAAATGTCTACTATCTTAGCATTAGCTATCTTACCACTACTAACCCTACAGGATTCTGAGTATGGCAACAAGCTGAAATATGTCATAGAATTTTATAAGTGTAGATTATTTTCCTGTTTTGCAAGCATACAATATTTCCTATAACAATTTATGCATAACTGCTTATGAGGATAAACCTAATTAAATAACAGGTATTTAACTGGACCTTCTTTATCTTTACTTCACAGTCTACAGTTTGCTTCTAAACTGTTAGGGCTTTTTTTATTGCCACAAAAGTCTGGTATGCGTTACTTCATCTTCTGGCTTATATTTTAGCTAGATATTAATAAGAACCCCACTTCTTTTTACACTTCTCTTGCATAACTCCAGTGAGTCCATCAAGTATTTCATTATAACAGGTTGTTACTGTTCTATGTGCTCTTGACACAGCTGTTGCATTCATAGTTAAAGCTGGAAGAAGTCTTTCATAACTGGACATTACTTTCCTTATCAGTGCAGAAGTACGAATGTCCTCGTAACCTGCTCTAAATGTTTCCCATGACTGCTCAACACCAAACCGGAATTTGATAGGTGTAGTATATACTTTCACATATGTTACATTTACAGGTCTTGCGAAGTCCTCTTTTTCTCACAACTCCTTTGATATCATTATTCCTGGGAGTGCAGTTGATCAATAAACCTGCCACATGCTACTTCACGGCAAAGGGAACTGAAGGAGGAATAAAGCATTTTGGAGTATGAATGGACCTTTAGGGTTGGTGGGTTTCACTTTCCCATTACTAATCATGGCTTGTTTTGCTTAGTCCTTGAGCGGGAGGAAGCTCTTTAATCCTTATGTGCTGAATAGAAATAGAGGACACTGCAGAAGAATCTATGCCTCCCCTAGCTAAAAAAATACTGGGCAAAAATAATTGGCAAGCAAATCTTAATGAAGAGTAGTGACAGCCAAAGGAAGTGGTTGAATAATCTGTGGTCTTCAGCATTACTATTTGTCCCATGTCCATTTCTGACAACAACTATGACTTTGTCCCCCCCAAACTGGTCAACTGTAGTGGTGGTGGTGGGAGCAGCAGAACTGCTGAAGCCATCCAGTGCCTGGCTGTGGAAAAAGCTCAACACTTTTCTTGATTGCAGAAGTTTATTCCTCTGGTCAGGGGTAGAGCATGATTGAGGAGGAGACCAAGGAAATTAAAGAGAATCATAGAATGGTGTGGGTTGGAAGGGACCTTAAAGATCTGCCACGGGCAGGGACACCTGCCCTTAGACCAGGTTACTCAAAACATCATCCAACCTGGCTTTTGGTAAGGGGTGTGTGTTAATTGAAAACAATTGTATACGCCTCATCAAAACTTTGGCGTTACCTGGAATAACTCTGCTTTTGCTCACAAATGAACAGACAGAAGGCATTCTGAGCAGGTGATGTTGTGCTGCTGCAGTTGTACAAAACCTGGATGAAGCAGGACTTATTTGAGATTGCTTGGCTCTTAGTAGCTACTGAACAGCAAAATGCTTATAAATCATTGGAACAATCAGTGAAGAGATGTTGTATCTTCCAAAAAGCCTATTTTAATGAATTAATTTTACATATTCTTGATACTCCAGTTACAGTAAGATTTATATGCGACTGAGTTATGTCTGCTGTGGGAAATGGCTTTAGAATTACTTGGCATTTATGTATTTAAATTCTTAACCATAATATTGCATTAATGTAGTTGTACTGAATATTAAATTGATTTAAAGGTATTAATACTATACACCATATACACTGCTTAGTGGGTAAATATAATGCAGTAACAAAATGCAAACTGGAAAATATTTTTCACATTCTTGGTACAAGTATTAGCTTTTTGCATTAATTTCTGATGGCTTATAATCATTATAGCAAGATGACTTGAATGAAATTCTTTGATTTATAAAAGTGTAAATGATCTCCGAATCAATTCCTGGATCTTATAGTCTTATGATACATCTCTGTCCTATGTCTCTTTCAAGTGGAGTGAGGGAACCCATATAAAGCCAGCCACAAAACAGCTGCCTCTGGCAATGTATTTGATTTGAAGTCATGAATGTTTCAGAAAAGACTGGTGTGGTCTTGTGAGGTAGAATAAAAAAGCCCCAAACTCTAACCTTTGTTCATACGGTGGATAAATAAGTGCAGTTTTAAGACAATTAGCTATTTGCAAAAATTTTTGCATTTGAGTGTTCTGTATGAGGATAAATAAACCTGAAGTCCATTCGAAGGCATTCCCTGTTGGCTACGTGTAAATCTGTAATCTTTGGTCTCAGATCACTAACAGGGCAGAAGACTATGATATGGCTGTTGCTAGTACCAGGGAAATAAAACCAAGCAGAGAATAAGGCAGTTGCCATCTCAAATGTCTCATGCATAAAAAAAGAAGTTACTCAGTCAAAAACATTACATACCAAATATCCTATGGGACTCTACTCAGCCTTCATTAGAACTGTGGCGATCTGGCTTCTCTTCCCTGTTGTGGTGAGGATGTGGATATGATCTTAAAGCATATTACCCCTGAGACTCCATCCCCCCC